>OY292400.1:24346114-24736497 GCA_958496205.1 Idaea biselata | reverse complement strand
CTTGACATAAAAGTCGGATTGTCGGCTTTATGAAACAGGGCCCAGGATGTTACTTAAACAGCTCCTCTGACGACCTCTGGTCGGGGAAAGGGCCGACTGCAATGCAGAAGGTTCCAGGCTCGATTCCCGCCGGGTGCAAGTAATTATGCTTTAAAAAAAATGTGTCTGGTCTGGGTGTTTTCTGTGTATCATTTGTACGTATTTACAAAAAAAAAGTATTATTTTGTAGTATATCCGTTGTCTAGTACTCATAGTACAAGCCTAGTGATTAGTTTGGGGCTAGATTGCGCTCTGTTTAACGTCGTGGAATATTTATTTATTTATTATTATTATTTAGCAGAATTATTAAACAAACTAAGTGCGACAGAGACACGAGGATCGTAATGTCGCAATAACTTGTCGCTACTGCATGGTGATTAAGGTTTGAAGTTCGTATAATTTCAAGTCCCTTATCTGAGACGACAGTCAGTGGCAATGCTTAGTAAATTCAAATGTAAAAGTTATCCCAGACGGACGTGCTTCTTGCACTTTTGTTTTGAATGTTTAAGTTTGTTTTTATTACAAGCAATAGCTGTTATATGGACTGTGCCTGTAGATCGGTATGAATAAAGATACTTTTAAATCAAAATGGTTTTTCTTTTCATTCAAAACCTATCCTTTTAATTTTTATTATTAAGATATAACTTTGTGAGTGTGTATGTGAGTGTTGATTGTTCTTCACGCAAAAACCGCTAAACCGATTAGAATGAAACTCGGCATGTAAATAGCTGAAGACCTGGGGCTGTATTTTTGAATCGCAAGTGCCACTTCGAGCGATTTAAATAGCTCGATTTCTACAGATTAACGTTCGATGTTGGTGATTTTTTTTAATGTGAATCGCACGATCGCCAAGAAAATTGCCGAGGAAGTCCGAAATCTAACGAAAATCCTGGAATAAAACATAGGCTTTTTAACTCGATATCCCCGCGGGATCAACACTTATTTATTTATGTATTTCGTGGTTTAGGTCTCTATCCCCTTACTTATAAACGATGATTAACAATGACTAAGTTATGTAACGTGTGTTTTTGTCTGTCAACTTTAAAACTCCACGTCACAGTACAGGACAAACGTTACATAGTTTAAGCATCTGTTAAATGTTTTTAATTGTTAATTGTCCATACATATAAAATTCAAAGTCCTGACTGATCTATATATCAACGCAGAGCCCAAACCGCTGGTCCTGGAGACATGAAATTTGGAGAGTATGTTCTTTGTGATGTGTAGGCATCCATTAAGAAAGGGTTTTTGGAAAATCTCGCGGGATCAGGACTTACGCGGGTGAAACCGTGAGACGCAGCTAGTTTCTTAATAAAAGTGTTATTTTTACATGACATTTAAAAGAAACACTCATCTACTAGTTTCTCCGCAGGTTGCGAGTGCAAGTCGGTTGAATTGACGCTCGTTACCATTTTTTGCTGGCGGCAGTACAAGATGGCCCTTCATTAGGTCAAACGTGCGAGACCGTGCAATTATTGACTGCAAGAATGTACTGGTATTCCCTGTTAATGTAATTATTGTAATACACCGGCAGTCGCTTGGAGCAGATGAGCTGGCGGTGCCTTTGTTTGTAGAAAAGAAACTAGATACTGAATGTTTGGCTTCGATGCAGTTGTGGGAATTGCAGCTTTTAACGATTAGGTATAGGTACCTACGATTAAAATATTTTAGTTTAGAATTGATAGGAAGTTTCTTCTTATGTGCTTAGGAATAATAAGGTAAAAATGAAACGATCGGTGGCTTCGACCGCGACTTGTATCGCTGAGCAAAATCGATCGTTTCAAAGAAAGAATGGGTCCAACTATTACCGCACTGCTATCCACTCGTAATCAACAAGTCAGATGTGATCAGACAGATTGATCTATAGGTAAGCGTGCTACATCGTAGACCGAATTGCTAATCATTATCTAACGAGAAAGTGGTCAAACGCATAAAAAAATGTTAACAACAAAATGTATCCAAATTATAAAAAAAAACAATGGCTAGAGTTGAACCCAGTCTTCAACCCCGCAGGCGACTTCTAACCCACCACGCCACAGAGGTTGTCAATAATAATAATTAAGTATCTATCTCGAGGTTTTTTTAATCTGTTTGTTATTCCTTTCAAAGAGGAAATAAGAAAATGACGCGGACCGTCCTCGGGGAAATCTTCGCAAAAAGGTTCGTGGACAAACAGACAGGACACGGCTGTTTGAATTTAAACCGCTTGGGCCGGACCGAATTGTGCTGATTTTGGTTAATAATAAAAATATTGGGAAAAGTAGGTAATATTGTAGTAGGTAAAGTGATTGTGATTTTTTAAGGAAATAGATAGATAACATAACCAAAGATATTATCCATGTGAGGGTGAATAGCTGGTACTGTGGTAGCTGCATACGTTTATTAAGAAACAATAGAATCGATCCATTACGTATGATTTAATCCGGGTTTATATTAGGTAGGTACCACAGTAGGTACGTTAGATACCTATATTTTATATAACTATATACACGGTGCTCCGAGGAGGGGGTATTAAGCCGAAAGGGGGTCTAGGCGAACAACTTTTGTTCTACAAGTTTTGGAAATTCGAAGTAGTTTTCGAAAATTTTGAGTTTAAAGTTTGCATGAAAACCAGCTGTTTTTTAGAGTTTGAGGTCATTAAGGTGCCCTTTTATTTAGTTTGGACCACTACAATCGAAACATTAATTTTTTTAATTTTTTTTTACAAAACAGCTGTTTTTTTTAAGTGATACAACTTTTAAATTTTCGAAAAAAAAAGTTCAAATTTCCAAAAGCCGTAGAATAAAAGTTGTTTGCCTAGACCTCAAGAACAACCCCCTTTCGGCTTAATACCCCCTCGTCGAAACTCACTGTTTGAACATAACATAATAGCAAGTGCAAAAACTATAATATGTATTGTGTAGACAGCTAAGGCAAGCCGAGCTACTGGCGTACTATAAGCTGTCTGCTGGCTAGGGAGCATCTCGCACGGTCGCTCGCACTGTGTAATCGAACTATAAGTTATGGTGGGGGTTGGTATTAAAACAATAGTCGTTATCAATTATTTAATATAATTGCCTAATAAGTATCATTACTAAACTGTATGCCGCCGTGTTTGCATGATAAAATGCACAAATGCAGTGTTAATGTACAAAAGTATACAACTTATAAAAATAATTATCAATACAATCATCCGTCAGTCATTAAAACGCGTAAAATAACATTACGAAGTGCACAAACGATAAAATATCATTCCTTAGGAGTCGGCTCCAGTGAGTAAGTACTCTATAGTCCGAGAGCGCGCATCGAAATAAATAAGTTGATATATTCATCTAATGTAGAATTGGGGTGAGCATGAGCCAGCACCCACTGGCAACTCCAGTTCAGGGAACACCTGGAAATTGCACCTCCGATCAGATTTTTAGCAACTAGGTAATGATTATCCCTGTTTGTTGGCCACAAACGCTTAGTATACTTTTTTAGCAAGTCAGTTTTAAAACGGCCATGTTCATTGAAGAAAACGTTAAAAACTTCGAAATTTTCTCTCAATAGCGCTGGACCGTTTTTCAGCAGGGCAGTTTAGGTCCTGTATACGAGTTTACAGTGTGGCCTGTTCTGCCCTGGAGGGTTACTGCGGTTCGTTTCGATACGACATCGATACTGTCATACGATGATTCTACTGTCACATTCTGATAGCAGGGTGACAGTAGAACCATCGTTATGACAGTAACAAAATTACAATTAATAAACAAAACTTTAAGCGCCTGACATTTTGCTTGACTCAGAAGCACTGGAAAATTCTTGCAACGTCCGGCGTAAGTATAGACTTATTAGAAAATAACAAGTAAAATGCAAGTAAAATCCTGTCATGGGAGGATTTTTGATGATGTATTTCTCCTTGTAAAATATTTTCTAGTAAAAATGCCTAGAGCAATAAAAACATAAGAAATATTAAATAGGAGAAAGAACGACATCTCACGTCGGAAGCGTTAACTGTAAAGTTAACCATCTGAGCTAGTCAATAGTTGCAAAACTGTACTGGTAGATGGCGTTTCAAACCGAGCCTTAGTCGGTAAACAGTGAGAGATCATAATCAAAAATTCACCATGACACGTGGGTTCCCGTGTAGCGCAGCGGTAGCGCACTCGCCCGGCAAGCGAGGGGCACAGGTTCGAATCCTGTCATGGGAGGATTTTTGATGATGTATTTCTCCTTGTAAAATATTTTCTAGTAAAAATGCCTAGAGCAATAAAAACATAAGAAATATTAAATAGGAGAAAGAACGACATCTCACGTCGGAAGCGTTAACTGTAAAGTTAACCATCTGAGCTAGTCAATAGTTGCAAAACTGTACTGGTAGATGGCGTTTCAAACCGAGCCTTAGTCGGTAAACAGTGAGAGATCATAATCAAAAATTCACCATGACACGTGGGTTCCCGTGTAGCGCAGCGGTAGCGCACTCGCCCGGCAAGCGAGGGGCACACGTTCGAATCCTGTCATGGGAGGATTTTTGATGATGTATTTCTCCTTGTAAAATATTTTCAAGTAAAATGCAATCAAAATCGAAAACTGGGTTTAATTTCAAGATTACAAATACCTACTACACAATATTACTTCATCAAACGTCTTTGTCTACTTAATATTATAAAGAGGAAATATTTGTACGTGTGTGTGTGTATGTTTGTTATGAATAAAGTCATACACTACGGGACTGATTTCAAAAATTCTTTTACCAAAAGAATGCTACATTGGCCCTGAGTAACATAGGCTACTTTTGATCCCGATATTCACACGGAATCGGGATTTCGATTCCGGGAATCGCAGCTAGGGTATAGTGTGTAGAAATCGTCGCTAACTCTCTTACTACTAGGTGGGTACTTACTTCTTTAATTGTTGCCGGTCCGCTGATAGGAACAATTACTACCCATGTGTATCGGTATGCACTAGCTTGAGAGCCCCTTTGAGACACCGCTCATTCAGTTTGATAACGTGAAATAACGTCTATTCATAGCATGCCCGAGTAATTGTACAATTCACTCACTATTAAAAGTTTTTCACTGTTCAGAATTCAAAAGCAGACTCTATTTACTAGTTGGTGGAAATGAGAAATTTTATGAGCTACCTTTACTTGGTTTCGAAAAATAGGCGAGACTTATTGATATTGCTTAGAAGATAATAATGACGACGCGACATGCATTATTCTGATTTTATTTTGTTATTGATAGGAGAGAGCTTAGATGTGATTAACTAGACACAATCTCCCTAAATGGTAAATGATAGAAAACGAGTGTTCGATATATCTGTCTTAGTTCTTTGGCTACAACGGCCTATATTGTCCACTTGCAAGCGATGGTACGTTAATATAAGCTATAGGTACCTAATAACTTGCCAGTTTAGTGAGCATAGCTGACATAGTCTCCTGTGGACGCACATGGAAAACTAGCTCGATTATGCGGAGCTAAGCAAAACCAACTTTGTTTAGTCGATGTGGAAAGTTCAGGTTCGGGTTGGATGGTAAAATTAAATAACATAAGTGTTACATGAAAAACCATTTATTTTGTTATTACCTATTTAAGTTGGGTCAGTCAACCGATGCAAAGTAAGCATCCGTCAAGTGACCTCACAGGGTCAGCCAAAGAGTCATATAAAAGACTCAAGATTCGTGCCGACAAGTTTACCAAGTTTTACGCTTCCGCTAGTGACGTCCTTTCATTTCGAAATGTCCACAATTAAAGCTTGGAATGTCTCGACTCTTTTTAATCCGGTGATTCTTTGCTCTTTTTTTCCGTGAGCACTTTTTATAAGGAGACAATAGTCGCTTGTTAAATAGTTAAGGACGACTTATTAATCAACTCGGTCGTTTAATTAGCATCGGGCGTTCAAAAGTTCTTTGTGAAAATGAAGCAGACGGCAAGAGACGTGCAATAAAACTTTTAGGAGGGAAACAAAATCTAATGCCGTTTTGTTTTGTGAATTTAAAAGAGATGAGATGAAGGCGAAATTCTCATGAGTTAAAGATGTCGAGTTTTTAATTATTCAGTAGGTTTTTTCTGTTTAATTTACAGGGGTAGCGTCTTATAATTAAGATGCTTCTTTGAATAAAAGTCGGGTGAGGTAGATAGGTACCTACTTATCTTTTTGACATACCGACCACAACTTTCATTATTAGAAATACATAAATCTCCATAGTCATAAGCGTCATGATGTCATAGTTACTATACGACCTAAAAACAAAACTAATCTGTGATTTACGTACGTCATTTTAAGCTGACGGTCAACATAGCCGGAGTCAAATTAACGGATTCTACAATATTATAAAAAAAATGTACAAATATAATCATTTATTGAATGAAAATACAAATGTCACGATGAATAAACACAAACACACACTGTTAAATTACACACAGTCAAACCTAAACTTATTCAAACAACCCACCCCGAATTGTTCTCTGGTGGCCTTTGCACCAGGTATAAGCTGGAGCCTAGCGTCGTCTCCCACACTCTACGACTTCTCTCTCATTAGGTCCCCCGCCTCCGACCCTCAACAACCCATGGTCTTCACAGCCAGAGGTGCAAATAAATAGTGCGGCTTTATCGCCGCATATTTCCGACGCATCTGGGGGCACGGTAGTGCCCCCGGCAAGACGAGCCAGCGAAGCGTACGGGCACTACCTACCTTTTCTCGAAAGGTTTCGTCGGTTTTTTGAACCCTCATAACTTGGGTTTGGAATATAGCAGATGAATGTAATTCACGGGGTATAATGTCAATAGGGGACTTAATAAAAATACACAGTTTCAATTACATAGCTCTTATAGTTGAGATTTAATTGATATCTAAAAACCCCCGATTTCGTCACTGACTCACTCACTCACTCACTGATGATCATCAAAATTCAAATGGTACTTCCTGATGTCTTAGAAAGCTAAAATTTGGTATGTAGGTTGGTATTAGTACACAAACAACTGAAAAATTCTAAAAGTTGAAACTTTCACCCCCCAACCCCTAAAATTAAGGGATGGTTATTTGTATGAGACTTTCGCAAATTTTGATGCTAGAGGTACTACAACTTCTTATTATAAATAATAAAGTACAGAAAATCAGGATTTTTAGTAATTCACCTTCTACCCTTTAAATTAGGGGATGGAGTAAAGCGCGCGCACAGCTCGTAATGTGTTAGAGGTGCTAAAGGTATGAAAATAGATTGATAATTAGAAAGGTTTACCGCTGTCGTACAGTGATAGACAACAAGAATATTTTTAAAAGTTGTTTCGCTATCCACCAGTGGGGTGGCCTAACGAGTGGAAACATCGTCCTAAACGCCGTAACTACGGCGTGACGCGTAAGTCGTTAATTCACGACCTATTGAAAATGAAAATAAGAAAAAATGTATATTTACTGATAAATAAATACATCCTACTTTACCTACTAATAACAGATCCCTGACGGTTGCCCCTGGGGGTGGCCTGACGGTACAGCAGACCCCTCTCTTTATACCCTTGCTGGTCATAGCTGGGGACGCTATAACATATATGCGTAGGTATTAGAGAACTGGATTTGCTTTACCTACTAATATTATGTAGCTAATAATTAGGCAAACTACAAAAAGAGATGAAATCCCCTCAAAAACATTTTCATGTAAAATGTAGCCAAGACGAGAGCGAGATCATAACATGATGGGCACTGTCAAAAAGTTATCAGATGTCATGTACCTAAAGCCAAGCTTATAACTCTACATGCCCCAACTCCACAAGCACCTTACTTCACAAACTCAACATCTTAGCCAAAATATATGGGCTTGGCCGTTTCATTACCGTAAGAACAATTGTTTAACAGAAAACTCATGCATGGTAGCGAAACGGCCAGCCATATATTTTGGCTAAGATGTTGAGTTTGTGAAGTAAGGTGCTTGTGGATTATACTTACCCTATACCTAACTACATTATTTTAGGTAGATACTGGAATACCTAATGTAGTTGTAGCACTAGATACCCTAGCCTTACCTTAACTTCTAACTTTGGTAAATGAACCAAAGACAATGAAACATGCATGCCAAACAACAAACCTGATTACAGAGGAACGTTGCAAATAAACAAAGTAATCAAGAACAAACCTAATAAGAAAACGGTCGTAAAAATCACTAGTAATTGTTGTAGAAAAAGAATCAGATCTACCCTACAGCAACATAAATCCTCGTTTCAGGAAAACTAAATGGCTTTACAGCCACTGTTAACTCAGGTAGGTACATAAAATATTTACTACTCGACTAGGAGTGGGAGTAGCTAAAGTATTTAGCTCAGGAACCACACCAGATTTCTTGAGCGTACATTTTTCTTATTCTCCGACTGTTGGTTTATGTTAAGGTGCTTCGAAATGTTTTTAAAGTTACCCTTGTTTTTAAGTCTGTTGAAGTTTGCAGCAACAGTTTTCTTTTGGTCTTGCTAAAACTATGTAGGCACTAAAATATTTTTGTTTCTTGTCTACTTAAGAAAACTTTGATCTGGGTATGTAGGAAAGGTAAGATGGATGTTTGCTTCGCCTTTACGGTTAAATGGCTTAACTGATTTTCATAAAAAAAAATTGTGGTGGTTTAGACGCCATGGTACGGTATTTTTTATATCCTAACTTCAAATACCTACCCAAATATAAACTGTGCCCGCATAAGTCGTGGCAACCTCTTGTCACAACTGAACTAACGATGTATTTGATAGCGTCCCTACTGGACGGCCAACATTTAGACTTGAAGGCGGTCACTATAGCCCATAAGATCATAAATCGTGGCAAACTGGCAACCCCTAATACAACTGAACTAACAATATATGTTATAGCGTCCCCACTTGACGGCCAACATTTAGACTTTCAGGGGGCCACCATAGCCCATAAGGTCGCTATAGTAAGTCGTGGCAAACTGGCAACCCCTGATACAACTGAACTAACAATATTATTATGTTATAGCGTCCCCACTCGGCGGCCAACATTTAGACTTGCAGGCAGGGTCCGCTGTACCATCAAGTCGGACGGTTGCCCCTGGGGACTGGGGGTATCCTGACGGTACAGCGGACCCCTCTCCTTATACCCTTGCTGGTCACAGTTGGGGACGCTATAACATAATATATGCGTAGGTTTAGAAAACTGGATGTATCATCAAGTCCTGGCAGAGGTGCATCGCCGTAGAATAAATTAGCCTGATTTATTATTGTAATTTTTGTATTGATAATGTAAAACCAAAGTTAATGTAATGATTTACAAGGCTACTGTGGCGGTGGTTATAAACATTCAAACGTTTGTTCATTTGAAGTAATCGTTAAAAGGCTATTCTAGAATTAATGTAGCCGCAATTCATTTAAGTCCGCGGTAGATACCAATCAAGCGAATTTAGTAGTTGCGCCGCGGTTCGCTCCAAGCCGTATATTTCACGCGTAGACTATGCTCATACTTACGCACAAATCTTTGCTGGGATTGCCAACATTTTATTTAAGAAAAAAAAAGAAAGAAATAAACACCACGCGGTTAAAACCGAAAAATGTCTTTATTTCTAATGTTGTAGTCATATATTCTAATAAATATAGTATACCCGTGCATAAAACAGTAATTTTTGATAAAATATTCAGAGGACGCGGGATTATAGCGAATATAAAATTTCAACCATCCCATAATATTCTTTGGATATTAAATATATAAAAGCAAACGTCACTTATAATAACAGTTTCCTAAAGTTCGTTCTTCGTAAAGTTTTACTATCGTTCGACATAACTTCTTAAGTATTGAGGACGCAAACTAAAGTCATTTTACTGATGTGAAACTACGTACTTCAGATACTTTGTTAATCGGTGGTTTGTATCTTATTTATATTTACTTATACCTTCATTCATACCACATACTTACAATCACGAATGAGTCTAAACAACTGCACAGCGCTTGAGATCATTTAGAGCCACAGTTTGTCACCCCTAATTCTAAGCGGCCTAAATCAATTTTTATTTTTTATTAACAAGATGGCTCGTCCATATTCCAATACGTAGGCTACTGTAGCAATTAAGAAATATGGTTTAGAAATCTCTTCACTGTCATCTAAGGAACCTAGTGCAAATTTTCAGGGAAGCTTTTGGCGACATTCTATATAGAATCATTTATCAAGAAAATCGCTATTTTTACATTATTGCAACCACGATTTCAAGTCGAAAATGGCAAACGCGATGAGCGTTTGCCATTTTCGAAAATGCCTTTATTTCTTGAAAAATAATATATCAAATACATATCACGATTTACGTTAAATGCGTTATTTGCTAGTGTGTCACGTGTACACTTAAACACAAAATAAGACACAAGATTAAGAATATATTGGAATATCAACAAATATCATTCTACAAAAATGTTGTCAACTCCTCCTTAGAAGATCGTAGCACTTCCCGTACGAACCATGTGACAGTCGATAATTAACTAGCTACTTATTATCGTATAGTTTAATATTGAACAAGAAAAGGGCGCTTTTATACAGATAAGTAACGAAAAAAAGACTGGTTGCCTTTTGAAACCACAAAACACAAAACCGCTTGTGCAGATTGTGATTCATTATTGTTTTGATTTTTTTTTACTATTCTACGAGTGTACCTAGTATATAAAAAAATCAAAACCCGACTAAAAGGGTAAAATAACCTCTTCTACATACAGTGCAACTGACTTATCTGTTATTTGTTATGGGATGCTATTCTGCTCAACATTTCGAAGGTTCTCATCAGATCTTTACCAAGATTTCATGGGACCAACTCGGGAGTCATATCTTCTAAATAAAAAAAGACTTATCTAAATCGGACTTCTTATGCCAGATTCCTTGGTAGTTATATTTCATGATATCAAGGTATTATATCAAAATACCTATGTTCAAATGGTTTTCATCGATGCCTATAACTTTTGTCTATGAGATTGCCTATACCTAGTTGTGTATGAAATTGCTCGCACAACTCTCCACTTCGCAGTATTTATGCGAACAAGATAAAACCTAACACGGTGAAAGTTTGTTTTATTTTATTTTGTACTTGTTTTGTTTCGTTAAACTATGGCTGTTAACAGCACAGCTTGGTAAATCTTTTTTACCTGACTTCCGTAAATTATTGATATTTCGAAACTACCAATTAATATAAAAAAACGGGCAAGTCCGGCCGGCCAAATCATAAACATCATAAACAACACGTCTTCCCATAACGTCTGCCATTGAAGGAGTCCAGGTCCAGTTCCAGGCTAAATAAATACCTTATTATTTATTTAGCCTGGAACTCATGTCTCGACGTGGACACCTTACTTTTACAATTAAGTTAAGTAAATAGTATTTTATATACCTAAGTGTCATTAATAAGGACCTATTAGTAGAGGAGCCCGTGAAGATCGACCTTCACCCATCTGATAACCAGATGAGACATAATTTTTATCAAATATTAAACATTAACGAACATGCCTATGATAGCTTGCCTATCGAAAAGTGTTCATGGCTATTTTTAATTAAATTAATTTTAATCAATTTTTTTTCATCACCTTCACTCTTTTGATAACCGAATGAATTGTATCTCAACTGATAGTTTTTAACATACAGAATATGCCTAGATAGGCTTGCCTACTAATTTCTGTTCATGGCTACCTGGCAAGCAGGTGTGAACATGTAAGTCAATACCTATAGGTAACTACGCCGATATGATAACCAATTCAAATTTATATCATAAGAAAGATAATTTAATTACAAAAGCAATCGTATAAGCTTGCCTGCAAAAAACCGTTCATGGAATACCATTGCCAAGCTATAAAGTTTTAGAATTGGAGTCATTTAATAGGTGCGAGAGAGAAAGTTTATAGCTTGGCAATGGTATTCCATGAACGGTTTTTTGCAGGCAAGCTTATACGATTGCTTTTGTTATTAAATTATCTTTCTTATGATATAAATTTGAATGGGTTATCAGATCGGTGTAGTTACCTATATTGACTTACCCGTTCACACCTGCTTGCCAGGTAGCCATGAACAGAAATTAGTAGGCAAGCCTATCTAGGCATATTCTGTATGTTAAAAACTATCAGTTGAGGTACAATTCATTCGGTTATCAAAAGAGTGAAGGTGATGAAAAAAAATTGATTAAAATTAATTTAATTAAAAATAGCCATGAACACTTTTCGATAGGCAAGCTATCATAGGCATGTTCGTTAATGTATAATATTTGATAAAAAATATGTCTCATCTGGTTATCAGATGGGTGAAGGTCGATCTTCACGGGCTCTTAGACTATATAATGAATGATAAATTATATACCTACAGGTAAGTATCTTGAATAATTTCTCAACAAAGAAATGAACACTAAAAGGCCGCAAGGAGTTTTATCTGCAATTAAAATAACATCGCCATTACTACTTTATTAATGGGGAGAGCAATGAGAGATAGAGTCGTCTTTTTAACTTAAAAATATGGGGGTTCCTTTCTAGCTTTTGAAGTATACGAAACTTTAAAAAACCTAAAGATTTAAAAAGCAATTTAAAATTTAGGCACTGAAACATAGGCTGTGAAAGCTAGAGGTTGATGTATGATAGATGACACACTTCAAACTATTTTTATAACTCCGACAGTTTGTTTTTTAGTTCCCTCTTCACGGTTAAACGGCTAGACCGATTTGAATGAAATAATTGATGATGATTTTTAAGTAATGGCAAGTAACATAGGGAAAGTTTTGATCCCGATGATCCCTTGGTACTCACGCGGGTGAAACCGCGGGGCGCAGCTAAGAGTATCATAATAACATTCATATTACCTTTAGTAGGCTTAAGGTTAAGCTCTCAAGCATTTCCTAAACTTAAAAAAACCCTCATCTTCAAACGGAATCTTTTGACAACAAAGGTTTTCACTACATTAAAACTTGTGACGCAGCAAAAATATTTTTAGTTCGATTGAGCCGCTCCATTTCTTTTCTGCCCGCCATCGGTACAGATCAGATATTAATGGGCTTGTCAATACTGTGATGTAATTATTATAAATGGTCGAGGATCGCATGATAAAATATTATTACTGAATATGAACATGCTGGTGCTTCAGAAGATTCAGTGTGTAATATGGCCACAACCTTAATGTTAACCCCCCATGAATATCTTGTGGTTTCTTCTCATCGGAGGGCGCGTTTCGAAGCCACACTAAAATCATAGTCTTAAGTCGATATTTCGAAATGATCATGTATTTGTAAATTGCTCTCATTTAATATAAGATTTTGTCTATTAACAACAGTCAGGTAAGTATGTTTTTTTATTTAAAGGAAAAGGAAAGATAAACTCTAAAAGATAAATGAATTTAGAATCAGTATTTATCTTATATGACAATTTATATGTTCACAAAAGTGCACTTTTTTTTATAATCGCATAGGTATAGTACCAAAAAAGTCGCACAAGCCGAGCAACGTTAGATATGTATATAGAACAGAGGTTATTTTTGCTGTCCGATCTATTTTCCAGTAATATTTGAAAGTCTTTGTTCACATAACGACTACGTAAGGAAGTTGATTTATCTATTGAAGATATTCCTTGTAAACGCATCGGTTGTTCCAATAATGAGTCTGAGGATGTTCGCTGCTTCCAACATTATTTATATACTCGTAGGTACACTTTAAATTATTTGTTATAATAGGTAATTAATATAAATTAAATTAAAAATCATAGCACTTGCTTTGATCGATTAACTGGTTCGCCCGGCCAAGAGCCTTATATTTGAATCTCTTGTGCCACTTCGGGCGATTAAAATATCTCAATATCTGCTGATTTTCGTTCGATGTCGAACTCTTGCGGCAAGTGGTTCAGACCACTCGTTGGGGTCGTGCGATTCACATAGAAAAAATACCTTAATCAACCATTAATCAGAAGAAATTGAACTATTTAAATCGTTCGAAGTGGCACAAGCGGTTCAAAAACAGTACCCTAGTAGATTTGGTACAAATTGGTTGATTTCAACATTCATCGCCAAGGAGAATGGATAACTTTTTTCACCATAAACACACAAAACAAATAACATACTATAAGGAACAAAGACAGACAACAACATAAAGCCTCGAAACAACAAAACAAACTACAGACAAATTATTAAACTTTCCCATTTACCGGAAGAGGAACCCATCCCCCATTCAATTTGGGACATTCAGTGATATTGCTGTCGTTAGATGTCATATCGCCACAAAAGTTCGCTAAAATCTCGCCCTAGAGTCCCACATTACTGAATAAATGATTTTTAATACGACCACTCTGAAACACTTTCTTTTTTTCGTTCGCTTAGCTTTTTGAATTATAAATTGTATCGGTAGAGGGACGCAAAAATACCAGTAGGTATGTAGACCATTAGGCCACCTGCCCGACTTTAGCCAGTGAATTTGCCTAAAGTTTGGGCCCTAAACCTTTTAACCTGTGTCTATATCGCTACTAGGTAAAACACTTATGTCACTCTCGCACTATATTTATTTACTTAGGAGCAACATGATATGAGACACACCGAAATCTTTGTACAAAGCGATCGAACGTTAGCACAAGTTCGCATGTGGTGCAGCCAAGTAAATTGTCAGAGGCATATTTAATATTTTAAGTTATTATTGTCCAGGTTTTTTTTGCTCCGGCGGCATGAGACCCGATCTTGTGACAATTCCAAGACAAAAAGTAACGTATTATTAACCGCTACTGTAATCTAGCTAGTTTTTTTTCTGAAAGATAAGCGTCTGAAATACCTCCGAATTAACCCGTAATCAAAGAGCAAGTGGGAAATAATGTCCCCTTAGTATAATATGCAAACTTTCACATTTACAATATTAGTCTTCGATCATAAATTAGTAAGATTTTTTATTACTTTGGGCGTCGCCATTTCACTGCAGGTAAAAAATAAATTTAATGAACTGATGAACACGAACTTTCGATTTATATTAATCACTGGAAGGCTACCACGAACTTCAACATACACAGCAATCTTACAATTTAAACAACAACTTCGATTTTATTCGATTGATTTACTGAGTTTTCTTTTATGATTGCTTGTTTTAAGTTTCAAACGACTCGATTTATAGGTCTACGGAGATTGTAAGGCACTAAAATAAACACTTTACAGTAAAAATGGTGATTGTTAAGGACCTTCGGAGACTGTAAACTATATCGACTGATACCTTGCTGAATGTTGAAACCAATCGTCGAATCATGTCACTTTTTATATTGATATGGTGTCACTTTTGTCACATGTCACTTTTTATAATGATATTGTCACTGATATTTAACTATCAACCAATGAAAATTTCAAGTCCAGAGGATCTTTATATATATAAAGTTAAATAGGCTCCATGTATAAAACTTACTTGTTTTACTTAAATTTGATTACTTAAATACAAGAATTTTACTGTAGAGTAGGTACATTATTCGCTTTTAACATTTAAATTTCATTTAATACTAAAAAGTATTATTATTTGATGACAATATAAAAAAAACTATCGGTATCGAGTAGGTATTGCTATCCAAAGAGGCAATGTAGCCAGCCTTTTGGGTACCATACCTAGGGACTAATTTTTGGAATTTTAATTTAAATTAGTATAGTGAACTAGGATGGAGTAATTGTAAAAAAAAAACTCTTGGCTACGTTAAAATTGTATCGATCGCCTTGTTAATATTGTATCGATCGAGACAATATTATAGAAATTCACAGTCCCCATGAATTTACTCGTCGAATTATCGTTCTTATTATATCGACCATACTAAACCGTCAGCCGATAACAAACAGCAGTCTAAAGCGAGCCCTAAACTTAGTACCTTTTTGTTTCCACAGATTTATGTATAAAACGGTGTTATGTTTAAATACTTGAATTGAAACGATATTGTATTCGTACAAAGAGAACTGTCAACTGATAAAACCTAATTACCAGACACTAGAGAGCGCGCTCACAATAAACTCCATTGTTTTAATCCAATTAGCTGTCTTTACGATTAACGATCAACTGACTTAAGAATTCGGAGTAGGGGCCTTATTCTGTAACCGAACACAGGTAATAGTTGAGTCCGTCAGTTAATCCGTGCATAAAATACATAAAATAAAACGTGAATATTAATAGCAGAGTAACTTGTAAGAAGCTTTTAGTGGTTTTATTAAAATCTAGCTGCGCCCCGCGGTTTCACCCGCGTAAGTGCCGATCCCGAATCAAAAGTAGCCTATGTTATTCAAGGTGAATGTAGCTTTCTAATGTTAAAAGAATTTTTGAAATCGATTCAGTAGTTTTTGAGTTTATTCATAACAAACATACAGACGCACACACACACAAAAATACAAATCTTTCCTCTTTATAATATTAGTATAGATTAGTAAAGATATAGATAACATCAAGAAATCAAGATATTTATTGCTAAGTTAATCTACATAAGGATCTTTTTGTAGGTTATTTAAGTAACAATAACTTGCCCAAGCATGCAACTGATCTTTTTCAGAACTTTTATAGCCAGTTTTGAGTTGGTACCTACAAAATATAATTAGATGTTTACTTACTTAGTAGCCATTCGGTTCCAAAATATGTCAGTGGTTATTTATTATTTACAGTTTCGCCAGTTTCAGTGCTACCCAACAAATAAGTGCCGATAATCAATACCTAGTTACGTATTCAGACATAACTAGGTATTAATTACATTTCAGACAAGTATCCTCCAATTTCCCATCTGCAAACGTTTATGAAATTGCAACCTGGATAATGAATGAGCCACTCGAAAGTAAAGTTTGAATTTTACTGCGAGCCAGTTTCGAATCGTCTCTCGATAAAAGGCACTCACTTAAAACGTCAAGTTCGTGATGCCGCGATGACCGATCGTTAGCCGTTGTTTAATTACTGTTATTTAAAAGTACCCCATGTCAATCAATGTTGGATCGCATTTTGTAAACATGCAGCGTAAATACTTTAAACGTTTTGTTACTTTATGTGGACGAGGCGTTAATTTTGAAGCCATTTTGTTTGTTTTTTTTTACTTAAAAACTTTCTTTCATAGTCAGTACCTATACGTTGCATTTTTAGGGAAAACCGATCCAACACATCTATATCGTTACTGATCATTTTATAGTGGCCAAACGCTTCGCTCAAAAAAAAACTTTCCCTACGAAAATACGTACAACTAGCTGCACCCCGCGAATCTACCCTCGCCAGTCCCAATTCCGTAAAAATATCGAGTTAAAACGTGCCCTATTTTACTCCCAGAGAGGCAATGTATCTTCATATTAAATTACCCCCAACATAATACATACATACATGTTACCAAGCAACTTTACCTCTTTAATATTATAGATTGGACGTCAATTCAATTCAATTCAAAATTAATTTATTCATTTAGAACGTATATTATACACACATACGTACGTTTTGAAACGTCGAGATTTTATTTTACTGTCTAATGAAGACTTTTGCGGTATTAATTATTAATTAGACTTTTATTAAGTATCGGCGTTTCTAGCGGAATAAGTTGTCGCGTGCCTCTACGATAAGAAACGATACGATGGATGGTGTTCCTAAATCGTGACCCACAAATTTCACACGTTAATTTAACCAAGTCATCACTAATAGGCTCCAAGTAAAAGCTTGTCAAATATGATTTGCGATTCGATCTCTCCTCGAAGGTGCTTTTAACTGTGTTATTAATCTGTCGTAACATACTGAGACTGAAGTAAAAACGGCCATTAGCTTGAGTCAAGAAGCGATACCCGGCGGCGTGATTAGCAGTTTTATAAGTGCGAAAAAATAATATTTTGAGCACCTTATTAGATGAGATTTTGAGATAACTGAACTCTACAAGAGTTGAGGAATATATTTAAGTTTTTATGGCTTATATACCTATTGTAAGTATTACACTCGATCAAATACACATATGACGTACCAAATCCCCCAAATGATTACCTATAACGTTACTAAATGAAGAGATTTTTGATAGTTAGATGGTCCATCAATTCCTAATCTGTACTGATTAGGACTCACAAGGACTGATTCTACTGTATACTGGTACAAGTCCAAAAATGAGAAACTTATTGCTTTTTGAGGAACTATTCTGCTCATCACTCCGAAGATTCTCGTCAGATTCTTATCAAATTATAGGTCGTTGCTATTGCTTTATGCTCTTTCCAACAATAAAAACAATCATCGCAATCGTCTTTGAGTACTTGGCGAACATCTATTACTCAAAGACGGATTACAGTGGAGTGACTTAGTGATGATTTTCACCAAGTCACTTCACTACCTTCCTTTCGCCAACCGAATTTCTTTAACACTACAAGCCATGTTAAGGGGACAGTCTACCTACTCTTTCTCCATACAAACGTAGTCGACTGTTTCCTCCCTGGATAAAGACATTAGAGCAAATATGTTTATGCCATAAAACCTAATATGCCATGACCATGCATGCCCCTACGTTTTTTTTTTTTATTATCTACCTAATTAGAAAAAAAAACAGAAAAATTAGAAAATTTTAAAAATCATAACGAAGGGGCATGGCCATGGCTGATATATAGGACTTATGGCATAAACATATTTTTTCTAATATCTTTATCCAGGGAGGAAACAGTCGATGTTTATAAAGTTTGTATAGAGAAAAGAGTAGGTAGACTGTCCTCCTAAGGAACTTTGTATCAATAATACAAACGAAATCCCTCGACATCGAACGACGACAAACTGAGAGTACGTGATGAAATTGAATTAAACTTGTAACAGATTATCAACACACGCAGTGTTCGAAGCTGATCAACGTCTGGAAAGTTCGAGGAGCGTCGTGTGGTCTCGCTAATATTTTATGGAATCTAGTTTACGAATAGTGTACCTGAAGGGAATTGTCGCTTGAGATTGCCGAAGCGGTCGATTTCGCAAACTACGACGAAGTTATCCAGTCCGCGGAATAAAAGTAAACTCAGGAAGTCGAGTGGTTATTATGGGAATGTAGCCGTTTAATATTAATAAAACGAAATTTAAAGTAAAAACGTAAAAATAGATAAAGGTACGGTAGCAATAGCAATGCACTGGACAAATTTCTTGCATTGCTTTTTTTTCATCTGAGCGATTTTCCCGGTTGCATCCCTCTCGGGGGTCCAGGTAATGAATAAATAAATAAAAACTAAGTGAAATAAATAAAAAAGTAACATTACCGAAAAAAAAGTTATGCATTGACTTTATGATAAACTTTTAAAATTTACACGATATGTTCACATAGTAACATTTTCCCGGGTCTTGATAATACGCTATTAAGATCCGGGAAAATGTAACTATAAAAGTTATTGATATTCGCAAAGGTCATAGAATTTTACCAAGCATTATGTTGAGAAAACGAAAATAAAACAGACATCATGAAAGTCTGTTTTAGTTTTACAAGAGAAAAAGTGTGTTAGTTTTATATTTTAATAGTTATAAATGTTACGCTCTATTAAATGAACATAAACGGGTCTTTGAAACAAGTGTGGAGTGTGCGAACAGACACATATGTCTTAGCTAATACTTTTTTAACGCTCAAGAATAAAAAATAACATAAACTTTTTGAAGAAAACAAAATTGCATTTAACATACCTACTATACTTAACTGGCACAATTTGCACCGAACTTAAAATAAAATCAAACCTTTGTGTAGTTTAGATACATTCATGATCTTACTTATTATTATATCCTACAAGCTGCACCCGCGATTTCACCCGCATAAGTCCCGATCCCGCAGGTATGTCGGGATAAAAAGTAGCCTATGTGTTATTCTAGGTCTCCAGCTATCTATATTTCAAGTTTCATCGCAACCAGTTCAGTAGTTTTTGCGTGAAAGAGTAACAAAGTCACATAAAGATATATATACATACAAACTTTCGCGTTTATAATATTAGTAGGAAAGGATTAGTAGGAAGTAGAATAGGATAAAGTCAAATATAGGACGGAGAACCAAAACGTAACGTGAAAATTATCGATATCTATTTAGTAAGTGTCATCGTGTATTTTGAGCTTAAACCCCATACATAAAATCATACAATAAGAACCTAGACCTACCTACAATGCGTTGCTACTTGCCAGCACTGCAGTGAGGAGAGAATATTAGCCTCTCTGTGTAGTTCGTTTATAAAGGTATAGGTATAACATTAAAATAGCAAAGCGAAGCCTTTAGAAGAGAAAAGACCAGATAACAATTATTGAAACTTTATATTACGGTTACAGGCCAACAAATACCGGGATTTCATGCGGGTATTTGTGTTTCCCCGTTCCATGTAAATAAGGGGACTTAAAATATCAGGGCTTATTCTCTGCATAGGTTTAGTCGATTTTACGTTAAAAATAAAATGCGAAGCTTAGGAGCTTTGCTAAATTGAGATACAAAAATGTAATCATTGACTATAACGTTCTTTGGGCGATGTGTTTTTTAAGTTCTTGGATTTAAGCTTGAGTATATATTAAAAGTTTAGCTTTCGTTTTAGCTTTAAGCCCGTAACACACGTAGCTAACACATAGGTCACATTTTGAAACCGCCTTGGGAAGTTTTAATTGATGGGCTATTTCTCCCAGAAAGGGGGTATACTCGATATCTCCGATATCGAATAGTTGAAAGTCATGACAAATCTAATCCACCTAAGCAAATTCATAAACATGCTAGCGAATAAATGAATGAAAACTTGAATATTGTATTCGCTGCATCAAAACATTTTCCAACCTTAGCTACCTATATTATTCACTTTTCATCTACAAAATGAATGTCTAGGTTGAATTATAAATTTCAAGTGAAGAGAGCAGGGAAATTTTTCGCTGTTGCTCGCTTCTCTGGACTTCAGACGTGAATGAGTAGGTACCTACGTACCAAATGAGCACTGCATGCAAGTTTTTCTCCGACCTGAGAGTTGTAGATGATAGAGAACTAGAAATGAAAGAAGCTTTATAGTCCTTATGTATTCAGGTAGGTACTTACATACATATAGGTATATTTTTAGCATTATATGAAGTGTAGCAAACTAAATATACCTGCGTTTCAGGTACCGTTTCAGTTTTGCACCTAGTAGGTGCAAAACTGTACCTACCTCTTTTTAGGGTTCCGTACCCAAAGGGTAAAAATGGGACCTTTTTACTAAGACTCCTCTGTGCACAAGTACGCCTCGCACTTGACCGCTTTTTTAATTTGATTAGTTCACTTTTATAATGAAAGGTGTCTTAGGTGCAAAATTTGCACCTAAAAGAGAAATAATACAAAACAAAGGACGATCGATAGAGAAACAAAAGACGATCGAAACAAAAATAAAAGACGATCGAAGTGAGGGGAACGAGTTTTGAATCCGACCGTATGTATTGTAAAATAAAACGTGGTCAGAGAGAAAGTCCGGAACCTCTTCCATTTAACAGAGTTCCATATTTTAAACCCTCGTACGAGCGGTGCGAAAGATTTTCATATTCAATTACAAATAGACAAGTGGCGTCTCGAGGATGGCCTTTGACATCTTCACGGTTAAAGGATATTAGGACCCTCATCCCTTCGAGGGAACAAATTAGCGGGAGAGGTGCAGTAATGAATTTTATATCTGCTTTGAAGATGGCCCCAAGATGATTCAAAAGCTTTGAAGTTGGTTTCTTATTGAAATTCTTAAGTGGAAATTTGAAACTCTTAATACGGTCAAGTGCATTAAGGAAATTGATGATATGCAATGTAAGCTTTATATTTCGGTAAATAAATATCTCTCTATTTCCTTAAATAAACTATAGTTCCTCATCTTCATCCTCATCCGAGCGATGTTGCATCCCTTTTCGGAGCTCGCTGTCCGCTTTGACACAGTAGTATCGACCATACCTACTTCAAATATAGGCAATATTTTACGGCCGACCGCATACATGTCATCAACCCTCCTCGAGACCAAAGTTAACTCACCACCGCGTAAAGACAACTGCAGCTGCAACTGCATTCTCTCCCAGATCCTTATGCCGCCATTAAAACAACCATGGGAAGATATGGGATAGCTCTATTTCATGGCAGGGTTAACCCGCAAAAAAATAAAAAAACAATAGTTCAATATGTTGTTTCTATTTTCATTAGAATAAGCTTCAACATAAATAAAGAAAAGTCACAATTAGTGAATCACGAATACCTTTTTAGTTATCTATGCAATTTGCCTTTTAAGCACCTACTAGAGAGGATTAAAATCTCTCATCTATCTCAAGATCAAACAAATATGCAAAGGGGAGCATCGACAGAATGAGTTCATATTATGTGCATAAATAGGGGAACATCAGGACGAAATATAAGCTTTGTACCAGTACCGATGTTTATATAATTAGCTTAAGCTGTTTAAAGAGGGGCCCCATGGTATTTTGAATAGAATTTTTCAAATTTTCTTAATGAATGTTTAGATTGCACATACGAATTTTATCGTCTTGTATTTGAATTGCATAGTTAGGTACCACAAAAGGGTTGGCCGAATGTTTTATTTCTTTGACAGTATGCGACATGTGGGCCAATGATGAGGTCTTTCAATTTCTATTTGACGTCCCTTTGATAAATCGGTTTAAATGTTTTGATCGTTGGTTTTGTCAATTTAAATTAAAATAAGGACAAAATTCGTTTTAGCAAAGTAGTTACAAAAGTAGTTAAGTTATGGACACTTTTGTTGTGTTAAAAATTTATGATTATAGGTAGGTAGGTACCTACATTGAAAATTCACACTGTTTATTTGAGAATATAATGTTTATAACCGTAATAAAAGGCCATAATCATAGCATAGGTACACAAATTACAGTTGGTACTTTTATTTTGTATCAATAAATAGGTAACTTAAGTACCTATATTCATCTTTTAAAACTCAGTTGGTAAGTACCTATTTGAATTTAATCATTTGGCTGCCCCTCTCCTGTCCTACTTACTCCATACTTCATTCAGTTCGAATTTAGTTAATAAATAAATTCTGTGAACAACACACAACGCCATCTAGCCCCGTGCTAAGCTACTAAGCTTGTGTTATTTTATTACTGTGGGTGACTAGACTACGGACTATACCTAATACTTAAAATTAATAAAATTATTTTCATTTACACAAAGATAGAACGATTAAATTTAAGTAGGTACCTACCTAAAATTTATAAGATCTAAAAAGATCCGCAACGTTTGGGGTCCCGTTGTCTACCTGAAGCAACTTTATTTAATCCATTCAGGGATCGAGATAACAATCTCACTGAATACGGCTTTTTGTGTGACTGTCAACTAAATGTCAAATTAGTACAATACAGAGACGGAAGAAAACGCAGCTGAATATTGAATTAAGAAATCACATAAAAGGGTTGTCAACGCGACATGTTGATTTTTTGGACAGTTTCATTGTTATAATGCGCTTTAAAGTGTGCGATTCGATTTTGTTCTATGCATTTAGTCTACATTAAATTTTGACAAAAGGTTGACAGTTCTTGTTATATGGATAGGCAACGGGAATAAAGGATTAGAATCAATGGATATAATAATATGGAAAGACCGCCTTGGAAGCTCGGAAATTCTAGAGCTACTTATTAAAAATCTGCGGAAGTTACATTTTACTATTTGTTGTCATTCAAACATAATAACAATAATACCAGTGCTTTATTTATGGCGAACTTATAGCTCTATTTTCCTACAAAAAAATCAATGACTATATTCGGACTTGCAAGTTGCTATCACATATTTTGTAGGCGAAAGTACGGAGTTAAGTTACATCACACATGAAACATGTCTACTCTAGTACCTAAGTGCGTATACAGAAAGAAAGCTGGAAACTTATAAGCGCTTACCAGCGCTTGTCAGCGCTGGTCCGTTCTACACAAAGCAAGGAAGGTTGAGGCAGATTGTCGGACTCATCGGACGATGTTATGACGTCAGCAGCCCAGCGCTGACCAGCGCGTGTTGAAGCTTGTCGGCACCGATCAGTGCTTATCGGCGCGGGTTCATACATTTTCCTGCGCTTGTCAGCGCTTATAAGTTTCCAGCTTTCTTTCTTTATACGGCCTTATATAAGATAGATTACAAGGATTACAGTTT
The DNA here is from genome assembly GCA_958496205.1 of Idaea biselata. Classification (NCBI taxonomy): domain Eukaryota; kingdom Metazoa; phylum Arthropoda; class Insecta; order Lepidoptera; family Geometridae; genus Idaea; species Idaea biselata. The sequence continues at coordinate 24,712,475 of OY292400.1, read as the reverse complement.
TCTACCGACACCTCAGACACTTATTAATATTAGTAATAGTAATATAATACAAAAATAAATTTGCACCGCGGCTAGCTTGCTTGGCAGCTTTGTATATCGGGAACGTTGGGGGCTTTGTATAACAAGCCGTTTGGCCGATTTTCGTTTTTTATTTATTTATTTTTTCCTTTTTATATAATCAATCCATGCCTAATTAACAATCAAAACTACCTACTTATTTAGTTTTAAATTTTATTGTTTAGTTTTAGTTACTTTCAGTTTTTTTTATTTTGTTTCATGTTTTTTATAATAAATGAGTTGAAATGTTATGTTTATTTACCTATATATCTACTGGTATAAAATAAATTAATGTTGAATAGAAAATAATTAACTTATAACTTAATTCCAAAACTAAAACATAAAAACATAACTAATCTAAAATACCACCTAGATCTAGAGTTCCCGGTGCAAAGCTGCCCAAAATTCTCGCTGAGTTTCCGCGCTGAAAAGCGATGCACAATCCTAAAAGGTAAGTATAACTATGCAAAGATAATTTTATTAAGTTATACCCTACAGATAACTTAACTATGACCCAACTAGGTTAGGACCATTGTGAATTTGTAACATATAGCGAGAAAATTACGACTCGGTAGGTATATTCTTCCTATCTACAAAATAATTTGTTGAGAGAAAGCGTTACCTACACAATCTAATTTAAAAAGCTTATCTTTCTCTTTTTAATAACAATAAAAAACGGTTCATGATTAGGTAGGTCGAATGTCAAGGTTGAAACCCATCTTCTGTTCATTTCATTAAAGATGACACACCATTAACTCACTCAGTAGACCATTTCTCCCCTATATAACGCATTGTCTCCGAGAATTTCTAACATACCATCGGGAAATCTCAGTAAAGTTCATGTTCCACAAAGAAAATTTGAAATTAGTGGCAGCCATGTCGGTTCTCTCAATCTCCGTGTTAATTTTGTTTTTAATCATTGGTGCTACGACGGAGCAAAATCAATCGTCAGTACAAAATTTTAAATACTTTGTGACTAACATGATAAAGGAGCAAAGCTCAAAGATCCAGATGTTGCTAAAGAAGATACAGACCAACGCTCAATCGGTTTTAGAGAAGATTGAAAATATGAAACAGGAATCAAAGACAAATCGAAAGATGTTGGATATTCTTAGAATGAAGAATGAAGCCTCACAAGTAGAATCGCCTTTGAAGAATGAAATTAATGAGAATACAGACCAAACAACAGAATCGAGAAGTTTTAGCAATCATTATGGATCGACGGGATATGGTGCGAGCGGAAATTCAAACTACGGCCCTCCTTCGTACCATCATCATTCTATTGGATTCGATCCTATCAACATTGTAGTATCAATGTCGTTGTTGTCATTTCTTCTGCAAGCTCTGCAAGGTTTACTGACGAGGTCGAGATTCCCAACGCCTGTAGTTGAAGCAAAAAGCCTAAACGCTATCGAAGATTGGACTAAGAATTATGATGACAAAATCGGTAAAGATAACTATTACTACAAAAAGAAGTACTTGAAGAAATATTTACAGTAATAACAAACTATACCTACTTATCCCCTTACATAAGAACGATGACTAACTTTGTCTGGTTTGTATTTTATTGTGACATGAAGATTCAAAGTTTACAGACAGTGACAAATAATACATAAACTAAGTCATCGTTTATAAGTAAAGTAGTTTGTTCATAAACAATTAGGGGAATATAAGTATCTACTTAATTATGCATAAATTATTTAAAATGGGCTAAGTTATAAATCATTTTATAAGTTAGTAAGTAATTTGTAAGTTTTTCTTGTGTCATGCTGACTATTTTGCTTTGGGTACGAAAACGTAAACTAAATTAGTTTCTAAAATTTATAAAATTAAATTTGTTGTTTCATTCAATTAGCGAACTGTTATTAAGTTTACACTATAAATTAATCAATATTTTACAGCTACCTAAGACATTTTTCATTGGTTTAAATGCAATCATAAAGTACAAACGTTAAAATTTCATTAAATCTACGTAATCTCAGCTACAGTCCACTTTAACTAATTACGACATTATGCCTTGACATATTTTCCATTTCATTTGCTATTTTATGAGTAATAAAGAGGAATTTGTATGCTTAACTCAAATAAATTAAAACGTAGGCCTGTAACGGCTTTTGCCCTAAATAATTGTTTACCGAAAACAATAAATCAGTGCCTTAAAACTATGAGACTGGTGCTTAAGTCCTATTTTAGGTTAATCCATGAAATCTTCGTGACAATGTTGAAATGACACAAAAAAACAAGAAAGTTTTATTGAAATATTTTCTGGCGCTCTTTTTATGAATAAGAATAATTTATTGTTCTAACTGTGTTCGTACTTTGGTTTTAAATATGTTTTATATTAGTGGACAGTCTACTCGTTGCGAGCATACAATAATAAAGTAGAAAATTATAATTAATATAATACTTAAGTTAAATCTAAGTAAGTATATTATCTAATATTAAATTTTATACCAGCACAACTAATATTTGCTAATTAGGCGCAGACTTTTATCTATGTAAGCGCGTAATTGATTTCCCTTGAGTTCACCTTAGAAACAGATAGGTACCTACTTACCTAACATTACACGATTAGTATACCTACTACAAAATATGTAAATAATAAGTACAAAATATGGTAAAAGAAAATGTGCTTCAATTCACATTATCGCCTTTGTTGTGTTACGTCCAAGCGATTTATGTATTAATATCTTTAGGCGAAAAAATATTCTCGAACAGACTGTATCGTACATAATACTGAAAACGGTGAAAAAAATGCTTTGGAAGCTCTTTATTGAACAGATAGGAGCTTTGTAAGGAGGTCGTTGCTATGTTACTATCTGGGACCACTATTTAGCGACCCATTTTTGGAACATTTTGGGTGTAGGCTTGAGAATATTTTGTCAGAGTTAGCTCACTTTATTAATAGTTTTTAAATGTCTGTTTAAACATTAACCGCCTTACTGATAAATGATAATTACCAGATGCAGACACTATGTACCTATCGTTTATCTTTTAGGTACTGTGACATGACATTTCAAAGTTGGCAGACAGGAACAAACGCTACAGAACTTAATCAACATAATAATCATGGTTTGTAAGAACGCGTTCTTTACAAACCATGATTATTATGTTTCGAACGGGGGTAAGTAATATGCATGTATTATTGTTATAATAAATGATTATGGACCACTAATTCACCAGATGTTAAGTGAAGATACGGTCTAAGATGTTGCACACTTGACCTAGACCTAGAAGAGACAAAACCGGAACCTGTACAAGATACCAATCATCCAGAATATGCCACAGTCACAGCGTAAAAGATACACAGGACGATGAGAGACATAAATAGTAAATTCCCACTTACTATCAACATAACTACACATGTTTGTAATACCACGGATCCCAACGTAACGTAATGCACCACACGTACGGATTTACCCTGCATAAACCATGCGCAAGTTGCGATACCGCTGAATTTCCTGAGATTTTCATTTTACATGAATTTAGAGCTTGATTTGAATAAGTAAGTAAGTAATTATATCTAAGTGCTTCGTAGATGCATCAATTCATAACTGATACCTACCTAGTAATAACCTTAAGCACATAGGTATAATCAACGGAGAGCAAGCGAAGCGCGCTCCATGTAGGGTGTTGGCTGTTTCTGACTACCTATAATCAAAGCACGACAAGGGTCGTGATGAAGAGGGAAATGAGCATCGCATCTTTACCTAGTTAATTCTAATTAATACCTATTTTAATATGAACACCAGAACTAAGGCCATCTCGTTACATACCCGTGGTTTCACCCGCCTAAGTTCCATTTCTGGGGAATATCGGGACAAAAAATACCTTACCTGTGTTAACCCAGATCTCCAGCTATCTGCATAGGTACCAAGTTTCATCGCAATCGGTTCAGTAGTTTTTGCGTCAAGGAGTAACAGACAGACATCATTTAATTACTTACACACAAACTTTCACCTTCATAATATTTATTTATTTATTCTCATTTATAGCATAGGTAGGTACATGTCACTTAGAGCTAAGTGTACAAACGTAGCTATAAGAAATCCCTATTTGACATGAGCCTTGTTCAGGCATTGCAGAGACATAGACTAAATACTTAAATTATTAAGTTATAGGCAGGTAGGTACTTAAGAGGATAGTCTCCATTCTCTTTCTCCATACAAACGTAGTTTAAATTTTCCTCCCTGGATAAAGACATTAGAGCAAATATGTTTATGCCATAAAACTTATATCTGTCACGACTAGGTATGCATCTACCTTTTTATTTTTTTCATTTTATTATTTTTTCTTATTATTTTAATTAGAAAAAAAAAAGGTGGTTGCATAGTCATGCATGACAGGTAGATAGGTTTTATGGCATAAACATATTTGCTCTAATGTCTTTATCCAGGGAGGAAAATTTAAACTACGTTTGTATGGAGAAAGAGAATGGAGACTATCCTCTTAATGTACCTCTAATATTAGTTGCATATTAAAAAAAAACGTGGCAAGTGCGACACTCGCGCATAAAGGGTTCCGTACCACTATCACAATTGGATACGGAACCCTAAAATGGTTTACAACAACCAATTTTTAAATTTTATAGGAAAATATGAAATATTTATCTTCGATTCTTACTCCCATCAAACGACCGAATCACTCAAAAAAAAAAAAACCTTGGCACAAAGAAAATCTGAAACATAAAAGAAACTTTGGTAAGTGAAGGCAGACTGGTATATTTGACAGATAGGGCAGCCATTTTGAATTCCATGACCAACTCGATTTGTCCTCCTGTCCCTCTTCCTGTCCTGACTCCTTGTTATGTTTGAAACACGTTTGTTGTATGGGAGCCCCTTTTAAATAATTGTTTTATTTTGTTTTTAGTATTTGTTGTTGTAGCGGCAACCGAAATACATCTTCTGTGAAAATTTCAAACTTCTAGCTATTACGGTTCATGAGATACAGCCTGGTGACAGACGGACAGACGGACGGACGGACGGACGGACGGACGGACGGACGGACGGACGGACGGACGGACGGACGGACAGACGGACAGACAGACAGACAGACAGACAGACAGACAGACAGACAGACAGACAGCGAAGTCTCAGTAATAGGGTCCCGTTTTTACCTTTAGGTACGGAACCCTAATTATAGTATATTAGTGCAACTACCGCTAACTTATTCAAAATATAACATGCTTCCAAATATGAATAAAAATTAAATAAGCGCCATCTCAAACGTCATAAGAGAACTAAACGGTAAAAGAGTCAATTCCACAAAGTATTACAATGAAAGAACTCAAATGATTACGTGGTACGCTTTAAAAAACACAGATGTCGCTATTAACCATCTCACGCGCAGAACAATCTCGGACAATGCACATGCGCTACGCGTGTCACGTTAGTTTGACGCGAACAGCTTTCTAGGAAATCAAACAGATGGCGCTATTTTAAATATAAAAGTACTTGAAAACTAAATATCAACCTCTTACAGAAATGACCGTTTTTTAACAGAAGTTTGTGAAAGTTGTGTCGAGCACCAATTATCCATAATTTGTTCAAATTACAAAGTAAACTGCGTTCAAGCACCCACGGTAATAGGCGATACAAATTAACGGTTACAATAACAAAATAATAAACAAACAATACGAGAACCTAACATACAGCCAATAATTATTGAAACTGAGTTAATTAAAACGTTTGTAAGAAGTAGAGTAGGACTTCTTCGTAGGTACGAGTATAATAATTACTTACTGACAAATGTTTCGCCTACTTTCTATATTATTTTTAGCCGACTTCGAAAAGAAGGATGTTTTCAAGTTTAGCTTGTGTAGATAATAGGTACCTAGATAGATAACTGGAGTATTCTCGACTTGTCTATAAATAAGGGGGTTAATACCATATAGATTTGTTTGTTTGTAACGAACTTCGAAACTACTGGACCGATTTAAAAAAATATTTCAGTTACTTGTCAGTAATAAGTTTAGTACTATTATTTGATTTTAACTAATGTGTTCAGCTGCATTATAGTGGCAAAGTGTTGATAAGCCGGCACTGATGGTAGCCTGCTTCCTTTATGTATACGGCCTGATGCGAGTAAAACTACGTGGCACAGCTAGTCTAGTCGATAAAGCAAAGCTTCACAACAATAGATTTATAGTTTCGCTTTAATTCGAGTTTGTTTGCGCTAGGCGTGGCTCGACGAATTTATGGTGATTTTTAATTGCGTTTTTAATTATTTTCCAACAACGCTGTCGGCAAATTGAATGCCGACATTTGGACCTAGTTTTATCACGGTTTTTCGAACCGTGCAACTGCAACTTAGATTATTAAGTTGAGGTAAGTACCTATAAGCGTAACCTACGTCCTTGATGTTATGATTTTAGGGAAAAAGTCTTTCTTATATATCTTTCTCTAATCTTTTTTCTTATTGAAGTCGCTTTTTTGGCTTACGCTTAGCCACAGATCACATAATACTAAGCTTAGCATACTTTAGGTACCTAGGTACATCAAAATTTAACAAGAACTTGGTTAAGTAATAATCTAATCATCAATCAATTAATTAAATTCTGTATTGTGACATAGCAATAAATAAGTTACTAACACATCGGTAACAAAACTAATTCTAAGTAGACCTAGTTAAGGATCCTTTAGAAAACATTCAAGTCACTCGCAGATGCATGCTCGAAGAAATCGAGTTTGAATTCCTATTGTTACGGTTATAATTTTTAATAGTCCGCGCACCCGGCTTGGTTTGTATTTATTTTAATTTCAATGTCCGTGAGGAGTTGGTTTTCAATTCCTTCACCATTTACTTTAATGGTTTATGCTTTTCTTTGTTGTCTAGGTTATTATTATGATTTAAATAAATTAAGTGCATAAAATTATGCTGAATATGAACAAAACCAGTACCTATGCTATATATACATACTTAAGTGTATTTGCGCTAACCAGAGTTAGTTTTTAACCCTAGATTTTGACATAATTCTGACCTAAAAAAATGTTTATGATTATTATTTAAGATGATTACAACACCGTCAACAATGTATGCAAAATAACACAGTGGTCAGCAAAGCCTGGGAATTCAATTTTCAACCTAGTTTGGCGCAAAAAGTAGACCTTATTTGAAAGATTGGTTAAAATAGTGAACACACCCGTATCATTCTTACCAAAACCATCCTTTTTTATACTTAAAAACATAGATAAATAGAACCTGATGTATTTTTAAACATCTCCCAGTGTTTATTTATACAGTAGGAAACCATTTAATTCGACATGTCAGTTTGTTTCCGCTAAACATTCTCAATTACTCTTGTAATTAGCATGTTGATTAATTTCATGATTTATTCCTTTAATGTTAATTTCATTTCACCTGTTTTTTTAAAACGGTGTGTTTTGTATTAGAGTTGAGGGTTGGACCTTTAATATAAATAATAATTGAAACGGAATTGTATGACGGTTGGTAGGTTCATTCCTACGCCTGGCTAGGTATCGAAACAGAAACCAGAGACGATCGAATTAAAAACAAAGAACGATCGGAACGAAAAAAAAATGACAGTTTAGTTCAGTTTCTTAGTTATAGTACCTGTATAAGGAAAACTACTTTCTGCGAACAATATAGGTCTATAGGTAGAGCACTGTAAGTGGTGAAGTGGTCAAGAAAATGATTTTAGAGAACGGCGTATTTCGGCTACAACAAAATGGTGGCGAATTTTATTGCAACTATGAAAATGAAAATTCAAGAGCACTTTTCATAAACGCGTCCCTGACAGAACTTCAGAAAACAAAATACTATTGAAACGTATTGTCGACACATGACAGGTGACTCGATCGTAAGTTGAATTCAGATTTTGTTTTTGAATCTATTGTAACCTACGAGTAACAAATGAGTTCGTTGATTGTAACCACTGAAATGAAACTATACAAATACACTGGAATTGCTATACCTTACATAAAATTAAAATTACATTAGATATTTGTGCCGATTTGATTTGTGCCATGTTGCGCTGTTGTCCCGCGTTTTCTATTAAAAGTGATGGTGGCCGTCAATGGAACTAATATCCGGAGACGGTCACCATCACCTTCAATAGAAAACGCGCGACAACAGCGCAACATGGCGCAGATCAAATAGGCACAAAATGCAGTGCGAGACCTCCTGTCCAGTGATTGTAACGTTACGTGGGTACAATGTGTTCATTTGCGATAGTCTATTCGGACAAAACAGTTGACTATCGGGAATAAGCCCCAATGTCCAATGCACCTTTAACAACATAATATACCTACAATTGGCTTTTAAAAAATCACTAGTAGGTACTGTCGGATGTTACCTGTACCTACTTCTATAGAGGAAATATTTATTTGTTTGTTTGTAACGAATAGGCTCCGAAACTACTGGACCAATTTCAGAAACTCTTTCACCAATATAAAACTACATTATCAAGCAGTAACATAGGCTAGTTTTGATCCCGATATTCCCACGGAATCGGGACTTACGCGGGTAAAACCGCAAGACCCCCAGCTAGAACTAAAATAAAACAATTTCGAAGTAAATTTTCTAATTGTACCGTCTCACAAAAACAGCTTTAAATGGGTCCATTATCAAGTTAAAAGGATTATAAATAAAATCCACAGTGAAGACAGGATATAAGTCGAAGGTACCTCTTTCAAATGTTCATAATGATGTCGATCAGGTAGTACGTTATCAAATCTAAAAAATAAAGGGAAACGATTACGTCAAAAAGAAGGCCGCACCGAGATCATTATTTTTTTCTCGGTCTCTATACGTAAGTACTGATTGTTAATCTTAGACGCTCCCCTTTTATCGGATATCTATCTCTATTTAATTCAAAGGTGGGAAAGCGACAACAATACATGAATTTGAGGAACAGGTGTAAACAAAGCAGGTGTGTTTGTTTAACTAAATAGACGATTTAGAGACAATCAAGGACTGTGTCTTACGAGATTTGTTCTAATTTCGTCAGGTGGGGAATAATTGCTTACCGTCTTTGTAGTGTTTAGGTACCTTATAGAATGTAGAAAAATAACATTCGAATAGTATGGAAAAAGCGATTTTTAAACGATAACTTATATTTTTTTTTTCATCACATGTCGCGTTTAAATATTAACCGGCCAAGTGCCATTGTCACAATTAGATACGGAACCCTAAAATAAGCACTGAACCAAGCGAAATCGGTGTGCGCAAAAGACGACGCGTTTGCATTTATCTTTACCACTGACGCCAGTTTATCACTAGATGGCTCCAGTGGTAAAAATAAATCATGATCACGTTTGTTGTATATGGGTATATCCCCTTAAATATGTGTTTTATTTTGTTTTTAGTTGACAGTTAAAAATTTCTTCTGATTGAGGCAGTTGAAAATGGAATTTTCAACTATCTATCACGGTTTTATGAGATACAGCGAGGTGACAGACGGGTAGAGTCTCTGTAATAGTAATAGGGTCCCGTTTTTACCCTTTGGGTACGAAACCCTTAAAATGACAGGAGCAACAGTCAAATTGTAAAATAAAATTCAGAAGTATTTTAAAACACTTTATTAAAAAAATCAATCAACTTCTCGCATTCACATCATTCGATTTACAAATAAACTTAAATCTAAAAATGATACTAACTAAGAAAAGACTTCATTATTACGATATCTTGTGGCCACACTCAGATACTTCGTCACATTTTCACTAACATTGTATTTCACTCCAATTATCTATTCCTTAAAGTTAATTTTTACGTTACAAAGGTACAGTCGAATGACAACAATGGATATCCACTGTAGAATTTTAATATTTTTTATAGTTTTTTTTAAATCGATCGCGTAAGGAACACCACTCTGCACTCAAAGACCAGGATAGCTGATGTAGGTAAATCACTGCCAATATTAAGTGGGATTGGGCGGGTCACGTCAGTCGGTTGCATCCCGACAGATGGGCTAGGATCGTCACGCATTGGGTGCCATACGAGTAATTCGTATGCAGTCCTCGCGCTTATAGTAGGTATTTGAAAGGATGGGACTGTTCGTACGTCTTCGTAGGTTAGCGCACGAATGAAATTCAGACGAAAACGCGCCCGGCCTAGGCCAAGAACGCCTTTTAGTCGCCTTTTACGACGGACAGGGGATACTGTAAATACCGTATCACATTCACCATTTTAGCCACATAGACCCGGGCTTCATAGGAACAATATATTTATTTTTGAGATTTTATTAAACTGTAGCAGGAATTCAATTTACTTGGTGAAGATAAGTTACGGATTCAACAGACAAACTTGGAAAGCTAATTAGTTTCTTATTTTGTGAAGAAAACTCTAACTTAAAAAAGTTTAAAAAAAAACTTAGAAACTTTACGGTGGAACTCCATTTTTGAAACCAAACTGTAATTACCTAATAAAGTTAGTTTATTCCTTTCATTTAATGTGATTAGGACCACTTGATGGCATGTGAAACGTTCAATCAGTCACACAATTTGCAGTATGCGCATTAAAAATATTAAAAATACTTAGAAACTTTACGGTGGATATCCATTTTTGAAACCAAACTGTAATTACCTAGTAAAGTTAGTTTATTCCCTTCATTTAATGTGATTAGGACCACTTGATGGCATGTGAAATATCCGATCAACCACAGATGCGGTATGTGCATAAAAAATCATTAAAAATTCAACGCAATTAAACCTGAACATCGTCGTCGGTTGTGAGAAAAATGTCAAAAATTTCGGTTTAGTGTCGTTTAGTTTTGGGAATATGTCCTATAAAATAAATCAGTCTCACTATTTAGTTTTACTACTTTAACTTTTATGAAAACTGACTGATTTTTACCCACGTGTGGTTTACAATAATTTTTCCTAATACTTTTTATGTTTAATTAAACTAATTATCATAACACCCAAGCTACTGGTGGAAAATAAGTAACATCTAGCCAAACTTGGCTCTTGGACTCCTAGATACAGTCAGCATAAAAAGTCGATGTTCACATTCAGATTGAATATCAATCGCCGCCACATCAATAATTGACCAATCAGAGAATCTGATTCTGGATGTAGCTGAGTTTGATTCTAGACGACACATATACAGGCTGTTCCGAGGAGGTATTAAGCCGAAAGGGGTTTGTTCTAGACGACTAAGCGAACAACTTTTGTTCTACGACTTTTTAAAATTCGAATTTTTTGAAAATTTGAAGTTGTATCAGTGAAAAAAAACCACTATTTTTGTAAATAAAGGCAATTAATGTTAAGATTATAGTGGTCCAAACTAAATAAAAGGGTACCTTAAGGCCATTGACCTCAAACTCTAAAAAGCAGCTGATTTTCATTCAAACTTTATACACAAAATTTTCGAAAATTACTTTGAATTTCCAAAAGTTGTTCGCTTAGACGTCTAGAACAACTCCCTTTCGGCTTAATACCCCCTTTATCGGAACACCGTGTATAGATGTGGTAATCGACCTTTGATGCTGATTGTATCTACTTACATAGAAGAGTAGGTAGGTAGGTAGTAGATAATGCAAACTTGGAAGAAAAGCCCCGAAAAACCCGGTTTTTGTATTTCGAGTTTTTTCTTAAAAAAAAACATTTAAGCCGATATTCAGTGTTGCCGTATTTAAAGAATACAGAAACCGAAAAACCCGAAAAAACCGGGTTGCATGCCCTAGTAGGTAGGTAGTAGTTGCGTTAGAAGCTGTGACTTAAGGCGGAGGCGACGCTGGCGGTGGTGATGGGCGGCTGCGGCAGCAGCAGGTCCGCCAGCCGCCCCGCCTCGCGCAGACCGGACAGGAACGCGCCGTGCACCGTCGCCGGGTAGTTGCGCATCGTGTGCTCGCCTAGCCCATACAGACATACATACGTTGTGTTACACAACACATAGAGATAGCTTTCATAAAGGTACGAGTTGGCAACGGACGCCATGAGGTAGCAAGCAAACCCAGTTCTCTAATACCTACGCATATATGTTATAGCGTCCCCAGCTATGACCAGCAAGGGTATAAAGAGAGGGGTCCCCTGTACCGTCAGGCCACCCCCAGGGGCAACCGTCAGAAATCAGTTTTAGACCGATCGTGTCGGTGTCGTGTGAAATTCGGTTCTCTAAAGAGAGCTACCTGGTACCGGAGCAATGAAGCCGCTCACCACTCGTTCCTCAGAAGAGGAGCTAACGACAACACACGACACACACACATGAGGGACACTACTGGTTTCTATGTATTTCTATGAAACTCCCTACGTAGTCAGCGACACGAAGCTAGCGACGCGTCGTCGAGCGAGCGATGCTGCCTCATGTCGTTCGTTGCCAACTCTTAACTTAAATAGTTGCACCCGGCATGCGGCAGTAAGCGAACCCGCAATCTTCTTTGCAGTCGGGCCTTCGCCCAACGCGGCACAGGGGCCGTCAAATCAAAATCGTTTAGAAAAGATATAGGACCCAAAAATAATGGGTGTCAGCCAAATACTAAGGCAACATTCAGTTCGTGCAGAGCTTTCCAAAAACGTTTCAATCCCCTTAGGCAATGAATTTCCAAAAATACTTTCTGTTTTGTGTTCGCTTTTTAACGAACCCCTGAACCTAATTTCGAGTTTTATGCATATTCAGTGAAAATATTGTGCTTACCAGCGAAGAAGAGTCTATTCTCAGCATCAGCCCCAGGAACCGGAGCCGCGAGCAGATCGTAGTCTGTCCCCGACGAGCCGACAGCCACGAAGCTGTACGAGCCGCGGGCGAACGGATCTGCGCGCCATCTGACCGACAAACGTACCTTGGTTATAACCAGCCTACGGTTTCACCAGCGTAAGTGCCAATTTCGCGGAATTTTTGAAAGACTCTTTCTTTGTGGATACTTACACACCACGAAGACCTCACTCTCCAAATTTCACGTCTTTAAGGCCAGAGGTTCTTGATTCAACTAATATCAACGCAAAGCCCAAAGCTTTGCGTTGATATAATTGAGTCAATCAGTCAGTACATTGAATTTTGTATACAGATAATTATACGGGAGAAATCAATGATGAACAATTAAGAAGATACTCAATTTCTTAATTGTTGGTAAACACTTTCAAAACAAAAACTTGAAAAATAAGTCCATAGAGTAAAAATATAAATAAATTTAGTTAGCGAAACACGGTTTGCAAAAAGATTTATCAATAACATAATATTTCTTACCTCGTTACAACACATTCTTTAGGCTGTGGGACGGCGGCGTGTCCGAAAATACTCTTCAGAACTGCAATACACCTTCCAACGATAACATCATCAGTCACATTTTCCATAACGGCTGCTGCTTCACCAGCGACCAAAGCCAACAACACTGGAGCACTGTATAGGTTCCAAAACAGAAATAATTCACCTGAAAATAAGAAATTTATTAGGACAAATTAAGAGGATTTCGAATGATTTGTTTCTTTGCAAGGTATTAAAAAAGGGAAAATGAAGAAATGTTACCTGCAATTAGAAAGTAGGTATAAGTCAAAAAGGTTATTCCAGATGAAAAGGCTCTGGGCATCAAAGGAAGTATTTAATGAATGAGTTACTTTTTCGTTTGAAATGGTAGTTCATCAACGTCGTAAGGCCTTTTATCGTTTCCATTAGAGAGATCACGTGCCCATTCCTCTAAATTACTAAAGTTAACAAAAAGAATTACGCCCCGACGATGTTAAGATTTGATCGACCCACCGACTGTACCAAGATTCGCGCAGATTCGGACATTGATTATGCTTCCACTTACTAAAAAGAACACAAAGCGTAATGTTGATTTCTCGCCGATACTAATGAAAAACAGACTTTATTCACACATCATTCATTGGGGGACACGAGAAGATGCTTCAGATATCCTTACGTTTACAAACGACACGGCCCAAAAACGTTAAAGAAACAAAAAAGTGTGCCTCATACAATGTTCCGGTATTCCCAGAACAAATGTGGGGGCCTTAATGAAGTTAGCTCAAAACAAAAGAGCCAAGGAGGTGAACCAAAGCATAACGTTTAAAAAAAAGCCTGTCTTGGCTCGTTCCCGTGATTTATTACACGATTCGCCCCCTCCGTGGCGTTAAATTATTCAGCTTTTAATTCGTTATCGCGGCCACCGATGTTTCTGCGTTCACTATTTACATCGGGAAATAATTTACGAACTTAGTATCTCTGGGGAAGGCGCGAAAGTAGTAAATAACATAGAAAATGTTGTGTAGAACAAAACGGCGGCGACCGGCCGGCATGGTCCGGAGCGAATTTGTAGTTTTATTGTACGAAGGGTGTTCGGTACGGTACACGGACCAGTTACAACGTGATAGGTTACAGAAATTCCTAAACTTACACGCAATTACTGTACCAACAAACCATTTATTTATTTAGAAATTAAACTCATTTTTCGGTTTTAATAGCGAAGTGTTTTAGCATTATTTCAATGAGTTTAATTCAATCTAACATCGCGAAAACAGAAGAGAAATCTAGGTACCTAATTTAGTTATAAATCGAAGGGTCAAACCACCCTTAGCTGTATGCAATTTGAAAAAGTTTTTCAAAAACCGTGTACGTTTCACAAAATCAAATGAAGTATCTAAATTTAGATTAAAACGACGAAACTTTCAAATTCATGACCTAGTTTCAAGTGAAACCATTCCTTTAGCAATCATCATAATAAGAACAAATGAAACCTCAGACTCTAAATGAAGATTTCGTCTTCAAATTCATTGCGGGAGCACCTATGGTTAATTTGCGGGTACGCGGAGCGTATTTCCATTAATATCGATCCTCTTTCAGCGCTCGAAAGGCGACGTCAGATTTTAACTTGATGAGAAATATCTCGTTGGTGAAACTACAAAGTGATTTTGCTCTGAAACGTAGTTAAATTAAGTGGATTAAGTTACCTCTGCTAGCCGTAGTTGTGCCGACATGTCCGAAGAGATTGGCACTTGGGTCCCAGAAGGTACGCTCGAAGCACAATACCACTTTGTTTAGATTCCCGTAGCCGAGGCGCTTGATGGCAGCCACCTAAATTACGATGCAACAGTGTAAATATATGCGATGACTTAGTATGTGACGTAGTCCTACATTCGTGGTAGCTTACGTGTAAGCAAAGAAAATCTCGTTGTGCTTCTGGCAATTTTAAACACTGGAAAATATCAAATTGAACAAACGCTGAACATACGAACTTGAACTAGTTTCAGAAAATGTGCCTTTCCAAAACTCTGCTCCCAGCAGTAATTATTCTTCTAGAGTACCCACCCTGTAGATTATACCGGCTACATAGCGTTACTGAACTATCGATAGTTTTACAATCGATAGCTAATGTCAAAAATCATCTATAATATCGATAGGCCTATCGATAGTATCGATTGTTGTTACCGTAGTCAAATCTGAATTACGCTATCGATAGGGGAAAACTGTCGATAGTATCGATTGTTGTTACAATAGTGAAATCCGATACTATCGACAGTTTTCCCCGATCGATAGCGTAATTCAGATTTGACTACGGTAACAACAATCGATACTATCGATAGGCCTATCGATACTATTGATTTGCCACAACTATCGATAGCCTATTGATAGTGAGCTATCGAATGGCAACACTTTTGCTAGATATGATTGGAGTACTTTGTGGAAACCATTGATTAAGTATAGGTAGGTCATTATTATATTATTTCTGAAATAAATTAACACAAATAATAATACCTTCCAATCCGGTAAAGGTGGATCAAACTTGACAAAATTCTGCTGATTCTGTCCGTTATTTGCCGCAGCAACCTTTAATACTCCCAACGGCAGGGTACAAAGCACCACGTCACCTGTAAAATATTCCCAAAATTAAATTTACTTATACAGCCGATTGTATCCCTGTTTAATTACTTAAGATGAATGCCTCTGAGTATAATCTCGAAGCATTGCTCTGGCTTGTCATCTGCAATTATTTTTTGCAGTAGTCCCTTGCCACAGATTAGGTACACTATTTCAAATAAAGTTATCTTCTGTACAAGATTTAATTCACATTAAATTTCAGCAGAATTTGTTGAATTTTAATTTACTTTATATGCCCTGGTTTCAGCTGTTTAACAAATCAAGATTTACCTAGTAGAATTACCTAAATGAAATCAGACTTAACTATATTATCTTTAGAAATATTATATTATCTTTATCAACAAAAGAGTTCTCAGCCTCCCAAAATTCTTGAAAATGATGAAAAGAAATTGTTTGATTACAGTCATCTATTTTAGAAATATTTCATTTAATAAAATGGAGTTTTAGAAGAGCCTTTCACGTGTATTCCTAATGCAATTCAGCCAATTTAGATAGAGTAAGTAAATTGATGTAACTTTATAGACAATGGATTTGGTATAATATTGTTGACGAACCGCGAGTTTGTTTTTCGTTCCAGTCTTAGATGAACACAAAAATAGTAGATACGGTATATTCTTACATTTCGTATTCGAAAAATGAGCTACAAACACCTACATGCATTTTCAAAAAAATATTGTCTTTAAGAATGATTTAGGCTTTGAATATAAGCAAAAAGACATTTTTATGGATGTCAAAAAGATAATCGCAATGTTACAGCACGTGCTCACGCGGCAACGGTTAGACAAACGACTGAGTTTAGTGCGTCAGCTAGACGCAGTTTTATTGTCTCATTTTCCGAGACTAGGTACCGCATCTTTAGTTTTTTGTTTTAATCTAAGGTTCCAGTAAAATATTTTAGTATTTAGGTACTAACCTATATAAAACTTTAATATTCCAACAAAAGGCGTTAATAATAAATATGTACCCTACAATGAATATTGTACATATCGTATGATACCAACAATAGAAAATATTATACAAAAATTGTAACAAATAAATGGAAAAAGGTCAAGTACACAACAAAGGCAGTCCTCCGCATTCGTCATCTGAAAACGGAATAAAACAATACATCGTTGTGTATTCAAGCACAGGTACAAGTACATTTTGTACACATGTACTCGTACCTTCACTTAATCTTTACCTGGCCTGGATTTTTTGAATACATATGGAACGAAAGGGTTTGTATTTATAGCGGGTACGACCAAGATCGTCGAGTGTTGGAAAACCAAATGGAAACGTCAAAAGTTAAAATAGGACCTGATTTGAGAGCATACTTCGTTATTTGACTTCTTATGCTTAACTTAAAAGAAATAAATATGAGCTAAAGACAGATCAAAATATCATTTAAAACGATGCAACAATTTATTTCAGTAGCCACTGTGGAAAAGGAATTATTTTTCATGTTGTAGGTAATCCACTTAAATAACGAAATAAATAATAGTAACTGAAATGGTTGTGTAGCGAATAAAAAAGAAGAAACTATAACAAAATGTTCTCAAATAATAATACAATAATCTCGCTTTGGAACCATTAAGTATCTTTGTTACATTTTGTAAACCGATATATTTTTATGTTGTTATAAACATACGTTTTCCCTAAACGCGTATCGTAATATTGAAAGCTTTTAGGCAAGAGTGTGTACATACGATTGTATGGGGGTCCA
This sequence comes from Idaea biselata, assembly GCA_958496205.1. Classification (NCBI taxonomy): domain Eukaryota; kingdom Metazoa; phylum Arthropoda; class Insecta; order Lepidoptera; family Geometridae; genus Idaea; species Idaea biselata. The sequence goes on along the minus strand of OY292400.1, from coordinate 24,694,945 downwards.
AAGGGATTCGCAAACAGTAGGTTTAGCTACCGTTTCATTCCACAATCACATCGGTAAACGATACAATACCTGCTATTCCGAGGAAATATCTGTGTTTCTGCGTAAACAGTTAGAGCTTTGAAAACGTTTCGAACCTTGACCGGTGCGAAGTAGACATAAAAGTGTTCAGGTACTCTACGTAATACGGAACGATAAAGACGTTTAGGGTACAATAAGCAGACTCCGACATACAATACTGAAATAATGTATCAGATAAAATAGTAATCTCAGTAAGTATATGGTTTTGATCTTGATAATTTAAAATTTATTTAGGAACAGTATCACTTTTCTATGAAGCAAATCGTTTGGCAGATCGTTTTTAAAAGATTAAGCTATAAAATTGTGTTAACAAAATAATCTAACAGTGATTATCAAGAGTTTAACAAAAACTGTTCTCTACTTCGTATTTTAACACGAGTGCGGCATACGTGGACGTAAGCAAAGTACCGCCTCTTAAAAATCTAACAAGCTCATCTGCGATAGACTCCGCCTGTATGCAAATGTGGCGGAAGAGCCTTAGGCCACGCGAATGGAACGCTAGAAGAGGGAGGGGGGCTAGAACCGGCGGCGGCGGGTCAACACAGCTCAACCATATTTTGCGCCTCGTCAAAGTAAAATTAACGCGTTAGAATTGCAAATCATTCTGCGACAAAGAAAATGACAAGGAGCCCGACGGCGTTGAGCGTTGTGTATTTTTCTCATAGCGACCATTACGGTGGCGTGTTATTCTTTTTATCATCGTTAGTCCTCTTAATAATCGAGGGCAGAGGAATTTAATTTTTCTATTTGGAACGTAAAATGCGAACGCTAACGCAATATGGAACACGCCTGCGGCTAAAATCGATACAGACGAGTGTTTTTAAGCAATTTTGCGATACAGAAACACTCATCATATTTTATTTTTAAACGGGAAAGTAAAGGATTTTCACATGAGCACTCTGTTCGGTTTATTCGTTTCGTTTTTATATTCGAAATACGTGACGGTAAGGTGTTTCGTGTACTGGTTAATTTTTTCGAATATTAATGAGATTTTTTAGGATTAAACAGAATTTTAGATTAAAAATACACATACCTTTGTAGACTTGCGGTTGGTTAGGCGTTCTTGAGTTGATTGCTTTGACAGAGACACCCGGACCAGCGTATGTAATCTCCGTCACTGACGTGCCTAGTTTTATATCCAATCCATCAGACAGTGCTACAGGCACGCAGGAATATCCGTTACGTACTGAAACAAGAGAAAGAAACTTATTTCAATAGATTTATTAAGGGCCCTATTCTGAAAAACTGAAAATCCATGTCGGGCGCATCGAAAATTGTTGATTATTTCATGACGGAATGTCGTAGAACTTTTTTTTGTGTACAGATTGTAGGCGACATTGTTTCCGATATTTTAGTGCAGTTTCCATACAAATATGTCTAAACGTATTGAAGCCTATCGACATTTTAGCCAAATCAGACATTTTTTGTCTAAAATTTGGATAGGCTTTGCACCAATAGGAGGTTCTTGTCTTAAAACTACACCAAAATGTGGAAAACAATGTCACCTACAATCTGTGCACAAAAAAAAGTTTTACGACATTCCGTCATGAAATAATCAACAATTTTCGATGAGCCCGACAGGGATTTTCAGTTTCAAGGTCGTTGGCGTATATACTCCTCTTAACTTAATAATTTTGGAATTATCGGATAGAAGGCTTCCTCATACGCCGCGAGTCGGCGCAGAACAGACTGATAATAGCACAACCGCCAACAAGTCTATTGAGTTTTAATAACTTTTAAGTTTTGTTTGTATTATTTTATACAGAACTAGCAGTGCCCGCGACTTCGTCCGCGTAGAAAAGTGACTTTCAGGATTTGTTTATTTATTTCTTCTCATCTGAGCGATGTTCCCGGTTGCTCCCTCTCGGGAGCCCGGGGTCCGCTAAACCCCAAATTGATTTTTTTTTATTTGGGGTCGGCGCAGTCGGTAAATCATCATTGACCATACCTTCTGCAATTAGATGTGGCAATGTTTTTACGACCGGCCGCCTGCCTGACACCAACCCTCTTAGGGATCAAGCAGTTTATCCGCCACCGCGCGGGGAGTACTTAATTTTAGCTAATCTCCCTCAGATCCCTTAGTCGCCTTTACGACACCCACGGGATGAGATGGGGTAACCCTAGCCGGGGCTACACAGCTAATGTCGGGGCTAAACAGCTAGATTTGTTTATTTATTATTCTGTACTTATAACATCTGTACAAAAATTATATAATACAAAATCCAATTATATACGGATATTGACAACAATAACTAAAAAACACGTTTGTTGTATTCCCAAAGTTTGTTGTATGCCCCTCTTAAATTTTTGTTTTATTTTGTTTTTAGTATTTGTTGTTGTAGCGGCTACCGAAATACCTACATCTTCTGTGAAAATGTCAACCGTCTAGCTTTAACGGTTCATGAGATACAGCCAACAGACAGACGGACAGACAGCGAAGTCTCAGTAATAGGGTTTCGTTTTTACCCTTTGGGTACGGAACCCTAAAAAAGAAGTATTAAACAGTATCGCGGAGCACAACCGCTTTGCAAGGAGCCGACCGCGCTACCACCCCCTCATACATGCGCGCGCAATACTTAATACTTATTTGGGGTGTAGTGGGGTGTCTAGTGGTAGTACCTTTACAGAGTTACCGGTCGACCTGCGTCTTGCGGGTGGTACCTGCTGCCTGGACCGCAGACCCCCATAACTCTCTGTTAGTGGCTTCCAGAAGCTGTAGTGTGCGCGGCGGCCACACCCTGGCAAACCACATCGACCTGTGGGCCAAACCTAGCAAAGGGGGCTGTGTGCTTTAAATGTACACAGTCGGGCGGGTGATCCTCCGTGTAGCACATGAAGACTACTTCGGCAAGAAGAGGCGAGCACCGTTAGTATGACAAATGTTTCGGCGAACTTGTCGATGTAGCACGGCAAAGTAATAGGCCGTAAAGGGCGTATGTCAAGGATCTACAACTGATATATGGTCAACTTGCTGCATCTTTCTATCTCTCTCCAGTCGTATTGGTCTCCAATCCATTGGTCTACAGGGATAGAAGACGAGAGAGTGGGTTTGCACCGGCGCAACCGCTTATCCACTTAAATAAAGTCACGCGCAGATGACCTTGGGCATAATCATTAACTGGATATACGAGACTCAAAAGCCCTGCGGCGATGGAGTTTTGGTGGTGAAGTGAAAGATGACGATGTATCGAAACTTTAGCTGGAACTCTGCACGTGGGCGATTAGACGATCAGTGGTCGCCAACACCTGTTTCCGCCTACCCGACAAACTCAAAACGACATGGATGCATCCACGATCACATCACTGGCATCTCTTAGATTATGTGATCGTTCGGAAATGAGATCAGAAGGACGTACGCATAACAAGAGTTATGAGAGGTGCACAGGGTTGGACTGATCATAGACTTGTTAGATCAAAGTTATACATAACACTAAAAACGCCACGAAGATCCTGTCACAAGACCCCGGCGAAGCTCAATGTCTCAAGGCTGGTCCACTCTGCGAATCTTCAGAGGGATTTAGATGATGCTTTCGGCGCCCTACCATCCTCTTCCATAGTAGCACCTATAGATGAGGAATGGCGTGAATATGCCAAAAATCTTCATGCATGCGCTCTACGTGTCATTGGCAGGCCATGCAAAAAACACCAAGACTGGTTTGATGCCTCAGACATGGAGATCCAGAGGCTCGTAGTGAATCACAGGCGGGCCCTTAGCAATCGGATGAATATCTCTGATAGGAGAACTGCGCAACAGAAACTAAAGCTGAAAGTCAGAGAGCTCAAAGATAAGTGGTGGTCCGAGAAAGCCAAGGAATTACAACGCTACGCTGACTGTAACCGGACGGGCAGGTTTTTCGAGGGGATTCGAGCTGTTTTTGGGCCGAAAATCAGAAAGACTGCACCAATGTACTCTCGCGATAAGCAACATCAACTGACGGATCAGAATGACATATTGACTAGATGGGCAGAGCACTTTAATGAAGTCCTGAATCCTGATACACAAAGTGCTGACCTTACATATGTTAATGCGTTACCAGGGAAGCCTACTAGTAAAGATCTGGCTAACTCGCCCACCTTTGCAGAATTTGTCACCGCTCTCAAAAAACTTAAAAACGCCAAATCACCTGGAGCAGATAGCCTTCCATCCGAGGTCTATAAGCATGGTGGAACGAATATTAAGTCAAAACTATTTGACATTATTACGAAAGTTTGGGAGTCCCAGGCCATTCCTCAGGACTGGCGAGATGCATCGATTTGCAAACTATACAAGGGGAAGGGTAATGTGTCTGACTGCGGTTCATATCGTGGCATATCTCTGTTATCAACAGCAGGAAAGGTTCCGGCGCACATATTAAACTCCCGTTTGGGATGCTTGGCTGAAAAACTACTGCCGGAGTCACAGTGCGGCTTTCGCCCAAGCAGAGGTACGGTTGATGCCATCTTTGTTGTTAAGCAAATACAGGAGAAGAGTTCGGAGCAGAACAACCCTCTCTACATGTGCTTCGTGGACCTTGAAAAGGCATTTGACCGTGTTCCACGAGAGGCTCTTTGGATCGTCCTGACTAAGTCCGGTTGTCCTGATAAGTTCACAGCCCTGATTAGAGAACTCCACGATGGCATGAACGCCCAGGTAATGCATGAAAGCGCTTTCTCGGACCCCTTCCCGGTAACTAGTGGAGTCAAACAAGGCTGCGTAATGGCTCCCACGCTGTTCGCACTTTACTTTGCTGCAGTGATGGATGATGCTCTTGAGAGGTGCAGTGGACGAATCCAGTTGAATATGCGAATGGACGGGAGTGTTTTCGACCTATCTCGATTTCGAGCAAAGTCTCGATCTGCTGGCCTGTTTGTTACGGATGTCCTCTACGCTGATGACGTGTGCTTGATGGCAGACAGCATGGAAGCTCTGCAGAATTATCTGGATGCATTGCATGGCTCATGTCGTAAATTTGGTTTGGTTATAAGCGTCTCTAAGACCCAACTGCTAAAGCAGCCGCCTAGGGGATGCACTGCTGATCCCGGTGCTCTAATCATCAATGGGGCAATCCTGGAGGAGGTGACCAGTTTTCGGTATTTAGGCTCCCAGATAAGGAATGACAACAGGCTTTCATCCGAGATACCCGCGCGCATAGCGGGAGCCGCTATCACCTTTGGTGGGTTGAATCAACGCGTGTGGAGGTCTCATGACATCACACTACAGACGAAGCTTGCCGTTTATCGTGCCATGGTGTTGCCCATTCTTTTGTATGCATCGGAGACCTGGTGCTTATATAAAAGCGATATTAGGAAATTAGACGCATTTCACTTAAAATGTCTGCGCTCCATCCTACGCATTAAATGGCACGATCGGGTTACTAACGCTGATGTTCTTCGTCGCTCAAAGTTCAGCGGCATGGAGGCCCTACTGATGGGAGGACAGTTGCGCTGGTGCGGCCACGTTCAGCGAATGGACGACTGTAGATTGCCAAAGGGTGTGTTTTACTCGCAGCTCTCTAGTGGAAAGCGCAACAGTGGCGGGCAGTATCTTCGTTATAAGGATGTACTTAAGCGCAATCTCGTGGCATGTGGCATATCGACGGAAAAGTGGAAGGAGGCTGCTGAGACTAGGTCAGTTTGGCGTTCGAAAGTCAAGGCAGGCATCTCGATTTTTGAAAAGACTCGCCTGTCCGACCTGGACCTGAAACGCCAAATCCGTAAAAATCGACCGAGGCCCGCATACAACTATACCTACAATAACATCGGACAACTCTATTGTGCGGACTGTGACCGGGTGTTCAAGACGAAGTTCGGTTTTGCCAGCCACATACGAGCACACTCCAGGAGATAGCCCAAGGTCGCCATCGTCGGACACGAGTGACACGACGTGGAAGACATCATCATCACTTATTTGGTTGCAACATACTTACATCTTTTAAATGAAATGTCCGAATTAAATAATTCAAAGGTCCTAGAAAGGTATTGAATTTGTCTTGAATATAAAGTAATTTATTTTGATAAGGATTAATACCAAGGTACAAAAAAAATGGTTATTAAAGCGACGGCATATTAATTATTTACAAAAATTACAAAAACACTTATTGTGAGATAACTACAATAGTTAGACATATGGTGTCGCGATGTTTTTAGTAGACAATCACATGTTCTACAAAGTTGTAGTACATAGTTTTGTTCTCTATCCAATAGTTTTCGCAGCGCACGCGCTGTAAGGAATTTATGGGACATTTTTTTCACACCTTGTGTTACATTATTGGACTTTTAGTAAGGATCCCTTTTTTTTTAATATAATATAGCCTATAGCCATCCTCAATAAATGTACTATCCAACACTGAAAGAATTTTTGCAATCGGACCAGTGGTTCCTGAGATTAGCGCGTTCAAACAAACAAACACAAAAACAAACTCTTCCGCTTTATAATATTAGTATAAATAATAAATAATAAAATAATAAATAAATTCTGTGAACAACACACAGCGCCATCTAGCCCCGTGGTAAGCGACTAAGCTTGTGTTACGGTGACTAGACAACGGATATAATACTTATATTTATTTATATTTATTTAGTATAGATGAGTCTTAATAAAAAAAATATTAAAGAACTAGCTGACCCGGCAAACGTTGTTTTGCCTTATAAATTATAGATAATTGAATTTTTCCTAAATTTTCTTTGCTATAAACCTCACGGAGCCCGAGACCTTTCCAACGAATGCAAAACCGTGGAAATCGGTTCGTGCGTTCTGGAGTTATAGCGTCAGGAAGGAAAACCCGACTTATTTTTATATAGTAGATTTAGGATGAAAATATTATATTTTACAATCCAACATTAAATTAAAATTAAATGCAGTTTAAATTAAGAACGTATTTTTTTTATATTAGGTAAGTTTTAAAACTCATCATAACAGAAACTTAAAAATGTTATTTATTGTTTTTATGAATTGACCAAGTTTAATTCAGTTCATTAATAGTTAATATCTATACTTAATTCGTTAGTTTTTGAATAATATTTACCATGAGTAAGTATAACAACATTGCTCTTTTCATAAACAAACGTAGGTAAACATAACAATATAAAATGAAATAATATCCAACTTAAGTATTTGAGTCTGAACGAACTAACTTTAATCCAAAATATTATGCTGGCGTTGTTAAAGTAGTCTAAGCTTAGGAGCACTTCATAGAACCTGGCTACTTTCATATGCATAACAGTTTACGCCGCGCCGCGCCGCATCGCGCAAGATACCACATAGCCCGCGGTTTCAGAACGGCGAACAACATTTTGGCGAACGAGCTTAACGAGTCCAATCTGCCGGGTCTGATCTCGTACTGTTCACTTTTATCGATTCACAACATTGCGAGCCAAAGTAGGTACATTCGGCACACTGTACCATTTAACGACATCATGTCGCAATATGAAAACAAATGCGACAAACTGTGTTAAACTAAAACATTCTATACCGAACCGAAACCGCGTAGTACCTACATTCAATCCTCCAGATACAGTTTAGACCAAAGCGCAGATATTGTTGCAAATTAAACGCAGAGAGTTACTTTTGTAAGTGTTATTATATTAGACAACGGTTATTGTTGCCTGGTAGACTTATTTAGCGGTTGCCCGACGAACTGTATACGGAAAGTGTGAAGTGGAAAATTTAATTTCAAAGAACAGAATAGTTGTTAATAAAGTCTTAGGTTACATCGCTATTGCTTCGCAGCTGCTCCTAATTATGAAGACCAGACCACCGTGAATATTAAACTTCCTAAATACAATTGTACGATAATTGAAATTTATTTAATTGCTTAACTCACAATGAACTTTCATCGATTAATTGTTTAGATTTATTCAATTTATGACTATTGTAATGCAGGTGTGTCGTTGTAATTTAAAACATGTTTTACTATAATATATTAAGTATGATGAATTCATAAAAAATCATAAAAGTTATACTTTCCACAACATAATAATATCTATAGTGGACATTTCGTAAGTGACTCTAACCGGAGAAGCGAAACTAATCGAGATACGAGTACCTTCATACGGTTTCAACAGTGGACCGCACTGTATTAGGTACGGACTACTACGGGCGCGACGCAGCGTCAAAAGTGGTGGCAATTTGGCGTCCACCTGGCCGGGGAACATTCGTGTACATTGTACCGTGAAATGTCATTACTCTAGGTTTGTTGCGTCGTTTCAAACGACTACACCATGAAGTTAAAAGAAGAGATGGACTGGATATCTAGATAAAACAGAATAGACATAGTTTATACAGGCTGAACCATTTAAATGGGCCTTCAGGGGGATATCCTAAACTATAAGAGATAGCGAAAAATGCAGAAAGGAGTTGCGTCCCCGATTTTGACAAAAACTGAATTGGCATATTTAGTATTTTGAAAAATTCATTACCCTAGCCAGGAATCGAACCTTGTCTTTATGCAAAAAAAATAAACATCCTATATTATTATACCGATCGATAGTGTTGCTGATAAAGTTTAAATCCTGGAAACAAACATAGTGTGGTAAATCGAGAGAAATGGCTATTTTTGAATAAAAATATGGAACACTCAAGTATTTGGTACAAGTACTAGATCGTTCCCCGTACCGATTACCACAACCTACTCGATTTGAATGACTGCACTAGCATATATCACCATTACAAATCATGTTCTAATTTTAAAATTTTCGTCCACAGTTCAAAGCATAAGCTTTGATACTTGTTGAAAGTAGTGATGGATTTCACTTTTAGATTAGTTTTTGGTGTAATTAATTATTTTTATTAAAAAATAGGCATTTGTCTTGATTAACTATTATGTTTGTTTCCAGGATTTGATCTTTATCAGCAACACTATCGATCGGTACAATAATATAGGATGTTTATTTTATTGCAAAAAGACAAGGTTCGATTCCTGGCTAGGGTAATGAATTTTTCAAAAATCTAATAATGCCATTTTAGTTTTTATCAAATTCGGGGACGCAACTCTTTTCAGCATTTTTCGCTATCTTCTATAGTTTAGGATATCCCCCTGAAAGCCCATTTAAATGGTTCACCCTGTATACATACAGAAAGTCGTGTTAGTTACACTATTTTAACTCAAGAACGGGTGAACCGATTTGACTCAAAATTGGCAGGGAGGTAACAGTTTTTTAGAGACTACCCTGCCCTACTACTACTAGGGTAGGGTGTAGTAGAGTAGTAGGGTGGGGTAGGGTAGGGACTACCCCACCCTACTACTACTACGAAGGTAGGGTAGGGTAGCGTATTAGTAAGGTAGGTTAGTAGTAAAGTAGGTTAGGGTTCTAGAGACTAGCAGTAGGGTAGGTTAGGAGTAGTAGGGTAAGGTTCTAGATATTTTTAATTTAACGGGCTGGACAACGTCTGTCGGATCAGCTAGTTAAAGACAAAAGTAAACTATGTACAGTCTATCTATAGTCTAAGTTCCAATTCAATACGCCAAAATACAAGGGCATAAATTGCTGCTCTATTCAATGCACGACACACAAACCAAAAGTCAAATGCAAATGTGACATTCTAAAATCACAATAATGGCGTTTTTAGCTCAGTATATTGGAACAGTAGGTCTATTGTGTTGTATCAATTTGTCGCGTCGAGATATTTTGTGTTTTACAGCTCCGTGTGACGTCACCTCCAATCTCACTTCGTCTGAGTTAGATATTTAGAGAGCTCGCAAACGTGATTTGCAGGATCAACAGAAGGGACGGAGTATAAACAATGTTATGATACGATTTTCAGATAAATTACTTTGCATGTTGGATACAAAGTAAGTACTGTAGTTAAAAGGATTTTACTTCGTAAAGATTTTATTCAATTGTATCGGAACTTGAAATTCTGAAAAAATACACGTACATGACCAGGCAATCGAATGAATGGATGCATGTTATAAAAGTTAAGTAAGTTAGTCAGATGTTTTACCTTGCTGGTTATATAGTATTTTATTACAAATTAGCAGAGTCCCACGGTTTCACCCGCGTACCTAAGTCCCTATCTCCCGGGATTTTCCAAAAACCTTTTCATAGTGGGTGCCTGCCTACACACCACAAAGAACACACCCTCCAAAATGTCTCTAAGACCAGCGGTTTGGGGTCTGCGTTGATATATAGTTGAGTCAATCAGGACATTGAAATTTATGTTTATAGATATTCGGTTATATTTGTATTTGGTCTTTGTTGTTTAGAACCATTAAATACTGTGAACTCACCTCTCTAGACACAATTGAAACTAGACAAAACGACTAGGAATTACATTACCGACTTGTGCAACTATAAGAAATATCAAACGTGCTTTGCTCGACAAGTAAATGGCAAAAGTTTATCGTTACTGTTCATCGCTTATTTTCCTGCACAGTCAATAACTTTTTTGGTGTGAAAAAACCGGTAAAGTGCGAGTCGGACTTGTGCCCAAAGGGTTCCGTCCGTACCATTATTACAATTGAGCACGGAACCCTAAAATAAACACCGGACCAAGCGAAATCCGTGAACGCAACGACTGACAAACACTGATGACAGTTTATCACTAGATGGCACCAGTGGTAAAAATAATCTTTTAGTTTTTTTTTATTAAATCACTTTTGTACTATGGTAGCGGCTACAGAAATACATCATCTGTGACAAATGTCAATTGTCTAGCTATCGCGGTTCATGAGAAACGGCATGGTTACAGATGGATAGACAGACAGCGGAGTCTCAGTAATAGGGTTCCGTACAATTTTTTTCTTTATTTTTTCAATAAAAAAATTAATTTTTTTTTATTCAAAAAAAAACCTAAACCTAGTTAGTTCTCTGAGGTAATTAATAAATAGGTAACAGAAATCACCGGGTTTAGATAGAAAATTGGCTCGCCCGTCAAATAGCTAGTCCTCTTAAATCCATGAATATTTTCTTTCGTAAACGCGTTTCGTTTCTTGTGAAATAAAATTGGTGATCGTTTTATTGGTACTAAAAATGGTCGGGAAATCATAGCCCATGGCTATGAATATAGAAATCATGGAGGATTATAAAAAACAAGCTTTAAGTACAAACAATATCAAAGAAACATTTATAAGAAACAACATTTCGTAGTCAATTTCTTCTAAATTGACTGGCGGACAATGATAGCTTTTCTATTATAAAGTCTGTTGATTCTTCGAAAAATGTATGTGTAAAATTCGATATTGAAGCCACGCTTTGCATGTGTCGGTGCATTGCACAAGTTCCATGAAGCTCCTCATTGTCACTAACTTTTGAAGCGCTTTTGCAGCAATTTGGCTTTGTGGCTTCCCTCGTTGGGAATTTTTGCTTTAGTCTCTCTGCACTTTGGCAGAACGTTCAAAGTTTAGGTTTGCTTAGAATATTTTGTATAAAACGTTATACCAGTTAATTATAACTAAATTACACGAGCATAATGGGTTTTTAATTAATCATACACATAGCCAGTCATTGTTGCCAGGAGGCTTACTATGTTTTTACGAACGAATGAACGATTGAAAAATTCAGACAACCGAAGTTTTCTACTATAATCCTCAAATTATTCTTTTTCGGATCGGACCACTTAGGTGCTTTCAATCCATAGACAATTTTTGTGAATTAACTATAAATGAAAAAATAAATGTGTAGATCTTTTTCAGGTAACACTGAAGTGGTATTAAAAAGACTTAGTCTATTCGTTCTACTCAATAGACGTCATACTATAACATATAGCATATTCCACATTATTTTAACTAGGATTTTGACCTTTGATAATAAATAATAAATTATACGGTTTATTAACAAAATCTTTTTATTAAGAAATAACCAGAAAATATCTTACCATCATTAAGTACTTACTGGATCGAGACAAGAAACACATTATTATAAAGGCATTTCAACTGTTTCCTTTAATTCAATCTCATTAACATTTTCAAAACATTGATCTTAATTATTGTTAATAAAAAACCGATAAGGCTACTTTATGTGACGTAAACTGCATAATACTTATAAATTCAGCTAAGGCTGTGGCTGTTAAGATAACGTTTCGTTAAAGCAACATTGTATGGTATTTAATACCGATGTATTTCGGGTACCAAATTCGATCCCATTAACGCACTAAGGAAATATTACCAACCGTGTTCGCGTATATCGTAACAAGTATAATGTATTGTATATTAATTACATAGCTAGTAATACTGTCAGTTTTGCCACAATTGTGTCGATTAGAGTAATTAATTTTACTACATAAACTTGTTTTTAAGTCAAAGTATATGCAAACAAAATTTTCGAGGACAATGTATTTTTTGGGTACCGTCCTTAACGCATAACTTTTTTTGTCCTAAACACAAAAGGCCAAAAATATAAGGCATAATTACAAAACGCATAATATTCATAAGGCATAAACTAAAAAAGCATAAACTCTTTTGGCATAATTTCAATTGGCATAACATACAGAAGGCATAAACAAATAATTCCTAATACTCACAAAGCATAACATACGAAACGCATAACATTAGAACGCATAATATTCTAAAAGCCTAACATCAAATACCATAACCTACAAAACGCATAACATTAGAACGCATAATATTATAAAAGCCTAACATCAAATACCATAACCTACAAAACGCATAACATAATATTTAAAACTCATTTAAATGTTCATAAAACCCATAAAGGAAAACTCCTAGCACAACAACTAATACAATTATCAAACTAAAGCTTTGCTTGAATTAAAGACTCAGGCGCATTCAAAAACATTATTATAAACTAAATGATGGTAACTTTTTCACAATTCACAAATAATTACAGAAATACCAGTTTGTGCTTTAGATCGATTATCAAAACATCTAACCTAACCTAAACCTATCCTACTGGGTTAGTTATTATTCAGATAGGTACACAATTCCTGGTGGGTCTTCTACTTTTCGATTAAACATTTTTCGCATAATCTTCTTTTGGCATAAAGTTTTTACCATAAATATATTATTAAAACACATTGATCTCAACCTAAAGTAGATATGGCATCTGAAGAAAGACTGTTGAACCAAGCAACTGCAGCCACACTATCATCAAAACGTTCAGTGACAGTCCAACAGCGGGCGAGGTCACACATATTAAAAAAATAATTTATTTCCCAGGATATCGTATAAAAACCTCCAAAAATAGTTAAAAAACAACAAAACAATGACCACGGGATCACCTTTCATCGGTTAATAAACGAAATAATTGTTAAAAAATACGTAAAAACTGAAAAATAAAATTATATACAAATAATTAAAGATCAACCTACCACAGAACGGACACTATATTTGTTCAATATGAAAATGGTAACAGTACTTTCTTAGGACACCTTTGACCACAAGCGCAGACGACTAGATATCGCTGGCGGTTTCTCTTATGTTTGACTATCGGTTATTATTACGTAGTATTTGTTTTAAGCTATGCAATATAGCTTTTATCGCGGGCTTTGAGCCCGGCCACCATCAAGAAATTCCGTAACAAAAATAAAACCTAACACCGCCTACCATGTCGCCATGGTTATTTTTTTTTCATGAAACTTAATTCCTTATATACAGGGTTACAGAAAAAGTCGTGCTAGATCCGTTGAGGGCGTGGAGTACCCATCATTTCTGACTTATTTCACTATGAAACACCCTACCCTAAACTTAACCCTTTTTGAGATATTCGACTTTTAATTTTTTCATTGAAAATTGCCGATATTTAAGCTACTAAATTTATTTTTGTTTATTTTGTGTGTCTTATTATTATTATTATTGCATTTTGACATGCGTAATAAGATGCTTAAAGACGTCAATCATTAGAATAGTACATTAGTTAATTGAATAGACCGTAGCAGACAAGTGAAAGTTAAGAAATAAAAAAATAAATTAGAAAGTTTATTTTTCTCTAAGGGATATCTAAAAAAAACTATATGGCAATTGTTCGGCAGATGTTTTTTAAAATATTTACGTTTCATCAGCTATCTAACGACGTATAACAATCTAGGGATTGTATTACATTTCGTGGAAAAAAGGGACGCTCCAGTAGTAGTAGTAGTTCTAACGGTACCGCGCCTATTGTCCTTCAAGTTAAGACGCACCGTGCGAGCGAGACAAGTGACGATTTATGTAGGTGCGAATGAAAGAAAAAATGTGTAGAGACCGGTTAGGGCTGTGAATACAACAAGGGGTATTGTTTTGGTTGTCAGTCAGTCTGCTTTTGTGCTTCGTACATAGTAGATGTGACATTGTATTGCTCTTTTTCTCGACTTGGCTGTGATTCTGGACTGTTTCTTCTGATTTGTGACTACTGTGCTTGTTAACCGGACTCTGATTTGTACCTGCGATACGGAAGTGTTGAAGATGACGTCCTACACACCTGAAGAATATGCTGATATGCTTATTTGTTACGGATACTGCAATTGTGTGTCTGCGCAAGCTCGCAACGAATACATAACTCCGGTCGTCGAGTGCCGGATGTGGCCGTTTTTGACAGAGTTTATCGAAGACTTCGTGAAACTGGCTCTGTTTTGAGACGAAATACAGACATGGGAAGACCACGAATTGACGACGAAGAACAGGACAATGAGATAGTGCAACGCTTTCGAGCGGATCCGACTACTTCCACTAATATTGTTGCCCGTGATCTGGGACTTTCGCAATGGAGAGTGTGGTTTACCGTGCACACTGCTGGCCTATACCCATACCATTATACGCCGGTACACGTTATTGAAGAAGGAGACCCCGCGAGGAGAATGGACTTTTGCAGATTTATGCTAAATGCTGATGTGGAAGACCCAGATTTTCTAAGAAATATCTTGTGGACGGATGAGTCCAAATTTGATAAAGATGGCATAACTAACTATCACAACGCCCATTACTGGGCCCCAAAAGAACTAAGGAATCCCAATAAGAAAAGAGTGAAGGGGTCCCACCCAACGTAGATTCAGCGTGAATGTGTGGATGGGCATTATCTCCAATCATTTGATTGGACCTTACTTTCTCCCGGATAATTTAAATGGGGAAAGCTACGAAAATTTCCTGAGAGCAGACTTGAGTGATTTGCTGGATGATCTGCCACTCAACCTGATCAGGGACATGTGGTTCCAACACGATGGCTGCCCTGCCCATTTCAGAAGAAGTGTCAGAGACTGGCTGGACACAAATTATCCAAACAAATGGATAGGACGAGGTGGGCCGTTGCCATGGCCAGCAAGAAGTCCGGACATTACCCCCATGGATTTTCATGTGTGGGGGTGCATGAAAAGTCTAGTATACAGCGAGCCGAATCCAGTTTCGTCTGTGGAAGACTTAAGACAAAGGATTGTGGATGCAGCTAACAAAATGAGGACCACATTGACCACTGGAGTAGTGAAGACTGGTCTCCGTAGAAGAATGCGACAATGTATCAGAAATAGAGGCGGCCATGTTGAAAATGAACTGTAAACAAGAAAAAGTTGTGTGAAAAGCTTTAATAAATAACATTTCATGCTTACCTATTGTTTTATTTTATTTTTTAGGGCTAAGTATAAATTTTCTTCTCCACTGTCGCCTATGAAACTAATTTTTTTTATAATGTATTTGAATAAAACACTTGATTATTATACCTCGTTAGATAGCTGATGAAACGTAGATATTTTAAAAAAACATCTGCCGAACAATTGCCATATAGTTTTTTTTAGATATCCCTTAGAGAAAAATAAACTTTCTAATTTATTTTTTTATTTCTTAACTTTCACTTGTCTGCTACGGTCTATTCAATTAACTAATGTACTATTTTAATGATTGACGTCTTTAAGCATCTTATTACGCATGTCAAAATGCAATAATAATAATAATAAGACACACAAAATAAACAAAAATAAATTTAGTAGCTTAAATATCGGCAATTTTCAATGAAAAAATTAAAAGTCGAATATCTCAAAAAGGGTTAAGTTTAGGGTAGGGTGTTTCATAGTGAAATAAGTCAGAAATGATGGGTACTCCACGCCCTCAACGGATCTAGCACGACTTTTTCTGTAACCCTGTATAATCGAAAAATTCAAAAACTATCTTTAAAAAAAAAAGAAAATATAACATTTGAAAACCTTAAGAAAGTTATCTGTTGTGTAAGCTGAAGACAGGCAACTAAACTACACACCATCTTTATCTACCCAGTAAAAGTGCCCGACTTCAGCTTACATAATAGATAAAAGTGGAGTGTATGTAGTAGGTATGTAAGAGAGGTTATTTTCTCATTTTTTTTTAAGTAAGTTTTTGAATTGATTGAGAAGTTTTTGACGAGAAGGTGCTATGGGTGCTCCATCAATTTTATTTCCAAAAGTTCAAAATTCCAAAAAAATATTAATTTACTGCATTTTGGGATGCTATTCTGCTCATCATTTCGAAGGTTGTCATCAGATCTTCATCAAATTTTTTTGTGGCCTACTCGAGATTTTCTTATAAAAAAAAAGAATCATCGAAATCGTACATAATATAGTAGAGCACAGCGTAAATATATTGAAAACCTCCTGCTTTTTTAGAAGTCAGTAAAAAATAGTGAAATGAAGGTGAAACCGCAGGGCAAGAAGTGTTGGGTGTTTAAGTATAAATTGACGGTAGCTTTATCGTAGATATGCAACAGACACACACGCGTACATCTATATGCTCAACGATTTTTTAAAATTCTAATTAAAAGTTTAGGTAATTATTATGATTAATCGAATTGTTCTATCTGGCACGTTACACATAGGACTAAAACGTCACAAGCGTCATTTACTGAAGAGAAAAGCGTTGTCAGTGATTTTATTTTTCATTTTCACAAAAGACGTTACAAAATATTGTCAGCGCTGTAGCGGCTTGATTTATTGATTTTATGTAAAAGGAACGTGAAGTTTGTTTGAGACATCATCTCTAGTTACTACTTATTAACTCAATTTTAAAACATACCTTATTACAATAATTATACTTTTCTGGTATGGAAAATGATGAGACCGAAAGGAAATCGCTCGCTTCGCTCGCGTGTGCTTAATCGCAATATCTAACCTAACCTAACCTACACCTATTATTTTCCTCTTAGGTATACCAACATTTAGGTATAGGTAAGAAAATTGTATCATGATAAGGCCATGAAATTCAATTAAATGTAGTTATGCCATTAGTCCATTATGTTAAAAAATATGCCATTTTAAATTATGTCAATTGACTATTATGCCTACTGTAATTATGCCAAAAGATCATTATGCTAGACTATATTATG
Organism: Idaea biselata; assembly: GCA_958496205.1. NCBI lineage: Eukaryota > Metazoa > Arthropoda > Insecta > Lepidoptera > Geometridae > Idaea > Idaea biselata. Next base: position 24,677,674 of record OY292400.1, on the reverse strand, counting down.
CCATATTAAATTATGTCAATTGACCATTATGCCTAATGTAATTATGCCAAAAGATCATTATGCTAAACAATATTTTGCCATATTGAATTATGCCAATTGACTATTATGCTTAATGTAATTATGCCATATGACCATTATGCTAAAAAATACTATGCCATTTTAAATTATGACAACTGAATATTATGCCTTATGAAAATATGCCAATTGAGTTATGCCTTATGAAATTATGACAAAAAAGTTTATGCGAAGTGTGGTGTTCCCGTATTTTTTATATTGTTTTGACACCTTGTCACCAATCGCGTTCGGGAATAAGCCATCGCAATATGTTTGCCTTGCACGATAACGTGCTCAAAATTACCAAAATCAAAATAAAATACAAGTAGTGTAAACCCAATATTAGTAAGAACATCTTAAGTAAGTAGTCAAAACTTATATACTACTCCCTGCAATAATGTAAGTTAGATTATTATTGACATAATACATTTATTAAAATTTAGATCCACACCTTGTGATTTGTTAGACTTTTGGTACGGGTGTCATATTAAATCCTAAGCGTAGCGAAGGACTCTGCAGTTAACTCTCTACCATAGTGAGACCCCAGGACTCGCTGCACAATTTGGGAGTTATGAAGTGACTCCTGAGAAAAGCCAGAGATTCAAGCCGCTCAAGACTAAGATGCTTTATTAATTACAAAGGTATCATTGATGATATTTATTTAAATAAAGATTAAAAAAAATTAAAAAACCTAAAATAAAAAAAAAATAAAAAAATAGTGATTTTGGACACGTTAATCCAATTATTATGAATAGAGACATTCAAGACGTTTATGGATGTTGAACTGGAGGTTATATGTTGGGTATTGAAAGGGTTCGAATTTTGAAATGTTTCGCCAATGTTGGTGATGCTGCTTCGTGAGGTTAAATATAATATAATAAATAATAATCTAATACCTTTAAATAAAAACAAATCATTTACCGAAGTGCTCGATGTGAACACTTATCGAGTGTTTCCACATCGGGCAAAAGGTATCCATTTGTCGGGAAAACGGCATTCCCTATTTCATTTAAAAAAAAAGTAAGATGAATACGATCAGATAAGTAAAACTAATAAAATGGTATTTTTACAGCTCTGCGTCTCACGGACTTATTTCATGGAATAGACTAAGTATTTCCCTATTAATTTTATTTCTCGACTCTTTTTACATGGTAAATGAAATAGGAATGAGTTAGCAAACGGACATCGCAAAAAGAAAACTTAGAGATTTTTTAATATGAATTTCAACATTCCTAAGTCACTTTAAGTCCTATGGCTTAAACTTCATATTAAGCCCTAAAAACTTGCTTCACATTAACTTTTCGCGTCAAGTGAAGTAATTTCGTAGCACAGTAGATGTGTAAACACTATTTCCGATAAATTAACAACAAATCACTAATCAATCGAAATAGCCTTTTTTAATCGATCGATATAGGAAACAAAAACTGAATCATTCTTCAATTCAAAGTTTAACTTTGGTTTTTTTAAAGCTTTCAACGATAATTAAAAGTAATAAAATGAATAATAAATATTAAAATCTATAGGCATTCGTGGATAATAAAAATGATGAAAATTTCAACTTTATACTTTCCCGTTAAGTACCTACCTAGTGTATGAAAACTGCCTATAAAATACAAACTCGAATATGAAGCCAAGTCAAAATCTCTCCTTTTTGTATATGTATAATTCGTCCATTATTGTGACTTTTATGACTTTATACGGCAACTAAATCCAACGATTTGTCACTTGATAACAGCGAGTTTGTTTTACGAGTTTATACGGATTCCGTAAAATAACAACAATTTAGATGCACCAAAATAATGATTTATCTGTGGGTATGTATTTTCACCTCTTAGCAGAATATTAATCTAAAATATACAGTAGGTACCTAAATAAAAAAAAAGACTATTTTCCAAAAATCAAAAAAATCAATAAATCAAAGTTATATAAGTTACGTGCTTTATCATACTGGGTTTTACGAGAGGTACCAACGGGATCTATGATTATTCGACATTTTATGAAATAAGTAAAACTAAATCTTACAGATTTAACAGTAAAATAAAAACACATATGATATGCGTTAAGTATCGTGGAGTTGTAAATACATCACCGCATTCGATGAAAAGCTATTTGACCAGAAACAACGACATACATTCCGGTCGTCTTCGATCGCTATAAAAATAACGGCCATCCTTTGTTTTGGTGTACAATCAATAAATCGACACACCACGTACGGAAATTCAATTTCGATACATTGTCGTGCGTGGGCGAGATGCCAAAGATATAAATGACGTCGATCGAGGGTATCCAAGATTGAGTAGTGAATAAATCGTAAAAAAAAATAATTAGTGTGTGTACACGTTAGGCTAATCGAGCGTTTGACGAGGGTCGGCGGAGGTCGCGTCGTGCGCTCCGGCTGCCAAGTCAACGGGGAACTGCTCTACGACTCCGCTCATTACTCGGACAGACTCGCTCTGACGCCTTTTAGCCCTTTGACGTGGAAAGGCCCCATTAGCATTGGACCGCTTGTTGATCTCGCCTGTTAATTACTGACCTCGAATTAGACTAACTAGCTAAATAAGAAAAAAATGCCGTCGAAACATTTCCTTTGTGCCAGATTTAAGCATTGCCGACGACGCGGACGTATCCGACGGAAAGTATATTTAAATGTCGAAGAATTTCGACTCGAGACATGAACGAATCCCAAAATCAGGGCTGCGAAATCGAGGAATAAAACTGTTGATTACGTACGATGAAAATTTTATTTACTTGCTCGTTTTAAAAACAAATATGATGCCTTTAATTTATGAGCGTGTGTCTGCCTCAGGCTTCACCAATATAAGTTGCAGATTTAAATTCAGTGTACCTACATACTTCATACCTACCTACATGAGTTTATTGAAACTTTTTGTGGTCGTGACGAAGGAACACGGGCTAATGGAGATATCGTATCTGTCATATCAGAAGCACGTCGACTGACAGTTTTATTGCGATCGGATGCGATAGTCTGATAAAGGACGAGCCATCTCGAAGACTGTCGTTACCTCGATTAAATGGATTTTAATCAATAAGAGATAATAAATAATAATTATAAGACGGGCGGCACACGCAAACATATAAAAGCAAGCGCAATGAATCATCCTAAAATAATATTTTCGCTGCAACGTAAGTAAACGTTCCTTTTACAGCAAGGGAGCAATTGCAAGTGGTATTTTGAAAAGGGCGAAAAGGCAAAATGCTTTAACTCATTGAAGTAAGATCGTAACCTTCCCAGTTATAGCAAAATGGTAAGTATCCGTAATCACCACTCGAAAGAACCTGCTTTGTAAGGACTTCTAATTCAGAAACAAGATTCTACATAATAATAATACAGATACCTAAGCTGGACTTGTTATATATAATCTACTCGTAGTAATTTCGCAGTGTTTTATAATATCCGATAACGATTTTTTACCTTGGCAAATTATGTGAGCACGATGAATTTTAACAAACTATAGTTAACATACCAATACGATTTCGTATAAGTACCTACCTAACTACATCCTTCTAAGTTATTCACGACGATGGTCTCTAATCCCGGCCCACTCATACACAACTATCGCTGAAAAATACAGCGAGTTGGGCCCTAATGCAATCAGTTACTTATAATTACAAAACGCTTATATTATACGTAATTCCCGGTCACAATAACTGGCTGACTTGGTTTACGAATGACTATTCCGACCGACAACGGTAGACGTTTTCATGTGACGTGACACTACTTTAGATATAAGCATGAGATAGTAAAAACATCTCAGACACACATCTCGATGCCATTTAGCTTTAAAGTGAGTGGCATAAAAGTGCTTATTTAATTGGTTGATTCACCGTGTAGAAAAAAAACCACAGTGAATGTAGAAGCTGAGTACTTATATTTCTCATTAAAGCTACCGTTTTGTAAGTACTTACCCGTAAGTAGATTATCCGGTAATGAGATGAGGTTTTTAATGCGTAGCGGCTGGAAAATATTTTAAGTAGACAGGGTATAAAGTTATGAATATGCGATCAAGAAAACCTACACGTTTTAAAATAAAACTCTAATTCTTTCATAACTTCGTTACTTAGGGTAAAACGTTACTTCTATGAGATTATATTTTCTGTATAATTGCAATACCCACAAATTTCATGATAATTTGATAGCAATGTTCTAAAATACAATAGTACTTCATAACGATTTGCACTAACAAACAAACAGGGTCAGAATAACTTATATTTAACTTTAAAATTAAATATAATATAACAACTCATGTTATTAAAACCCATTTAGCAAAAGCAGTTCAATCAATTATTAAAATGACTGCAGCAATTTAAAGTCTATCAAACACAACCAACTGGTTCGAATAGAGCTAGTTTAGAGCAAAAAAGAAGGTAAACTAATTAAAGGAAACCAGTAGCAGTCGCTAGTCGTCTGCAGTACGAAGCCAAACGAGTAGCCAACTGGGCAATTACCATATATCTAAATCGGATTATCGAATCGGTACACAATTAACGCTGCATCTCAGACATTGTTTACTTAATCAATATATCCTACACTCAACTGTAAATTAGTGTAATTAATTAGTTAAATATTTTAAAGTTTATATTTCAGGTGCTAGATATTGATGAGACTTTCAAATAACAAAATTATTAGTATTCATATCCTTCCATTAAAAGCCCGTTATGTTTGTAATTCATTTTTAAGTGGCTGTGAATTTATCTAAACTTTCAACATAAGAAAGGCACAAAGTACATCTAACCACACACGCATATACAAAATAAGTATACGTATTAGAAAAATATATTTTAGAGAATTAATACAGAAACCTAATAAAATCCACGACGAATACCTAAAGATTTCAACGTAATGTAAAATGAATAACTGCATCTAAAAGAAACGAAGCATCACTAGACCATCAAGCCAGGCAATCCAGGCGAGGCAGAAAGAAAAAAAAGCAGCTTTTTTCATTCCGTCATACTTCGCATTTGTTCGGATCTACTTGACGTGTAAAACGAGGAATCTAGAAGGGTCTGGTTTAAAGAGATGCCGAAATCAGATCTTGTGAACGTCTCCATTCATGACGTATAAACCAGGTTTTTGCCTTGTAAATCAACGCTTCAACTGACCGTCAAGAGACAACGAAGATCGAGACCCGCTGCACGTTATTCGACCATGTGTAATTTGATAGATGAATAAAGTTGCAGAAGTGCAATTTGTTTAATAGAGTATCGATTTCCAACGGCTTTTTATAGGGATCGCTTCGATATGATTTAATAGTGTTCTGACGGATTTCATTAGGTACCTATGTGAAAATATGAGTAGTTACTTACATTCCTAATGGTTATAAAAATAAATTCATAAGTATGTATCATGTTTCAATAGTTTTGACCAGAGTTTCAACGTGATTTATATTACACAAAAAAAAACGAAAATATTTATACGAGTAAGTAAATCAAGATAATATTTAGATCATTTAAATGTTACACTGTTTGTAGTAAAATTGTAAATAATAATGCAGCTTAAAATATTAATATCTAAAGGCAGTATAATAACTTAACCTACTTAATTAATATCATGTGCCTAACCAAGTTTGATTAAAGCGAGTCTCAGATTATTAAATTCGCCAGTCGCGTTTCAATATTCGTATCGTCTTAGCAAATATTTGCGAGCGTGTCTGCGAACGGAAAGCTTACGAACAAAAGCTAACAATAAAGACGCGATTATTACTCTAATACTTTGAAAACAAATATAATAACTTGTATTACTTACATGTGACAGAAGCATTGGTACCAAAAACGAGCACCTACATATTTGCTTGGATCTACTTGGTTGTTATCTATACACATCAAATTCAAACTACTTACTAATTGACTGACTGATATACAAACGCACAGCAAAAATCCCTGCTCCCAGATAACATACAATTATGTCTGTGTCTTTGGGAAGTGTAGATCTACTAAGCAAGAGTTTTACAGCTGATTTGATCTATAAATAATTAAGAGTCCCATTTCTCGATGTTTTTGATATTGGTATTAAAATAGCAAATATTAATAAATTCAGTGAACACGTGCCCTACATTCGAATGATCACAAGATTGCTATATTTCTCAGAAGATATCCCATAAACCGGATCTTTTGAAGTATTTTCCGTTACATTAGGTAACTAGCTAATCTCGCTAAGCTCGTTTTTACAACAGCCTCACCCTATTCAAGAGGATATTTACAAAACCCACTCAAAAACCTCTTCCAAATTTGATTACGTCTATTCACCGTTAAAGAATTAATTTACTTCTCATATTTTTTGGCGTGAGTTTTGCTTTATTGTCCAATACAAAACCGTTATATCTTGATCTTTTTACTCAAACATATCTGCTAACCAGATGCTAAAATTTAAAATAGCTTATCTAAGCAAGGTTTTAAGTAATTTTATTTTGTGTAATTAAGTAAGTGTATGAATAGTAAATTGTCTCTTAATGATCACACTATATCTTAGCGTTAGGTACCTAACTAAAAGGTAAATTGTGTTTCCCTAACAGCCGAGCCTGTATTTGTTTTCCTATTCTCACTTGCTTAAATAATGTAATTACGTTGGTCATTAAACGAACATGTTTTTAGTTATGGGCAAAGTTTTTCTAAAATAAACATGGAATCTTAAAATTTAGTAAAATTCGGATACCACCCACACACTCCAGCCATACTGCTACTAAACCTCTACGGATGCTGTATAGTATCATGTTACCTAGTAATAAATACGGAACAAGATATCAACTTTTTAAATTACTCCGAGTAATATGAAAACACAATAAATCTTTGTCCGACATTTATATACTATCTGGTATCACAATCACATATAAACCTGTCCGGCAGCGTCTGAATTGGCTGCAGATTGCAGCAACCATAGTAGCCGTAACCGTTTTATGACATTCATAAATAGTATTAATGAATGAATGAACGGTTGCGGAATAAAGAACTACGGAGAGGCTAGTGACTCGTTCGTTACCGAACGCGGATCATTCTTGGTAGATCTGGTATCCAGATATATCATGGATGTAGTAAGATATAAACAAAAGACGATCGAAACTGAAACAAAAGATGATCGAAATAAAAATAAGAGTTCAGTTGTGTGTTGTCTCTATTTCGATCGTTTGTTTTTTTTTCTTCGACCATCCATCATTGATTTTGATTATTATCCCCCTTACTTAGAAATGATGACTACGTTTATGGAACGTTTGTCTCTGTCTGTCAACTTTGAAATTACAAGTCATAAACGTTATAAAATAAAAGTTACATAAACTTAGTCATCGTTTATAAGTAGGGGGTATTTGTTTTTGTTTTCAGTCGAAGTAATAATTAGACTAAAAAAAGGTTCTTATTACTGGATCTAGTGTGAAAATGACTTCTCCGTAGAACTATGATGGATTTCTGCAATGAAACTACTGAGAATAACCCCGAAATGGAAGTAGTGTGCCTGGTACATGGAGCGCGGCGCGGCGTGGATGGCGTTCTAATGTTGTGTATAAATATACCGTGCTAACTCGCGGAAGTGTGGCGTTTATAAGTCGTAAATCAAACAGGCTTATCGGTCCACGCGACGTACTAGCTACGTTCCCTTGTCGCCTCGACGAAACGTGCAACGTGGATGATGACGTAAAACTCTACTGGAAAATCTCTGAGTTTGCATATTGTAGGTACTGTGTACTGTACACGTCTCCACAACCTGAAATTCTTATGCCTGTTTTACAACACTTTTTAATCTCGAATGCAAATATTGTACTGTATTGCATACAGTGCCATCTAGTCCCAAACTAAGAGATTAGACTTATAGGTACCACTAGCAGTGACCCGCGGTTTCACCTGCATAAGTCATCACATCACTCGATCACTATCACCCCTTGAGAATTTTTAAAAATATTTTTAGAGGGAGTATCTACTAAGAAAATGAATACCTACTTCATACAAAACTTACAAAACATACAAAACTTATAATTAAGCTGTTTAGATCAGCTGTTTAGGCGGTGCGTGCATAGTTCAGTCAGGACTTTGTATTTATACGGGTAGAATAAACACTTTAAACTTAGTTCATAAATACCTATGTACGTATTAACGTATAGGTACCTACTTTAATCAATGGAGAAATAACCAAAAAAATTATATGTTAATACAAAAAGGTATTACTCACGGTATTATCCAGGTCGCAAGTGGGTTTTCTCATAACAAGCAATAGAGTTCATCAAAGTGCATTTTTCAGAAATATTAAAATAAATATGTATAGCTCAGGCTTTACGACTGATATTTGTTAACTTCTGGGTACAATAAAATATCTGCATTCGATAAAATAGTAGAGAGTACATATTTATTAAATGTATTTCAATTAAAATTGTTTTATTAATTTCTCGTTTTTAGGGTTGGTATGTCATTTAGCAGCATATCACATTAATAAATAATACACCTATTGTTCATTTCATTTTCATAATTATATGGATAGGAATTTAATGATTTCTAAAACATGCTTGTATACCTACTGTTTGTTTGAGACGCTCTAGCGTAATATATTGAAGTATTAGTAATTCCATAGATTTTAATTAATTTCATTTTAATTAAAAAGAAACTAGTCAGAATTTAACTTACGACTACATTTAATTAGGTAAATTTGGATTACCAAACCAAATCAAAAATGTATTTTGATATTATTTTTCCAATAGCCATAGCTTTATGACCTCCGGCATCGAATTCCAAATCAAACAATGGTGCATGTCCAAATTGTCCAAACTCCAATATGGAAAGAGGACAATAACCGGTGTGTAGTTTAGTTTAGCTAGTTAAATAAAATATGCGAGTTCTAGTAAGCGATAGTTTATTCACTTTGTTTGTTGAATTTTATTGTAACTATGACATATGAATCGCTCTTACTTAAATTGTGTAGGTAAAACATAATTTACGTAGGAGCACTTAAAAACCACTTAAGTAACTAGAACTAATCAAAAACGTTATAAATAAATCAAAAAACACAAATAAAATAGACCCCTGCATCTGGACTGGTCTCTAAGAGACTAAAAGGAGAAATTTCAATTTCAAACTCGTCTCTGACGGACAATCTTCGCCAGTTACAATGTGCAACTGTTCGGGAAATTACTGACACACCAGATCTAGGTAACCTAAGCCAATGAACATTATAAAAATTTCAACCGTCTAGCTATTACGGTTCATGAGATACAGCCTGGTGACAGACGGACGGACGGACGGACGGACGGACGGACGGACGGACCCTAAAAAACGGGGCAAGTGCGACACTCGCGCACAAAGGGTTCCGTACCACTATCACAATTGGATACGGAACCCTAAAATGGTTTACAACAACCAATTTTTAAATTTTATAGGAAAATATGAAATATTTATCTTCGATTCTTACTCCCATCAAACGACCGAAACACTCAAAAAAAAAAAAACCTTGGCACAAAGAAAATCTGAAACATAAAAGAAACTCTTTGGTAAGTAAGGCAGACTGGTATATTTGACAGATAGGGCAGCCATTTTGAATTCCATGACCAACTCGATTTGTCCTGACCAATCAGAAGCGACCTCACATTGTACGAAACTCCTTGTTATTTTTGAAACACGTTTGTTGTATGGGAGCCCCTTTTAAATAATTATTTTATTTTGTTTTTAGTATTTGTTGTTGTAGCGGCAACCGAAATACATCTTCTGTGAAAATTTCAACCTTCTAGCTATTACGGTTCATGAGATACAGCCTGGTGACAGACGGACGGACGGACGGACGGACCCTAAAAAAGACCACCCCGTGACGCACCCGGCACAAAAGACGCCACAGAGGTTTGTTGACATGCAAGCCCTTTTTGCAAGAGGAATAGGTACCTACCTACTGTATTATAAAAGTGTTTTATCTTCGGTTCTTCCCAATATCCACCCAACAGTCACAATGAGTGAATCACATCCACAACCGACACCATGTCCAACAATACAATTTACCGTTTCACATACCTAACAATCTTAACATTACCGAAAATCGTGGGTACAATTAATATGAACGCAACCGTCCACTGAACCAGAACATGTTACTCGCGAATACCTGTCAGGATTGATTGACAGACGTCCACAGATTAGATATGGCACGATATCTGTTTGGTTATGACCGCGTTTTCTATGTAAATGTGCGAGCCACACAGTGGCGAATATACGGGGTTTTTTGCTTGTTGAATAGATTTTTCTAATATCAAATAAGTATTATATTGATATAGAATCACATGAGGACCTCATTGGCCTAGCTGCATCTGCCGACCTGAAACCGACCTGTAAACTCTAACACTAGGTGAGCTACACCACTACACGAAAAGAAGAAGAAGAATATAGAAACTATAGATTAAGTGACGATGCGTCAAGCGTAAAAATGGCGTCACTAGAGTGCCAAATTTTTGAAATTTTTATGAAGCAATGATGATAGTAACTTTAATCATTGGTTCACGGTGCTCCATCAACCTGTAGGTACTTACTTCTTCAGGAGCCGATTCTTTTGGTATAAAAAGGCAAATATAATAAGCCGAAAACAAATATCATGTCTTTGAGAAGGTATGTGGTACCTTACGTTCCCGCGTCGGGGGACGCGGGAATGTGTCACAGAAGTTGATGGTAACCTACCCGTTACCATCAATTTCTGTGTTCTAATCTAACGTTCCCGCGTCCCCCGACGCGGGAACCTAAGGTACCACATACCTTCTAAAAGACATGATATTTGTTTTCGGCTTATTATTTTTGCCTTTTTAAAGTTAAGTTTTGATTTAACTTGGAAGATTTTTTAAGTCGGGGGTTTTTTAAATTTTTAATTAATTTTTTTTATTTCACCCTTTTTGTAAGAGCAATTTTGATTAAACATGCATATTGTTGTCACTAATGTAACGTCCTTTCATTTGATACCCCACTCGGGTATATTTGAAAACATTCGGTTTTTATTTCCGAGTTTGACCCTACATATACTTTGAACGGCTAAACCGATTTTGATTAAACATGCATATTGTTGTTACAAAAGTTACGTCCTTTTATTTGATACCCCACTCGGGTATATTTGAAAACATTCGGTTTTTATTTCCGAGCTTTGACCAACATATATTATGAACGGCTGAGCCGATTTTGATCAAACATAGCTAAGAACACTCGCGCAAAAGTCACCTATCAACCAAAAAAAACTACATTGAAATCGGTTCATCCGTTCGTGAGCTACGATGCCACAGACAGATACAAACACACACAGAGAGAGAGAGAGAGAGAGAGAGAGAGAGAGAGAGAGAGAGAGAGAGAGAGAGACAGACAGACAGACAGACACGTCAAACTTATAACACCCTTCTTTTTCCGTCGGGGGTTAAAAAGGGAAAAAAATGAAATTTACTGCATTTCTGCGATGCTATTCTGCTCATCATTCCGAAGGTCCCCCATAGATCTTCACGAACTTAGGAACCAACTAGAAGCTAAACACCTTTCTAATAAATAATAAAAGAATCATCGCGATCGCACCGGTAACATACATACAAAAAACAGCCGAAAAGCCTCGTCCGTCTTTGGAAGTTGGTTGAAAATAAAATTATTCGTCTAGTTAACTAAAAAATCCTCAACATGTTTATATGATAAACAGAGAAATAATTAATTTATATTGCACAGTTACTCGTATTGGCCAGTACTTACCTACTTGACCCTCAAAGGGGTAAAATTAGCAATAAATTAGCAGACTAACAATGCCTTAGGCATCACTACTTTCAGATGATAGTGGATTAATGTCGAGCCGGACACAAAAGAACATTCAGTTAACACATATCTTAAGACTTCATCTTTAAAACGATCGGGTTGCACTTCAATTGAATCATTGATTTCCTTAATTCAATTTATTTAATCAAACCGAACCGAAAGTTTCGCATTTGAATCTCTTAAATCAACAAAAGGTTTCGCATGTTAAATTTGAGATTTTGTTTAATAAATTAAATAACGGTAAGAAATATCAAATCATCGATTGCCAATGATGAGATGAATAACAGTTAACGCACATTGTCGTGCACAATGCACGTCGTGTCGTGTTCTTCCTCAGTTACTTAAAAATATCGCTTAAAAAAGACAAGAGACTTACTTAAAAATAATACATATTTTATCCCATCATATAGGTAGGTATATATATCCTACTTATAGCGTGGCGAGGCGTCGCCATGGCCTGTATCGCCACGCGAATTTTAAGGTTTACCCGCGCATATAGATGTTTCACATCAAAAACTTACTGAATAAACCACAAAATTGATCATGCAAAGAATCCGCAAGGCATGCACCTAGGCAGTAAATGTATGTGAGATAAATACTTCAAAGCTAAAAACGCGAAATCAGAAGCACCGCATAACTAAGTATCTATATAAAATCCCATTGACATTTTAAGATTATTTTTCTAAGGATAGAACTTTAAAATGTTATGCGGGAGAAGTGAAAAAGGCTAAAAAAATGCTCCTAAGTGGAATTTGATGGAAAATTCTTCTTCGTCGGCATTGAGGGAATGAAAAAAGGTTTTCTCATTTTCCTTGCTCTACTACATACCCTATGTGTTGAGCTTGTATGGTGCGAATTCAATTTTTGTGTTTTTTCCTCATGAATCCGCATGAATATCTATAAGATGATTCATATTCGAGAGAAAAAGTTTTGGTTGGTCGTTGTCTGTTTACAGAAATAGAATACTGTCATAAGTATTGCAGTTAAATAACAGGTTATTTAAAAATCGAATCAATATACTGTATTGCATTTGTCATTAAAGATATAAGTAGAAACCCGAAAAGAATTCAATCAGTTGGTATTTAAATTTAATTTCAGTTTATATTTTAGCTTAACAAATGTCACTTTTAATAAGAGCTATTGTAAACGACCGTCTTATAATAAAGCGGACGCATTGAGAGAAATTTAATAAGCTTTGTGGATATTCGGTATCATTTCTCGGTATGGGGTAATTTTCTTGCATTGAACTACGGCGATCAGAGTAAATCAACCGTTTAATCGACTATACTTTACAATTCAGCAGTCGACTACGTAAGTGCTCCAGTATAATAAAATATTTGGTAAAAATGGCGATATTTAGGTACAATTTTTCATTGCATCATAAATGTCCATGAATGAAAATTTAAACAGATGCCGGGTTAAGCAAAACCGTAAACCGTAACCGTGGACCGTAAATATACTAAACTAAACGGCAGCGAGGGTGAAACGTCGAACTTAAGCGTCAAATTGGTAATTTACTTAATTTGCAGAATCAATTAGGTACAATGTACTAGAAAAGCTAAATTGAGATTGTTACCTACCAACTAATGATAGTCGTTACACGCCCAATCTTGATGGACCAGCCCTTTATTTTAAGAAAAAAAAAGTATTCGAAATAAATTGGGGATTTTTTACATAAGCTGCTTTTCCCTGTAAGATCTGGTAAAAAAAACCAGAACGAGTCTCCACTCATCCTTCACTGTATCACGTGTGGCTCATTGTCAATACGTAGACGTAACAACAAGGGGCGTGAGTGGAAAAATCGAGCAATTTTCCGGATGCCGTTATAGCTAATACGGCCTTCTGAGCGCCGTCGGTCGATTAATCTAAGTCGACCGCGATGGGCTCCGACTGGTACATACAAAGAACCACTTTAACTGGAGCTATGGCACTTCAACTCATTAGCTTACCCTGGACAAGAACACGAATAAAGTGACGCAGATCGGTATAAATTGGTCAGATCATGTGATTAGTTTTCTCGGATGAACAGCTTGGAGACGATCAAACCGCATCCGATAAAAGACATTATGAATGTTCTTAAGGGCTTAGTATATAAACTTGATTTGAAGAATTATTTTGCATAAGTAAAATTAATTTTGAGAACGTGGTATGTGATTAAGTCTACAACAAACTACGTTACACAATACAATTATTTTATTAGAAGGAACGTCTAATTGCTAAAGAACCAAAGAACGACAGTCGTAATTTGGTAATTCAAGACACAAAGCTAGCGTAATTAGGCTTTGGGAGATTCGAGTCTAATCTACGAATGGCCTCATCGGGCTTTTAATTTGCCTTTTCTGCTTAGAGCCACATTTCCGGGCGAAGAGGTAATGGGTAAGCAATCAGGTAGTAAAGGCTGACCGCATTCCTATACGAATCAATACGGGACTAGGAGCGTAAACGCACGCAAACAAGTTTCCATGTAAATAAGAGCGCTCACACGAACCTCCTACAATGGTCATTACCACGATTCAATACTCGTTCGAATTGCCGTTGGTCTAAACAGCTAAATGGCACAAAACGAAACCTACCCACGAACGTTCGTAAACACGTATGTTGCACATGAGGAATATTCATGGCTCGCCCGGTAAATGGAGTAGTGGAGTCGTTTCAATGGGACCGCTGCTCCAGAATATATAAAATCGATATAAGGACATGTGGTGCCTTACTTTTACGATATTACCTACGTAATATAGGTCAACTATCTACTTTAAAATGGAATAATGAAATTCTGACCCAATTATAGGTATAAATGTGATCTCTGTGAGGGTAAATAAATGTCTAAAACAAATTGTTGTCAGTCCCTCAAACCATAAATCTAGATAAATGTGCCTTGCGAGATTTAAAAGCTTTGAAATCCAAATTGAAATCGCATAAAGTAAACCAATTTGATTGAAAACACAAACAGCACTTAACGTTTACAAGCAGCAGTTAAAACCCGCTAAAAGCCAACGAGAACGATATTTGCTATGTTTACCGAAACAAAGTTTTTCAATGGACATACGCGAGCATTCGAAATAGGTACATATGAAACAGATGCAATCTCCCATAGGTATTAAGCTATTAGCTAAAACGCTGTGTGCCGATACACGGTGGAACTGTGTCCGTTGCGCAGGAAATTTTACTCTTCAATTTGAATTCAATGGAGGGAATTAGAGAACGTGAAGGTGACGCAACTGCGAACCCTGACCCGATAAACTATCAACATTATGTGACACTAGCTTTTCTGAATCTTGCTATAACTGCTTCACTATCAAATTGTCCTGTCATGGCGATTTCAATTCCTGGCAAGTAACGATCGCACAGGACCCTTTAAATTGTTCTACAGTGTTTTTGTATGGTAATGTTTGCCAGGTAGGGTTATAAGTTTCGAATGTTTAGACGAGATAAGCAAGGGAATTTGCAAATTTGAATATTAGGGACCCACGCATTCTGTTATTTCTTCATTTATTTGGATTAATAATTTTATTTTTCTCTACGATTTTAAACGATATTTTTCTGTTGTATATTTACTGAGTAGGTATACGACACCAATGACTGTTGAATTTAGATATACTTAATTAACGTTTGTTTATCGGCTATAATATTATACGCCAAAAGTAAGAGAGATACGTATCCTTCAGCAGCGTAGCGGACGCACGTAAATCTGCAACGAGTCGATTACGTTAATTGAGGTCATTAATCGAAGCGATCGCGACGACGACGTTCGTATCGTGTTTAATTAACTAACGAGTGGACGGACATTTGATTATCTTAATGTGGCTGCGGGTACACTGAACTGTCCACTTCGTTTTTGTACATTACTACTCACTATGCAAAAACTCCTATCACCTCTATGGGTACGAGTATATCGATACGAGCACGGTTACTTAAATTGATAAACTGGATTTTTATCCCGAGGCAACATTGACAATGACAGTCGTAGAAATAGCGATCCATTAGTGTGAACCGTGAATATGCAGTAATTACAAAAGTTATCGCTGTATTAATCTTAAAACACACATTCTCTAACACATTGTCGTAAAGTTGATAAAAGCCGTGGTTGTCATTGTTGTCAAAGTTCTGAAACTATTGTTGTCCTGTAGCGTAGTTTGTAAGTGATATAACATTAAAGCCGTCGGAACTGTTAAACCCTTGAAAGTGGGATCGTCAACGCGTTATCATGCGTGTACAATTAAACAAACAACATTTTGCGGTGTGCACAGCTTTTGTTTATCGTTAAACTCAACACATGGACAAATCTTTTAATCCTAAACAAATATCGTTTAGTACGTATTACCCGACAAATCATTGTTACTATCCATCTATAGGTTTACCGTAACAGTCGGGATGACATAGTTTACTCTAATACCTTCATGAATTTCAGGACGCTCGGTAGGCTAACGTTAACAAACATTTATGAGACCATATATACCTACTTTCAATTTGATTGTATTAATGTTCTAGTAAATACATAGCACTTAGAGTAATCGAATATTTACGTTTTGGTTATTTGTCTGTGTATTTTTTGTGACTTTGTGATTTTTGTATTTTACGTTTCGATGAAATAAATGGCTTTGAACAATTTATTGAATGTTTTGTACGTGATAAGATATCTTTAAACAAAGCGTGCGATCTCGTTTAAATAGAAATTACAACGGTTACAAAACAACAAATAAGTACCTACTAGTTCAAAGAAATACAATGAACAACAACGGTAAAACGATGATTAAATCGCGCAGTCTTCGGCAATAATATAAACAACTGATTAAACCAGGAGAGAGGTGGTCACAAAAGGAGACATAAGTAAGGGCCAGGCCTTGCCGCGCAACCTACCGATAATGGTACCAGCGACCGCTCCACTATACCTACCTTAGATATCTAGAAATATTCCACTTAGGTACTAGAAAACTAGTACAGTCACAGTTAGGTTGGTAATAGAGCGGCTTAATTACCGTTCATTATTTTAACGGGCAATTTTAGAACCTATTGTTTGTCGTTAACATGCATATATTATTGATTAACTGCCTTTTTAAATGGACGCGAGTTGTTAGGTAACATTTTCCCTTTTGAAAATATTAGGTACATAAAATCCCCATTTTTTCTTGAAAGAAAGTCTTTCACTCTGTCTTTAACAAATTGGCAAAGAATTTTAGTGAAAAACATATCCGAAAGTGGTTAGAATAAGTAATTTAAAAGTTGTTACTTTTGAATATAAAATGAGTAAAGAAGGGTTGAAAGGGCAATTACAGCTTTCCAGAGCAGAAAATTACTATCAGCGGATGTACAAGAGCGAGAAAGGGATGGATAGAGGGGATTTGTATATAATCGTCCTACTCTTAGGATTTAAGCCGAACAAGAGTTTATAGAACATCCTCAAGCTTTATGGAGCGGGTGCTAATAATTAGGACAAAAGATGCGAAGCCACGCGCCGCGGCCTAGATCCGTGGTTCAAATCATACGCGGCATTGTTTCTATTTTATATTAAACACAAAATACCTATTATAAGTTTCCATAAAAAAAATTGTAGATACTACAAAATTGATTTATTATGTAGTCTTATTAATATTATATACCTACTAGAAAATTTGTGAGAATGTATGATAGTACCTATGTAAAAATACACACAAACAAACAAAGCAAAGGTAGCAAATGCTGATTCGATGGTGATTTAAAATGAAATGTTGTTAGATGGAGTTCTGGAATAATACTTCGGATTAAATCACACAATTACACGAAATAATAACAACACGGGATAATCCAATAAATTGTTTTTTTTTTGTGTTATTTCAGTATTTATTTTCAAAATATATAAATCGCTCGAACTCATGAATTGCACCACAAATATTTGCAAACATTACTATCTCGCCGCGCACTCACTAATTTGCACCAACTAACTACCCGTCCGACAATTTCTGGACGTGATTAACCGCTAGATGATTACTTATAGCTTGCTACTAATCTACGCGTTAAGTAGCCTTTGAGATTAAACAGTAGGTAACCAATTTATACTATCATGGCAGTGTCAATCAATTTGATACTATTGAGAACCGTCAAAGTGTAGGTGTTCTAATGATTAATTCAGTTCGCATCCTGAATATCTCTGTTTACAAGTCGATAATTGCAATTTACTGATTTTGTATTCTGCCAGAAACAAGTAGTTGCGATTTCATTGATTAGATTTGGATTTCTATTAGTGATTAGAATTAAATTAAAAAAAACCATAACACAAGTCGTGAATCTACCGAGATATCGGGGTTGTTGTACCCTGGTTATGGTTATAACAGTGAATCAAGTTCAAAAATTTACAAGAACCGAAAAATTCGTAATTTCCTGTGTTTGCTTCCAATACGAGTCGCCTTCGCTTCACTAAGTGACAAAGGGACCGCGGTAAATCACGTACAAACCGAATCGACATGCACAGTACTTAACAAAACTAACAGAACCAAATCAGTAGCAATAGCAACCAACGAAAAATCTATAGGATTTGTTGTTTTTGTAAGCAAGAACCGTAGAAAAGGTGGGCGAGCGTACACGTTTAATCAATTAGGGACAACATTTGAAACAAGCAGAACAGACCTACGTTCCGTGTTATTGTCGATTGGCATACGTTTGATTTTCATGGACTCTGAAGATAATTAGATGATAAGATTATTTAATGTTGTTTAAGGTCATAATTTCGTTCCGTGTAGTGGTGTGGCTCGTGTGGCTTGGTGTATTCACATCGTTTCCTAACATCTAACTAGATCTATCGATTAAAACCCGAATAACAACCGTCATAATCATACATAACTTAGAAAACGTTAACAAAAATATTATATTAATAGAACATTCAAAAAGCCCGTATCTACGTAATAAAACACGAGGATTAATGGGAAACAAAAAGGGGAAAACCCCCGGATGGACTAAGGCAAGACAATTCAGGCAGATGTCAGGAGACATCCGGGAACGGAATCCGGACTGGATCCGATATAGCGAGAGCGCTGGCCAGGGTAAGATGCGACAATACCCCGAGCGATACTCGTGCTGATTTCAGCTCTATAGCAGATAATATTATTTCTTATTTTATCCACACGCTTATCAATTTACTGCAGCATGCACTTCTTTTTAATACAATGTTTATGTTTTTTTATTTATTTATTTTATATACAGGAAGTCTCGACTTAAGAAAGTAATAAGCGTATAATATACATACACTAGCACAAAACACTACAACATTTCAGTCTGATTGAGTTCAGGGCAAAAACTAAATACATCAGTCTTCCGACTCGCTGTGAACTGTTCTTATTTATATTCGGTTTAAACCCTTTTCGGGGCATTTAACCTTCTTCGTATTATGATAGAAAAACTGACACAAACTTGATATCCGAAACGGTTCGAATATTATTGAATTTGACCGTCAAATTTGCCAGCTATTCAACACAGCTCACCACAAATAAGTGGTATTCGCTTGTGGAGTAAAAAACACGCGTCCCTTTTCTGAACTTGTAATAATGCATTTTCCATCTCTATCTTGACTTGGAGATGATGTCGATGTAAGAGCATTCTTCTTGTCGATATTTGCAAACAATGGCTTGTTGCCCGCTGTGTCGCGGCCAATGTACATCTAACACAGAAGATAAGGTGTCAAATTGAACGTAGATTATGTTGCATTAGAGCTGTTAGTCGTTCATTCTAAATTCAGCGCCAGTTAGAAGAAAAACATCCACTTTTGTAAGGTCCACAGTTTCATTCCATTTAACGACAGAAACTAAGCGGAACCATCTGCGCTGCACACCTATAATAAAAAAAGAATTTTGTGAAATAAGAGTAACAATTTAAAATACTATTTTCGACCGTTTTATTTACTGAATGCTTTAAAGTAGGTGAGATGCCATAAACCGCAGTGCTCCATTTCATTACCGCTTCATTTATTATCTATTCAGTTTTATGCATCTATGTGTAATTTCATATCAGTTTAAAAACGTTTATTTCCACTGAAATCCGAAATTACGAACAGCTTAACTCGCCAGAGACGAGGCGGTGAATTTTATAGCAAAGGACAATTGTATAACAAATTGTAGTTTAACCTCATTTACAAATGAGATTGCGAGGCATCATATAACGCGTACAGAACATTAAGCTTTTACTGGTAATCCTTCTCCAGTAAGCATTACTAAGGATTATCTGGTGTACGTGTATATGCCTGAATTAAGACGTTCGCTGTCTCAGCCTATATAAGATACGAGTATTGTGTACCTCGATATTTGATTCAGGTGTGGTAACAGTGGGGTGGGAGCCAACTTGGGATTAGTTTGGTCGATTTACTGAAATAACGATTCCTACAATAACAATAGCTATGTGTGCCGTAAATGTAGAGGACATTTCAAAACTTTAAGCAGGAAAATTTGTCACATATAATTATCAATTATAATGCATCAGACATCAATTTGTATATGATTTTTATTACAATTTATTTGTTAGCAGGTAGTTACTTCCTTAGATGATACTGATTTTTGCTTAGCGAATATACGTTACTGTGTACATTTATTAATATCTTTGCAAAATTAGGTAGGTTTATTTTATTCCAGCGTTATTACGGAACAACGATATAAGGCATGTGACGGTCGGATGACAGACATCATTATTTTAACACAATAAACGGCTTCAAAACCTCCTCCTTGTTTATAGTCGGTTAAAAACGAATAAGAAACATATATTTATTATCAAATAACTTAGCTAATTGTACTAAACTTCACACAAACATAAACTATTCTGAACTGAACAAGCAGAGGTTTTGTAATACAAAACTTTACGCTTTTACCATTTACTGGTATTCTAAATATCTAGGTAGATTGTTCCAGAAAGCGATATAACCACATTATCGACACCTATCGAGTGGCTACAGCAGTATTTACAACTACAATTCTTAGTTAACAGCGCCGTGCCTTCGGAGGACAGGTAACAATGCAGCATAAAGAACTTAAGGTACGGTCAATTGCGTGCGACAGAATTGTGTCCTCACATAAATGTCGTAACGGATAGGCGCGAGCGCAGTGTAGTTGATACTAGCAATACACGTACGCACATTCCACTAGTATTCTTATTAATGGATCTTCCGTTTCTTTGGCCACTCCGTTAATTCTTATAAGACAACATTGACGGCTGACTGATATAGGTAAACATTTCGAAGATTCTCAATGTTTTGATGCTTTACGAGTCGCCATCATTATGCTTTATTATCCATCGCGAGTTTGGTCATTCACCTCGTACCTTAAGTCAAGCCTGCAGGGATAATCTTGAGAGATTTAAATGTAGAGAGGTGGCGTGGCGTATCGTATCGGGTTCGTGCACCCGTCTCGACGCTCTCGATGTCCGATGGTCGGTCGCAGTTATCGTTTCTTTTGTAATCTATCGAATTACTGGACTAGTATTGCCAATTAATATCTACTGTAAAGTCGAAGGTATTATTTTTCTAGAGCGTAAGAAGTTTTTTTTTTTCCGAATTAATATAAAGAGATGATGAGGCACATTTTAATTCAATCGTTATTAAAGGCATTTAGCGTAACTACTTTTATATTAAAAAAACAGCGACCTCGACAATTTTATATCTTAAGAATTGAAAGCTCAGCAATGTTTGCGAAGTATAAAATTAATCGTGTATGCATTGGGCGAGGGCAAACAGCTGGACCAGTATTAAAGTATAAAATCAACTTAATTAGCTTTGGGTATTGGGCCAGATTTTCTAATAATTTAATAGTAAAGAAATAAATACAAACAGTCCCTTGGGTTACACTGGCAGTTCGTATTTTGAAAGCTCGTTTATTTTTACGATCCAATTAATAAACAATACGGTTAAGAATTGTTAAATAAAGATGTTATTATTCAACAACAATCATTTGATTCGACCGTTTCAAAATTACAGTAGGTACTTGTAAACCAAGGATTTGAATCGAGTAGCCAGATGAATTGGACGTTAAAATATTTACTTTTAATTAATGTAACTAGCGGAGAGCGTTCGCTGTGTTTCAATTGAAAAAAAAAAAGTAAAGTAAGTACCTATTCGAATGTCGCAAAAATTCAATATCGTTTACTTTGTACCTTAATACACAAAAAAGGCTAGGTCAGGTTGCTTTTAATCGTAAGAAATAAAATCGTATGATACATTATTATAATGCATTATTTTTACGGATTTATCGCGATTATAATAATATTTCTTCATAAAGTTAAGTGAAAATAACTAAAAAGTTAACACATTTTTAGGCAAAATCATTGTATTTTCACCACATACTAAAACTACTGACATGTGCAATTTGATATCAAACGAAGTGTCTGAACGAAATAAACTTTGTACTCAAAACACGTACCTATCTTTGAAATTCAAAATGTAAAATCAGCGGAAGAATGCAAAAACCCAAGCCGTGTAGTTCGCCAGTGATGTTTTAGGGTGATTTAAAAAAAACCTGCCAAGTCCGAGTCGGACTCGCGCTCGAAGGGTTCCATACCACCATCACAATTGGGTACGGAACCCTAAAATTAACACTGGATCAACCAATCCGTGACCGCAACGCGAAGGTTTAAATTTATTTTACTACTGGGCGCTAATCTATCACTCCATCACTAGATGGCGCCAGTGGTAAAAATACATCTCGGTACGTTGTGTTTTAATGTCAAAAATCAAGTTTCTTGTATGGAAGCCCCCTTAAATATTTGATTTACTTTGTTTTTAAATATAATCATGCAATATATTTGTCTACTAATGTCTACATATCGTCAAGGGTTTATTGAGTTGACCCAGTTTACTTAGGCAACTAATAATACAGTAATAACATGAAGCCGAACGAACATATTTGCCTCCACCATTGTTACCGTTTAACAAAGCCCTTGAAATTTTTATCAGTGAACGGAAACGACCGTATCAGCGTTGAGCGTACCCTTCATCGGTTCTGAGACCAATCGATTCCCTATATTAGGCTTCCGTCAGAAAACAAACCCAGTCAGTTTCCAAAGGTTCTTTTGTTCCATTGTGGCCCGCCCTTTGTTCTATCATCGCGGATAAATTATTTTCTACGATCCTTCTTAGCGTCGTATCTCGTTCCATTTCTCCCGTATTAGTTCCAGCCGATGCGCAACAATTACAGGCCTTTATGTCTGGATGACGCGAAAATCATCTCGTCTTTGCCCAACAATTTTACGCCTCACTCTATTCATTTTGGAGTTAAATTAGAAATGTTGGAGGCCCAAGAAAACTCCTATGCGATAAAATAATCTTGATTTTGGTAAAATAATTCTGTTGAACTACCTATTTGAAGAAATGATGAAATGTTAGTGACTTTTAATATTTGTTTGAGAGAATTTAATACTAAGGAGTTGTTAAAAATAACTGTTAATTTAAATTCAGTATCCCAAAATAAAATTAATAAATAACGGAATAATAAAATTGAGAATGTATTTACGTTGGACATTTTACTGTCTCCTTTATAAAATTCGACCAATTTCGTATGAAACATAAAGCTTTCAAAGGATACTTCCTTTTAACCATCATAATAAAAAGGCGTATAAAGAGTGATTAAGGTAGACATACGTAGCAGGGGGCAGAGCGTAGGCTGACTCAACTGATATAATACTTTATGACGAAATGCAAACAAAGTATATTAATGGACAGTCGTAGCCGCGTTATTCATCTT
This sequence comes from Idaea biselata, assembly GCA_958496205.1. NCBI lineage: Eukaryota > Metazoa > Arthropoda > Insecta > Lepidoptera > Geometridae > Idaea > Idaea biselata. The sequence continues at coordinate 24,654,188 of OY292400.1, read as the reverse complement.
AATTGCGTTTTAACTGCATACGAGTTAATTTAAGGGTACCCCTTGATTAGACCTACTTATTATTTTACGGCATCTTGAGGTTAACGGTTGTTGAGCTCATAATTTTTAAATGTTTCTTCATAAATTAAAAATGCTTTTAGTAATAAACATGTTCCTTTTTTATTAAGCCGCTAAAGTAAAATTTTATCACATTAGGTATTTAAAATGAATAATTTTAAAGTACGGTAGTGTTCGGTCAACAGGTAAATCGTAGTTAGAGGTCAAACAAAAACCGAGACAACATCCATCACGTTATAAGCGAATAGAGAGCAAAAAGTTATTTACTTTTTGTTGGAAGCATCATTAATTACAGTATTTACAACAAGATTATAATCTCTCAGAGGGTGCTCGACTGTTCGATACTACCTACTTAGAAAAGTATACACAGATAAACCTTTAACCATCTATTTTTACCGTTATATAAATTATATTCTCAGAGATTGTTTATCAGTTTTCTTTCCCATAAAACGGTAATGAAAATAGTAAGGTAATTATCGCGATAAGGAGGTGGCGTTAGCGACGCGATCAATCGATGCCACTTTGTATCGATAACCGACCGTGTCCTCGACTCTACTATCACGTTGATTGATAGAATCAACCCGCTCGCTACTTACACTACACATACACCCATCTACCTATGAGTAAATTAAGATACACCCGACTAATGGAACATATCATTCATCAAACGACCCGAAAATTAAGATGTCCGCGTCGTGCCATTACTACGAAATGTCCGAGCTATTTATCTAAATTACAAACGTTTTTATGGAAACAATTAGAGCTTTAACCCTTTACGGTTGGCAGGAGGTTCGGAACGACCGTTTGACTAGTTGAAAGTGTGGTAGGGCGGATGTCATAGTATCTGATCGAGATAATTAAGCGGGCAGCGAGCGTCCCAATGTCGTGGGGTGTCGCGCCTTGAGCGACGACAATGGTCGTTGAATTAGAGCACCTTACTGAACGACCTCCTAGAGCAAAGGAGGATTGAACACATCCCAAGTAATAAGATTGAAACGATTTGAAGTAAGATCACGGTAATTTTAAAAAATAAATATCGTGTTTCTTCCTACAATCAATGTTATAGAAAATACTACTACAATGCAGCTGCATTTAACAATGTTTGAGGAGGAAAATAATTAACTACAACTTTTATTAATTAACCAGAATAAGAATAGGTTACGTAGGTCCGCAGGGCACCTTTGAGGCGAAGTGTCGGGGAATAGCAACCCCACGGCCCTCAGAGTGCTTTAGGGGGAAAACACCATTACTTATCTCCGGCTTGACTTAGTTGGATGGTTGAAGTGATTACAGATTCTTTCGAACTACAAAGTTTCGTTTAGAAATTCATTCGACATCTTGATTCTTCGATTATGTGTCTTTCGACATAGCGTTACGGACCCATGAGGAAGTGGTCCCCTGCCTCTGGCGTTGCCTATACCAATCGGCCATCAGAAATGCTTGGAAGATGGACATTAGACACATCTGATCATGGTGGTCCAGTTTGTGAGTTGGCGAGTCTGCCATTTTAATGTGTTTGTTGGACATTATTATGGCAGGGGCAATATTCCACTTTCATCACATCACCATAACCCAAGTTGCTTTCATCCGGAGATTTCTCAATATTTCCATTCAATCCGGTGATTGTCCGTCCTTAGGTGCATTTTATAGTGCAAACAGAATTATAGTGCATTTAATAGTTTGCCAGTAAAATTGTTATTGAAAAGGGCCTCTTTAATTGACTACACCTTAAAAAGGTCCGGGGCTCTATAGTCCCGTTATACTGGACGTTAGCTAACTTAGTCAGTATTATTTAGCAGATGATTCCGCTATTTACTTGCACCGCTTCGCAACTGTTGCTCGGGCCAGGTAAGAACGACTACCATTTGTAAGGAAAAACAAATTGCCGCTCTCATTACGACATTCGGAAAAGTTTCCAGAGATTTCACAGTCCATTCAATTTTGATGGCGTTATTAGAACTTTACTTTGTAAAACTGAGTCACGTTTTGTGGCAGACGACATTTCGAATTGAACCTCGATTTCTGCTTAATTTTTCATGTTCAATTTTGCAACCGCAATTTGTTTTTAATTTACAACTTGTGTTTCCCTAATATTTAAAAAAAATGGACAAGAAGGTATTTTATTCTAAAGGAGACGAGACTGAGTTTTTGTTCAAATCAAAATTATCAATAAATTGTTACAAAAGACTACATTAGGATTTGTATTTAGTAATGTTAAGTCAACATTTCACAAAACTGCATTGTATTGCCCAAGAAACAAAGTTAAATCACTCAATGAAAAGTAATCTCGCAGAAAAAAACACAAACAATCCAATGCCACATTGCAGTGCACATGACATCAATATTGTAGAAGTCAAACTTGATGAAGAAAGACAAATTTGCGTTAAATAACCACACGAATACTTGAATAAGAAACTATCGAAATAACAGCTCGATAACAGAACTGTTGGCTAAGTTCTGGTTAGGTAGCCGTCTTGCTTTAGTGACAGGAAGTCGGACTATAGTCATTTCACACTCGGTCGGATTTCAATTTGCCACGGGAGCGTTTGTTTATCGACGAATTTCCCTCTCCAGCGATCATGAGTGGTCGAAGTGGTCAAATAAAGCACGACTTAAATATTGTTTTCCGAAAATATATCCAGGCAATCAAAAGATTAATCGACAACAAGCAGGAATCCCATTAAATTTCCTCAAGAAGATCACTAAAACATAAATATCTATTTAACTTCCATACCAGGTCGTTAAACGATGATCGGAGTAAATTCAAAAAAAAAACAACATGAAGCACTTTTGTCTTAACAATAAGCGATGAAATTTTGCGCCTCTTTCCACAATTATAATAAGACGGGGTTTTGAGAAAATTGCAGTCGTAAAAAATGCATTTCGACAAGCTGCATGTAAATAACAATAATAAGCGAATCTCTCAAAGAGGGTGTGGCGAACCGAAATAATATTTGACAAGCAGTAAATATTAAATTGGATGAAAGGATCGCAGACAGGAACAAAAGAAACCAAACGAACGTTTACAATCCAGTCAAAACGGAGATTCATCGCAACACGGTTAACTCTTACAAGCCGACGACGTGTTATCTCATACTTTTAACAATAGAACAATTTTTCATCGCATTGTATCAAGACTAACAAAAAATAGATAATTCATAGATACGGCCTTATTCCTCGACACACTGACAGTTTTAATTGAATTCGCCGCCCGCACAATGTTTAATTTGTATTAAAATAAATCTAATCAATATACATTCAAAACATCAAGCGTGAAAACGCTTCGGCAAAACAAATATTGTTTCTCGAGCAACGCACTGGGGAATTATCATGATGATAAATAAGATACACGGTTGTCGGGACAGGAAAGCCAATCACCATACATCACAGGGAAGCATCCAAATAAAACAAGGTAAAACAAAAACGTATATTTGTTTTTTGTGTCATGAACAAGTGCCAAAGGGAAACAAATTGTAGCAAGGGAGCGATGGTATCACTCTAGGCGCCTTCAAAGACGTGAAAACTAATTAAGATCGGACGCTTTTCTAACGCGATAACTCGCGGCTGACGAACGCCCGGACATGTTTGTGTATTGGCAATCAAAACAATTAACTTTTTGCTGTGTTCACCTCTAACACGATGGATCTATGTACCTATGAGTACTTGAAAGGAGCCATACTTTATACGTTCTTTGACCTCTGCGTGGGATTTATGAGTAGACGATGGGTGTGACAATTTAATCAAAAATTTAACGAAAAAACTTTTATAGATGAATTTATAAGATGTCAGAGTAGGTATACGAATCGGATGATAAAAGAAGTAACATGAACGGTTTTTTTTATAACAATGAATGTAACTATCAATAAAAATACTTAATAATTTATATGTAAACGCTATAAGTAAACGAAGAGATAAAAACAATTATATGGAAGCGCCTCGAGCAAACGAGAGAAAAAAAAAAGAAACTGAGGCGTTAATTTTTCAGAGAGATTTCCCAGCAGTCTCCGGGCGTAGAGGCTGGCGCGTGCACTGGACACGTGAATTAAAAACGATAACAATGCCATCGCGACTGGCTTCTTAATGAATCTGCACCCAGACGAGACGACGACGAGACACTCCGATTATTACACACACACAGCAGATTCAAATATATATACACGGTGCTCCTAGGAGGGGGTATTAAGCCGAAAGGGGGTTGTTCTAGAGGTCTAGGGGAACAACTTTTGTTCTACAAGTTTTGGAAATTCGAAGTAGTTTTCGAAAATTTTGAGTGTAAAGTTTGCACGAAAATCAGCTGTTTTTTAGAGTTTGAGGTCATTGGCCTTAATGTGCCCTTTTATTTGGTTTGGACCACTACAATCTATACATTAATTGCCTTTTTATCACAAAAACAGCTGTTATTTTTAGTGATACTTTAAAATTTTCGAAAAAAAAGTTCGAATTTCCAAAAGTCGTAGAATAAAAGTTGTTCGCCTAGACCTTTAGAACAACCCCCTTTCGGCTTAATACCTCCTCATCGAAACACCCTGTATATACATATATTTAAAAAAATATCAAATATATACAGAAACATTATTTTGTTAATATGGGTAGTTAAGTTATACGAGAAATTAATCATGTTAACTTGGAGTCAATGTCCAAAGCATCATGTAAAAAAAACTTAGCGGTTAATCAGTTTAGCATTAAAACAGTCTAATGAAATAAAATAGTAGATTGTATACCAAGGGAGAAAAGACTATTTTTACGGCGAGAGTGTTTTTTGAATCCAGAGAGAAGCGAGGGATTCTTTAGTAGAATCCTGAGCGAATCGAGGGATTCAAAGTATCTCACTCGAGCGAAAAATAGTGTTTGCTCCCGAGGTGAACATTCTACTTTTCATCACCCTCTATGAGAAAATGAGTTAGTTCTACCAATAACTACCATTTCTACCAAAAACTACCATTTTCTACCAATACCTACCATTTTTCACCAAACCTACCAATTTCTACGAACGTTACCATTTCTTACCAAAACCTACCATTTTCTACCAAAACCCTGCATTTTACCAATATTCTACCTGTACGGTCGAACACCCATCGCTCACCTATCAGACACATGTGTTGCTTAACCTGCTCGGTCTATCACCTATCACCTACCTATCAGACACGCAGTACGGTGATAGGAACTCTTTGTTAATTGAAACTTTTTAAAAATTATCACATTCCAAATTCAAATCTCATTATTGCCCTGCAAACAGGGCAATAATGAGCTATGAAAATCCCTGCTAGGAACATCGCCAGCAAAGCGCTACTTCAGGCCCTGTTTACAGGGATTAGACTAGCTGTTTTCGAATAGATGGGATGAAAAGTATATTTAAATTCAGATGACACATACCTGACTGAAAATTACACGTTTAACAAAATATGCAACAGCTATGGTTGGATTGATTGGTGCGGTGAGAACAATCACACAGATAGGCAATTTGTCCTTTGAATATTCTGCAATATACCCAGATAATTATCTTTGTAAATAATACGGCCATAGTTCTCATACCATAAAAGACTAAAAATTCTGTAGAGGGAGAAAAAGCATTATTGAAAACGAGGCGAACCTGATATATAAATAAAATACAGGTTCAGCTATCGGCGGCTTGTTATCGCATGCCTCGATCTTTGTTACTACTCCAGAATGAGCTCTACATTTAACGCATTAAGAACATTTTCCTTTAACCAACTTCTCAAAGCTGCCACCTCGTTACAATAATGTGAACCTGGGGAATTGCGACGTCTACCGAGTAGAACATCTAAGAACCTATAGAATTCTTGCATCTTTCATTGATAAAAATTGAATTATTCTAATTTCGACGTAGATGTTAAATAAATAAGTAATATATATTTATTGTTTCTAGTATGTACCTACATACATAACTTATAAATAAAACGTGTGGCACTCGGGGACTGCCGCAGTGAAGCTATTGCATAGCAATTTTTTTCTTAGGCTAAATGGCAGGCGGAGTGGTGGGTGTTAGGTTTTATTTTCGTTACGGAATTTCTTGATTCGATCGGTCGTTTTATCGCGCTCAAAGCCCGCGATAAAAGCCATGCAATAGCTTAATATAATATTAGATATACGGTAAACGAATAAGTTTACAAGGCAAATAATGCCAAATAAGTTTGTCAAAAATAATAGCGGGTTGTCAGTTCCAAAAGCGTTGAGTCATAGGACTACTGCACGGCATTCTGTGTGCGTGTCAAGAAAGTATTTCTTTAACATACATAATAATTGCGAGTTGTCCCGAGGCATCACGATTCTGATGCATAATGTAATGACAAAGCGCGTAGTGACGTGAAAATTGCTCTACGCATCCATATTTATATAGGTACTACCTACTACAGTGAGTTGCAACTGTTTTTTCAATTTAACGTTTTTACAGATAATTTAACTCGCTTTACCTACAAGGTAAATATTTATATAATTGTTATTAATTTAGGTACGTACGTAAATTGCTAGAAATTGTTCTTGTAACTCATATTAAAAGAAGAGCAAAATTTTAGAACCAAAAAATATAAGAATGAATCTGTAAACATTAAATAACCTATATTTTACCTAATATTTCAAACTATGCTTCTAAGAATAATAATGGAATTTATCTAAATGTTACATTCAGTTTTAGTCAATTATTTCTTATCACGTTTTCGCGTATCGAATGTTGTATTTACAAAGAAAATACAATATCAAAATAGCACAAGTTAACGAACCTCAAGAGCTTAACAACGCCCTTCGACTGGAGCGACGGCGATTGATTGACAAGCAGTGCGCCTTCACACCTTGAGATATGAGAAACGAGTATGTTCAAGAGAACCATTTATAATTTAACTAAAATGGAGCACGGTTAGGCACGAGCAAAAATAACTAGCAATTTAATAACTTGTTAAATACTGTGAATGAAGTGTTAATTAAATAAAAAGTAAAAGGTTTACATGTAGACCAAAAACGCGGCTTAAGGTTTATTTGTCGTAGATATAAGTAGATAAATTATATCATTACTATTTTTTTGTCAGATTACCTGCATAAAAGTAAAAAAAATATTGGTAACGCCATCTCTTTACGAATAGAAGAACTACTGACCGCAGTGAAGTGCGCGACGGCGAATACAGAAAACAACGGCGCTGCAGTCGACGGCAGCGCACCCCACTACTCCTACGCGCCGAACTTCACACAAGAAGAAAATTAACCGCCATAATCATTGTATCGACGACACTAAACCTTTGTAAAATTAAAATTAAACGTTTTGTTCCTAATCTAATAAAAATATTCATTGGAGCATAACACCTGAAGACCCCCGTTACTACCATGAAAATGTTCCTGCGAGCCGAATGCTGCTGATCTGGAGACGTTCCAATCAAGAGAAGTTCCGGTCAAGTCAAATAGCATCATCTTTGAACCAACGGATTGCCAACGCGTGCATCAGTTAACGGTTTGGTCTTTTATCCCGTCTAACTCCATCCTAATACGAATTTGTGTCAAAATCGTGTCGTTTTGGTGCATTTCAGTACGATACATCGCGGATTTCATCAGTGGTTGCCGTTGCCAACTACTTCGCTTCAATTTAACTGTGAGTACCTTAGTGTTTTCTTGCTACAAGCCTTCATAATGTCTAAGGAAGATAGGTTAGATGTGCCTGTACAAAATCCTCCGGTATCGCCGACCAGAAAGTTGTCAAGTGACCTTTCTGACCTCAAACGGCAACGGGGAAATATAAAGGGTAGGTTGACTCAGTTTTCGAAATACTTAGAATCTTATGAAAATATTAGCCCATCTAAACTTCAAATTAACGAAATACAGTTTAGAATGAAGGCAGCACAAGACCATTTTAAAAGGTTTAACGAGATAGAAAGTCGTATTGAGTCATTGAGTTTGGAATCTGAAACTTCTTTACTAAATGAATACGTAGAATCTTTCGAAAACTTATATTTTAGAGTTTTAGCAACTGCTCAGGGTTTAGTGGAAGGTGGAGAGACTAGAGACAAGTCAAATATAACAATTCAATGTAACAATAATTCAAACCGTACGATCCGTTCGTTACCAGAGATAAAACTACCTACCTTCGATGGTTCTTACGATCATTGGCTAGAATTCAAACATGCCTACGTGACCATGATCCATAGTTGTACCGATCTAGACCCAGTGCAGAAATTTCACTATCTGCGTTCCTCATTGTCTGGCTCTGCATTACAAGTAATTAGTGCCTTTGAGTTTACACCTAGGAACTACAGTCACGCATGGGAACTGTTAGAAGGTAGGTTCAATAATACTAGACTTCTAGTTAAAAACCATGTAAAAGCGCTATATAACATGCCTTCTTTGAAGCAAGACTCATCATTATCAATTAGGAAGCTAGTAGATATCGTTAATCGAAATATACGGGCACTCACTTCTTTAGGCGAGCCCACAGAGTCATGGGACACATTGATTGTGTATTTAATTCAAACAAAACTCGATCAGCCTACTGAACGTGACTGGGAACGTGAAAAGGGGTCTATCTATGCTAGTAAGTCAGATAGGACAATAAAATTAAGCGATATTCTTTCATTTCTAAAGCAAAAGGCAGACATGTTAGATTCACTTAGCTCCTCGGTATCGAATAAGTACCAAAATAAGTCATCGGTCGAGTCGAAGCCTAATAGCAAACAAAACATGTCTGTCCATAGCTATGTATCTACTGGCAACTCTGGCTCTAAATTGAAACCAAAGAACAGTACACGTTTCACTTGTCCATTTTGTAACGGTAACCATGCAATTTATACATGTTTCATGTTTTTGAATTTACCTATTCGTGATAGATATAAATTCATAGACGACAAAAGGTTATGTAGGAATTGTTTACGTTTTTCTCATCCAATTTCAGACTGTGTTTTCAGTGGATGTAAACAATGTCAATCTAAATTACATAACTCGCTACTCCACATACCTACAAATAATACTGATAGCTTCGCACAGAGTGAGCAATCAGCTGATCGCAGCTCGTCTCACGCGTCGACCGCTCTGCACTCCTTAGCTATAGATGCAAACTACAGTGAGGTACGTAGGTGCACCGGTAACAATACGAATAAACGAAGTGTCGTGCAGCAGGTATTATTATGTACTGCTTTAGTGGAGATAGCCGACAATAATAATCAATTTCACACAGCCCGAGCGCTGTTAGACAATGGTAGTCAGCATTGTTTCATTTCAGATAACTTTTGTAAACGTTTAGACGCACCTTTATTACAGTCCACTCTTCAGATTTCAGGTGTCGCACAGTCAGTGACACAATCTAATTATTCATGCGAATTAATTATACGTTCTAAATCATGCGATTATAGTACTAAGGTTCAATGTTTTGTCTTGAAGCGTATAACAAACAGTTTACCCTCGACAAACATAGACATTGAGTTAATACATATTCCATATGATGTCTGTCTGGCAGATCCGACTTTTAATATTTCTTCAGAAATCGATTTATTGATAGGCGCGGATTTGTTTTGGGACATTTTAAACAGTGATAGAATCCGATTAGTAAACGGGCCATACCTTCAAAGTTCGAAGTTCGGATGGCTGCTGTCGGGTCCGATACACACTGGGTACTTTGATAACAATCAGGTACAGTGTAATTTCACGCAAACATTAGACGATCAACTTAAACGATTTTGGGAAGTTGAAAACGTATCTCAAGTAGGTAGTGTTCTTACCAAAAATGAGAAAATTTGTGAGGACCTATTTATTAATACAACGGCTCGCGAACCGGGAGGTAGGTTTTCAGTCCGCATTCCTTTGAAAGAATCTTCGGAGGCTTTAGGTGACTCATTTAATCTAGCCAAGGGTAGATTTCTAACGTTAGAACGGAAGCTCGAACGCTCTCCGCATAGGCACATGTATTTAGACTTCATGCGCGAATATGAAGCTTTAGGTCACATGACTCGTATTAATAAAATCGAAAGCCCTAACTTCTTTCTTTGCCACCACGGGGTGTTTAGAGAAAATAGTTTAACGACAAAATTAAGGGTAGTTTTCGATGGAAGTGCTATTTCCTCATCCAATAAATCACTTAATGATATTCAATATCCCGGTCCAGCACTTCAGAATGATATTTTCTCGATTCTTTTACGTTTTAGGCAATATAAATACGTAGCCTGTGCAGACGTAGAGAAAATGTTTAGGCAGATCTTAATTCAACCTGATCAAAGGTGTTTACAATTAGTACTCTGGCGAGAGAAGCCTGTCGATCCGCTCGGTGTATATCAGCTTAACACTGTGACGTACGGGACTGCGTCGGCGCCATACCTAAGTATGCGTTGTATACGGCAGCTAGCGTTAGAGTGTGATGATGACGTCATCTCAAAGGTTATCAGTCAGGACTTCTTTGTCGACGATTTGTGTACGGGTCACGATGATTATCAGGAGCTGTTATCTACTTGTGAGAAAACGTCTAAAGTTCTACAATCTGGATGTTTCCCTCTCCGCAAGTGGACGTTCAACACTGACGTCACTAATAGTTCACATGCTCACAGCTTCGTCAGTGAACATACACAAAACAAAACGTTAGGTATAGGCTGGGAAAACCAGAGCGATGAATTACATTTCACTACAAAAATCGATTCCAATTCATATAGCAATAAACTAACTAAACGTATAATGCTTTCGATTATTTCACAGATATACGACCCATTAGGGCTACTTTCACCGGTAGTAATTTTAGCTAAAATACTGCTACAAATATTGTGGCTTAGTAAGCTAGACTGGGATTCACCTGTGTCTTCAGATATCGCACAGACATGGAACTGTTTCATAAGTACCTTAGGTTGTCTACATGAGTTGCGCATTCCTCGTCACGTGATGAGCGATAATAAACAACATAGGGAGCTCCATATATTCACCGACTCGTCACAATTCGCGTACGGATCGTGTGCATACGTACGTACTTACGATGACGATTCTCCGGTCACAGTTAGGCTACTATGCGCAAAAAGTAAAGTTGCGCCACTTAAATCCCTAACAATACCTAGGTTGGAATTATGTGGCGCGCTAGTGGGCGCAAGGCTTTATAAAAAGATAATAGATTCCTTACGATTGCAATTTACTAATGTTTACTTCTGGACAGATTCAACTATAGTGATAGGCTGGTTACGTATGTCTCCGCATTCATTAAAACCTTTTATACAAAATCGGGTCACGGAAATTAACGAACTCACAGGTGACGCCGATTGGTTACACGTAGGTACAAAAGACAACCCAGCTGATCTATTGTCTAGAGGTTTACATCTCGATCCACTCATAAAGTCGCGTTTATGGTGGAGCGGACCAAGTTATTTAGAAAATAGGAACTATAATTTAAAAGAAAATAAATTGCTAAATGAATCGATTAATATTAATAATTTACCTGAATTAAAGTCTAGTTCAATAATTTTAACATCTAGTTCATCCTTACCTATAATTGATTTTAATAAATATTCGTCTTATACTAAACTGAGGCGTATAGGTGCTTATGTACTCCGCTTTATTTCGAATCTGCGCACAAGCAGATCACAAAGGCAAACCGGTTCCTTATCAGTAACCGAGTTGAACGCATCGCAAACTATGTTAGTTAGGTTTGTACAGATTCATTCATTTCCTAGCGTTTATAATAGTTTGTTGAAAAAACTACCTATTAAGAAATGTAAGGAATCAAATCAAATACCTAGCTTAAACGTGTTTTTAGATGAAAACAATTTAATTAGAGTAGGTGGTAGACTATCGAACTGTTTGGAATTTAGTTATGATAAAAAACATCCGATTTTGCTGTGTAGTAAACATCATTTTACTAAGATTTTAGTAAGATACGAGCACATACGTTTACTTCACCCTGGACCGCTACTACTTTTGTCAACACTACGAGAACAATGGTGGCCACTAGGTGCTAGGAACCTGGTTCGCAAAACCGTGCGTGATTGTGTGACCTGTGTTAGGCTCAAAGGTCAAACTTTGTCACCTATTATGGGGAACCTACCGTCATCGCGGCTAGATCGCGGTTTTACGTTCGGTCGCGTAGGAGTTGATTATTGCGGACCTATACAAGTACTGAACCGAAAAGGCAGGGGTGCTCAACTAACGAAATCGTACATTTGTCTATTTGTTTGTTTCATAACTCGAGCCATACACTTGGAACTTGTTTCTGGTCTATCCACTGACGACTATATCCTAGCTTTAAAACGTTTCATTAGTAGAAGAGGTAAACCCGATTCCATTTACTCGATAACGGTAAAAATTTTGTTGGTGCTGAAAAACAATTATCAGCATTTTTAAATAATAATTCTCAGGAAATTATTGATTTTGCCGCTAATGACGGCATTAAATTTCAATTCATCCCTGTATACTCACCACATTTTGGAGGCTTGTGGGAGAATTCGGTAAGGTCATGTAAAGCTCATTTGCGCCGTGTAGTAGGTAATGCGCGACTAACATTCGAAGAACTAAGCACGGTTTTGACACAAATAGAAGCTATTCTTAACTCCCGTCCTATGTCTCCCCTCTCTTCCGATCCTACTGATTTGTCCCCATTAACCCCTGGTCATTTCCTCATCGGCCGACCGTTAACAGCTCCAGCTACGCACAGCGACCTGACAGAAGAGCCTATGTCACGACTAGATCGCTATCGTCGCGTCGAGCAACTACGGCAACACTTCTGGCGGCGCTGGTCGAAGGAGTACGTCTCCGAACTCCAACAACGAACTAAATGGAAGACCCACCAGGACGACATCACCCTTAACAGTCTCGTACTCATCAAGGACGACAATCTCCCACCACTGAAGTGGCGTCTGGGCCGAGTCACGAGAGTTTTCCCCGGAACTGATGGAGTTTCCCGAGTAGCCGAGCTTCGAACTGCAAATGGGTTGACACGAAGGGCATTCTCACGCATATGTCCTTTACCACTGCAAACAGAGGATGATGATAACAGCGGAGAGACCCAAATTTCTTCGTTGGAAGCCGATGCTTCCAAGGCGGGCGGTATGGTAACGCCATCTCTTTACGAATAGAAGAACTACTGACCGCAGTGAAGTGCGCGACGGCGAATACAGAAAACAACGGCGCTGCAGTCGACGGCAGCGCACCCCACTACTCCTACGCGCCGAACTTCACACAAGAAGAAAATTAACCGCCATAATCATTGTATCGACGACACTAAACCTTTGTAAAATTAAAATTAAACGTTTTGTTCCTAATCTAATAAAAATATTCATTGGAGAAACACCTGAAGACCCCCGTTACTACCAAATATATATAATACTAGCTGCGCCCCGCGGTTTCACCCGCGTAAGTCCCGATCCCGCGGGAATTACGGGATAAAAGTAGCCTATGTGTTATTCTAGGTGTCCAGCTATCTATATTTCAAGTTTCATCGCAATCGGTTCAGTAGTTTTTGCGTGAAAGAGTAACAAACATCCAAACATCCATTCAAACTTTCACATTTATAATATTAGTAGGATAATGTCGGCGTGTTTATTGAAATGTAGATACAATTAGATTTCCGCAGTGATGTTTTTCAATTTAGGGAGTATACATCGGACTGAGCAAAGCTGACAAACATCATCATCCGAGCCATGCAACACACCGGTTGTACCTATCCCTCCCGGGAGCCCGGGGTCCTGAAAGCCGAACGGACACTTTTCAAACTATATTTCAATGGTAGGTATCTTTAAAATAGGTACTTGTAGGTCGCCGAAAAATCAACGGAAGGCATTATATGACCAAAGATTTTATAAGACTTATAAATAGCAAGAATATGCCATAGTAGTCGAACTCATTAATCTAAGTGTTAATGACTAGTTTATCGTACTTAATAGGTGCATTTATTTGCACTTAACCTTAAGGATTCTCGTTTCAAGAACGAAAGAAGTCAATTACTGACAACGTTTTATTTAAAAAACCTAAAACAAAAGTATAATTCAAATTATCCCTTTAACAAAACAATCTTAATGCGCAATGGCACATCCAATGCTGCTTTATCTCGTGACATGGAGCCGGTTTCCACAGCAAAGGCAAGTGATGTCCGATCCAGTAACCGTATAATCGAAGACATTCAAAACATTGTAAAGAATAATAAACTTCATTCCATTGAAATAGGAAACAAATTTGTAAAGATCCTAAGAGCAGAAATTACTCTCGATGTTGGCACGGTCGAGTGCAGTTGATGCCTCGCTTGCGCATCAGTGATAACGTGAATAATTTGCCATGTGTTAATAATATCGCTGTTATGAATGTATTATCAACTTGTTGTTCATTTTATTTTCTTAAGTATGGTTGAAGTATGAGAACTGCAAATAAAGAAGGCATGTAATTATTTAATGATAGATAACTAACACGATAATACTTAACATGAAACTTATTTAGGTAGTAAAAAAATCTCTGACACGAAAACAAAACGTTAATAAGAATACTGTTTTAAACGCAACGACGTGATGCGACAACGTCGAGGCGTTCAGACGTAATTGGATTCCGCTTACAATAAGCCTTCCTCGGTTAATTTCAGAAAAATAAAATTTTGCTCACAAAAGCAGCAACGCAAAAAAGCAAATGAAATTGTAAATGTGTCAAGACAGTTAAATCGAGATAACGAGATGCCTTTCAAAAAGAACTCGGGATGATTTGCCTTCAAAAGCAATCTGCCGGGTGACTAAAGACGTATGCTCGGTTGTATTTTTAATTTACTCGGCAATTTTGAGGTTTACTACTTTTCTTGTAAACCGTAAACATAAATATACATCATCAGAATTAAGTTTATCCTTGTTAGTTTTATTGATACTAAAGATTTATTAATAAGCTTTTCAATCAACAAAGGCATTCACATACGTAAGTCGCGCTTTCGTATACGCCTTTCCAATTGGTATACGAAATGGTTCCTACAAATTGGTATTCAAATAGTTCAAAAATACGGCTCCATGATTCGCGTACTTTTCCAAAATCCGAATCTATAATAAATTGTTAACGTATAACTGTCAAAATACAAAAGATATTCAAATGCGCTAATAATTTAAAGTTCGGTTCTTTTGTATTAAAAATACGACTCTAGATAACCAATAACTTTTCATTTTGAATGAAAATGGGACGCAGTGAAACAAATTAACGTAAATTTCCAATACGTAAAATACTTCCTATCAAAATTATCGACAACATTTTTAAGTCTTATTTATTAGAATGATGACAAATAACATGTTTTATCTATAGAGGAATAAAGCTGCCGACCGTTTAATGTTTATAATTATAAGAGGCTTACTAAGTAAAGGTGCTAATATATGCGTCTATTCATAACGTGTGATCTATGAAAAAGCCTGGTAAATATTTTATTATGGTTACGTTTATGGACCATAAATTATTTTGCTTTTGGTTTTGAGTCTTATGGCTACTAAATAAGATTTGGTCCAATAACATGATTATGGTGTAACAATGCGTGGCACTTACACAATAATATAAAATTAGATGTTTCATACTTGAATAAATTTATACATATGGGTCTTATGACAAACGTAATCAGGACTTAACTACATGATAAAACCCACAAAATTTGTTGAATTAAAATCGAGTATTCATAGATAACAGGCTAACAAAAAAAAAGAAGATCCATAATAGAACTTAACATTATGAATAAATACTTACTTAAATTATATTATTTACATTTCTTTTTATTTACCTATGGCTTACGGTGGTGAAGGGATATGTGCAATTTTATTGTCAACTCTATAAAACAAACAGTTTTTACTGCATGATTGATCCATCCTGTTATTCAACTTCTTTTAAATGTAGTGATTACTCTGTTTTATAAAGGAACCAATAATTTACTCGAAACACGTTGAAATAAGGGGGAAGGACACAAAATTAAGTACTGTTTTCATACAATAAAAAACAGTGTTTAGTCCGGCATAAAAGTATCATCGGAAATATTATGTTAGTTCTTGTTTGTATTTAGCATTTACTGGAGTAGGTAGTGGTTAAGTGGATATATTCTTTCACCCGTATTTATAGATGAATCTAAGTGATTACTTTGGCTAAGCAACTATAAATACGAGTGTTACAGTCAAACTAAACATTCTTTATACCTAATTATAAATAATCATTCATTTATCAATAATAAATCGATAATTTGTATATATAATTTTGAGCAGTTAAGATTTTAATAAATATTTATAACATAGAAAAAATATTTAACTTATAAATTCTACAATGTACAAAAAGTCTACATTTTGGCTACCCTAGATCTGCAATGTTGATAATTTAATTGGGAACCTGATATTTAATCAATATACTTGATTAAATTAATTGATCACTTGAAGAGATGCACTTTTATGGAAGACAGACTCTCAATTTGGAAGCAGTCCTTATTTGAAAGTCTATCCAATTACCTATCTGTTTCCATCTGCTAGAGATAATGGCAGTTATATATAAAATGTTGCGATTGAGTTATATAGATACTCGTTTTTGTGACATATTCATACAAGAACCTATTGTTTTAGAAACTGTAGCTTAAATATGTGGTTACATCTTTATATTGCTCTAGGCAACTAGATCTCCTCCTTAGGGTTTTTCCTTTAAAATATTTTTAACTGTAGTTTTATTTCTTAAGTCCCAATTCCACTTTAAATTGATGTCACATAATTATTCAAATTATAAATAATTATATAAAATTATATAAATTCTTATTTCGTGATGTTTTACATCACGAAATAAGAATCAGACCCATTATTCTCAGGTGTAATAGAAAAGTCACATTAATAATGACAAAAAACGTTCCCAAAATTACATGTAAGTAGTGACTGTACGAAACATTCTCATAAGATTGTTAAAAAAAATCAATGAACATACAAGAGTCAAATTATGGCGAAATGGGACAATTACTGTCACAGCAATTTCGCTAGACACAGACGTTTGTTCAAAGGAAATGTATAGTAGGGCTGTATTATGACTTTTTAATTTGGCCGTTTCAAAGGTTACTCTTCTTCTTCCGTGCCTTATCCCACTTTAGGTAGGGTCGGCTCTCCTTAAATCACGGCGCCAATACGGTCTGTCAAGGGTTGTCGGGTCAAATAGTTGCTCCTTTTTTATAAGGTTTGTCATGCTGGTCAACCATGTCGAAGGAAGACGCCCTCTGCCTCCCTTGTTCTCTGGTAGGCTCAGAGCGGTTTTACGACGTACTCCTCCGGTCTATTCATAACGTGCCCGTACCACCTCAATCTGCTCTCTGTTAATTTATTTTGTATTGGTGCAACTTTGAAGGTACCTCGTACCCCGTTTCAAAGGTTACGTGAGTCAATAATAATTGTTACTAAACTGGCTTATGGAATTCGTAGTTTTTTTTCCATTTTAACGAATACTAACTTTTAGATAATTATAATGTTTAAAATTATAGTTTTTTTTTCACTTTTGCAAAGTACACATTCAAGCAGAAAAAATCACTTTCTAAATCTACAGTAGACGGTGCCAAAGTGTGACCAATTAGTATTTTTTTTAGAAAATTTTGACCGCGAAACTCAAACAATAAACAAAATTATTTCCCTGCGGTGTAATTTAGAAAGTTTTTCCGTATAAACGAACGGTTACCTACTGTTATTTCTTGTTTCATTTGATACAGTTATACGTTTCATGGATGAATAGGTTTCGGTTGGAAATATTTGTTCAAAAAATGCGTATTCCAATAGGAATATTATATTTTTCTAATCTATCTCACCTATAAAATGCTTTGTCCTGACTGACTGATAGACCAAAGCACAGCCTAAACCGCTGGCAGTCGAGAACTATAATTTGGAGAGTGAATTATTTATATGATGCATCCGATAAGGGTTTATAGAAATTCCCACGGGACCAGGACCGCGAAACCGCGGGATCCAGCTAGTCTATTATATAATTTGAATTGCAGTTTCCCGCGGTTTCGCTCGCTTAGGCCCCGATCCTGTAGAATCTTTCAAAAACCCTTTTATAACAGATCACAAAGAACATACCCTCGAAATTCCATGTCTCTAGACCAGTGGTTTACGCTGTGCGTAGCATAAAGGTCAGTCAGTCATGAATTTTATATGTATAAATATTTACCAGTCTTTAGGCCGCTGCATGCATATCATTATGCAGTCCATCCAGCGCGTATAGTATTTTTGGCAGCATTTCCATGGCCCGGATAGCTCAGTCGGTAGAGCATTGGACTTTTAATCCAAGGGTCCAGGGTTCAAGTCCCTGTTCGGGCGTCAATTTTTGTTCGGGGCCGCATGAAATATTTTTTTAACAAATCAAAAAGTTTTAGTTTAATTTTAATAGATTTTTATTTATTACTTTATCTTGTTATAAGGACATGTATTTTTAATATTAAATGCTTATTTATAATAATACTAGCTGACCCGGCAAACGTTGTTTTGCCTTATAAATTATAGATAGTAGCCGATTCTCAGACCTACTGAATACGCATATAAAATTTGGTAAACATCGGTAAAGCCGTTTCGGTGGGAAACGATAAGTGTTTAATCGAGATAACAACTTTTTCAATTTTGTTTGATTGATTAGATTTAGTGCAGTAGAAAATACAATAAAGTTGATGAAATAAAAAAATAAAAAAAACTTAACAAAAACGTCTGAAGTCTGAAGTCTGAAGTCGTGAAGTGTGCCTACGTAAAACTGCGTGACTTTAGAGATTTTTATAAGATTTTCATTTTTTCTTTATTTTAATTCGGTTTTTCGTTTTATTTTGTTCCTATCATTCATTTTTTTTTTTTTTAATTCTGTGACACCAAACAACAGTGTACATAACATACATCTTTTACCAGGTGATTAGTGAATAAAATTGACATTCTATAGGATAATTTAGACGTATTTCATTAATCGATGTAATTGAATTTTAAAATGAATTAATGTGTAGTACTTATTTAAGAAATATTTTCAAATCAGTAAAGATATAAATAATGTCCGAATCACAATCTAAGGAATAGCGCAAAAAGTGATACAAAGGCGAAGCATCCTATACCTTTTCGCGGAATACGAGAAAAGAATTCGAATATAAATTTCGGTTAGGACCGAGAAAAATGCAAGCTTAGCAAAAAAGAAGCTGATGAGTAGAATGCAAGTCGACCCTGTTAACGACAAACTTCATAACTAAAATAACACTGACAAATCTGATCCAAATACTAAGTACACCTATATAGTAATTGACCAAGCGAGTGAAAAGTCTCTGCTTCAAGTACAGCAAAAATTTGCTTTGGTCTGTTTGTATGTATGTAAATTTGTTGGTTGTCCTCTACGGGTCGTCTTTTCAATGCATTTTGACGAAACTTGGTATACAGATTTTATGAGCATAACTGTTATGTTTTTTTTTATTTTGATTGGTCCTACTCAAGGGATATTTGAGTTCTCCGCACTACAAGATATCATTTCGATGTTCAGAATTTCACAATGTGTTCTGTTACTACTAGTTATAATAATATCCATACGTTTTCAGATAATAACTTATCAGTTATCAACCTATGACCTTATGTAGAATGGATGAGCTGCTTAACATTTTATATCTTGGAATAATTACAAATTAGACTCAATAGGACAGCTAGAGCATAAAATTTAAATCAAAGACAACAAACAATTTCGTGGCTATAATAGAAACGAATGCCAGACTTCAAAACTCCATTAAAAAGCCTGTCCCAACTTCCCATTCGGGGGCGAACTGAACTAAACGCAGAAATGTATATTTTATTCATCCTGCGACACGCCGCGCCTTTGCGATTGGTATCCGATAAAACTTTACTAAGCAAAAATAAGCAATACAAATGAGTGTACCTGTCACTCGGGCCTTGTTCTTGTTTCTAAAATTTGTATAAAATATTCCGATGCGTCGCGTCGCGCCGACAATGGTATCTTAGCGAATAATAAGACTACTCAAAACGAATAAAAAGTTGAGAGAAGCATCGTGTCTGAATTTCAAGTCGAACATAATTTAATAACAGATGATCGAATTTTTACCGAAACGTTGTAAAACCTAAAAGTTAATAATGATGTACTACTGAATAGTTTTATGAGAATAACCCTCTCACAGTCGGGTAAAAAGAAGCCGTTTCTTTGATGACATCTAATCAAATTAATGAAAATCTTTTAGTCGAATTAGCTGTTAAACTCAAATACCAAAAAAGTGTTTCTGATTCTTTCGATTAACCGAGACATTTCGTTGAAAAGGAATGAAATGTGTCAGTCCTCTCATTATCTTCTCGATTTCCTAAAACAACACGCTTGTCTTCTTTGTAGAAATATTTTGACGCTTTGTCGGGCATTTTAACGTCTTTGTCTTTTTCTATAAAATCGTGGGAATCTTGTTAACCTAGCGATGAATTGGGACTTTTTACTAAAATTAGTTAGATATTTAATACAAATACTGAATTTCGTAAATATTTCATATTTTATTGTTAGTACATTGAAATATTACATTTTTTAGGGCTCCGCGTGCATTTGTCAGAGGACGCAATTTTATTTTTTAGAAATCAATTTGTGGGGTTGTGGCTCTTGTCCCACGGCCGCCATCTTGGAAAAACGGGCTCAAATGGTTTTTATGGTTTATTTGACGAACTATAGGTCTCACATAAAAAATAATTAACATTTTGTTTTGCAAATAAGATTATCTACAACTTTTGTTAAGTAACTTTTAGTCGTAGAACTAAAAATAAAAAGTTATAATCGATAATCCATGGAAATTTGAGAAACAAATTCTATTGGTCATTTATGACCCGATTTTGATGATTATTTTTTTATTCGAAAAGTAGAAGTCCCAAGGTGGCTCCACAAAAAAAAACATGGATCGGACGAGGATCTTCGGAGTGATGAGCAGAATAGTTCCTCAGAAAGTAGTAAATTACTTACTTTTGGACTTTTACCAGTAGAATCAGACCGTGTGCTACTGGTTAGGGATTGATGAAGCACCTGTAACCACCTTCTCATCAGAGAACTCCTCAATTACTGTATGTAGGTGAGGTTATATTATGTTTTTTTGAAGTCGGTTTTTTTATTTCATCCTTTTTTGAGTACCTACTTTCATCTACCACTAAAAATATTTAGAATTTTAACCATAACTTTAATCATCGAGGAGTTCTCTGATGATAAGGTGGTTCCAGGTGCTTCATCAATTCCTAACCAGTAGTACAAGGTCTGATTCTATTGGTAAAAGTCCAAAAGTAAGTAATTTACTACTTTCTGAGGAACTATTCTGCTCATCACTCCGAAGATCCTTGTCCGAGCCATATAATTTCATGGAGTCACCTTGGGACTTCTAACTTACGAATAAACAAAGAATCATCAAAATCGGTTCATAAATGACCAATAAAATTTGTTTCTCAAATTTTCATGGATTTTTGCTTATAACTTTTTATTTTTAGTTCTACGACTAAAAGTTACTTACCAAAAGCTGTAGATAATCTTATTTGCAATACAAAATGGTAATTATTTTTTTTGTGAGACCTATAGTTCGTCAAATAAACCATAAAAATCATTTGAACCCGTTTTTCCAAGATGGCGGCCGTGGGACAAGAGCCACAACCCCACAAACTATTATTTAACTTTAAACTAACCCCCCCTTGATATCTAAAAAATAAAATTGCGTCCTCTGACAAATGCACACTCAAATGTAACATTTCAATGGACTATGTGTAAATTTAAAATAAGCACTTAGATTTATAAAACACTAACACAAAAGTACTGCTATCAACTTTTAATAGTGCAATGGTAATAAAATTCTTATAGTACCTAAGTAGAAAAAAAAACGTCATCAATAATGCAATGACATGTCTTATTAGAAAATCAAAGAATAGTTCGCACTACACGCCTAGTTTGCACGAAAGCTGTATAAAAAAGTGTGATGTCTAGCGCGCGTATACGTACATACAGAGTGTAGTAGATGAACGGCGGGCAGGCGGTGTTACCTCGCGTCGTCGTCACAATAGCACAATTAAAATGCCAACAAGTCCGGTTGCCAGCCCAATCCAATTACAGTGGACACCGATTCCGAAGAGTAATTGGAAGTGAGGCTATATGAGAATCGGGTAACATGCGGACTGCAGAATACGGTCCAAAGATTAGGAGAGTCATTATTGGCTTAGCATAATCAATGCGGCACGATTTTTACCCACTTCCAAAAAGGAGGAAGGAGAAAAGGAGGCTTACAATGTTTATTTTGTGCATGTTACCGGATATCTCCATTTTTTGAGGACCTATCCAGTGTTTCTGTTTTATTTGGAAGGTGATGCTTCTAGTTGGTCTTATAATACAAAAGCGATGAATCGATGATGATATTTCGAATGGCATAAATCGATGGCACTGTATGTAATAAATAATTCGGAAGGTTGCACACAGTCTAGCCCCAAACTAAGCAATCTATTAATCATTTATTTCATCGAATTCCAATTACATTTAAATAAATACAATAAAACACTTAAACTAAACTTATAAATAAAAAACATCTTCGAGAGCGTCCCCCCGCGGCATCGTCCCCAAGACACTGGCGACATTTCCCCTCTGAATCGCTAAGCTGATCCTTTGGAAAAAGAAGCCGCCAGCCCTACGGTCTCCCGACGCCGCATTGAGACGCCCTGCTAGATCTTTAAAAAAAAGAAGCGCACTCGGCCCCCATGCACCTAACGTCTCCACCCCCACAGGAACGAAAACGTAGTTGCCCGCCAAGTCAACGTTCTTACTAAGCAATTAGGTTTATACTATGGGTACCACACAACAAACATACTACATATGTACATATACCTATTACTTTTTTTGTAAATACGTACCTACTTACATATTATATTATACATACAGGAAACACTAATTACAAACAAACATTTATGGTCAGCATAAATACTTGTCCCCGGCGGAAATCGAACCCGCAACCTTCTGCGTCGCAGTCGGGGGTTCGCCCGACATGCCACAGAGGCATTTAGTTATTTTACACACAGAGTTATTTGGTCCTTTTTAAGTCGGTTTATATTTTATGGTATGACGTCAGTTTCCAACATCCAGAGCTACCCAGTATGCCATCGCGTCGTCGTTTTAACTTTCAATTTGACAATATATTGCAACAATGATGTCTAAGTGGAGCGGCTTCGATACAAAGATGTTCAAAGCAGATGTTTGTCCGTACCTGCTGATCGAAAAGGAAACTATGTTAAACTATAAAACAAACTGCCTAGAGCACTTTCTGGGCGGAGAGCACGTAACTAAGGTAACTCAAACTCAAGCAGACATACGCGATATAATATGAGATAAGGTTTTGTCGTCTTTCAAGTGAATGACTTCTATTTAACACACTTTTTAAACTTACACGATTTCCGTCCATAATTATTATTAGACACGGGTCTAGATCGCGTTATAGACCCGGCCAGGCCCTATGCCTTCTCGGGACCACGGCCGGTGTGATTCGTTTGCCGAAACATTGAGGTAATTAAAAACAATGATTATCTATAACGCGATCTAGACGCGTGTCTAATAATAACGATTGACTTCTATTTACTTCATATTCATATTATTTATTAATAATCATTTCATTACAGGTCATAGGTAATTTATTTTGATACTTTAAAAATGACAAGAATTTCAGTGAATTTGTTCTAACGAGAGTTAAGAAATGTTAGTAACTACCGTAATGTGCCAGTAGATAGTGTTACTTGTACACAAAGAACAGATTCTCACTCAATAAGAAACTTTATTTCTACAAACAACTAATCTGAACTCTTCAGTGAATCAGGCTTCTTTCTGACAGAAAGAAAACAAAGACTTCATGTTCTTTTCAATGTGAGTTTGAAATAAAATCAGACCGAAAGCGACAGAACAAGAACTTCGAATTGGTCCTCAAATAATTTTAGCTTCTCAAAAACAATTTATCGAATCGTGCTATTGAATTATATGGCTCTATCTTATCAACTTCCAATTACTTAAATAAAAAGGGCTTACAATGTAACGTGATTGAGGATGTTGAACCGGTTAGGAGTAAGCTTGGTTTAATGCAAGAGTTTATCAACTGTTTATACGTTTCATGCGGGGGACTTACGTAATTTATGATCGAAGCTAACATCAATATTTATTGTATACAAGGTGAAAGAAGTGAACCGGCCAAAGGTTACACACAGCCTATATTGAATACCTGAACCTCATTTGTATTCCCTTTTCGTAAAAATCCACCAAACTGACTACGAAGTCTTGAGGTATTATAGTAAATGGAACAAATAAATCTGACGCGTTGTATACAGTCAATCGAATTAAAATGGAATAACGTGAAAAATACGAGACTTCCAAGGCACTGTAGGCGTTACTTAAAATGTATTTGCGCATTGTTGGCGACTCTCTCGGTCCAAGACGGCGCGTTGTATAAATATTGCACGCAGTGGGTAATGCTTCCGAATGCAATCTTCAGTAAATGAATAAATTGAACTGCCACTTTTTAAAGAAGGTTCTCGCTGAATTTTTTTCAATAAATTGTATCTAAAGAAAATTAATAAAAACACCCGAATCAAACCAAGTTAAGACTTGCGTTTTGGGTCGACATGGTATTGCTAAGTGGCATTTTGAGTTAAAATTTTGGTATTATTTAGTCGTTTAGAGAAAAATTCAATGTATTCGAGAGGCGAGTTTGGATCCCGGCCATTAATCAGGCTTAAAGGGGTCACGGGGGTTTCTGTGAAATGTAGTAGATGGCGCCTAGACGTTTGGACGCCGCCCGACAGATCCGTCCGCTAGGCTGATCGGTGCCGTGCCTTTGTATTATCTCTACTTACGTTTTACTTATAATATATGAAATAAATTCATTAAACATTTTATTTAAGAAACTAAATTTTAAAACTATTACTTGGGTAATAAAACACGATGCTGAATTTAAATTAAACTGAAATGAACCAGAAACAAACATTCATGGTCAGCCAGCATAAACTCTTGTACCCCGGCGGGAATCGAACCCGCGTCATTCTGCATCGCAGCCATTTTGAAAAATCAGTGCATTTGAATTAGGTTATTCCGTTGAATGTTCACAAACGGGCAATCATGAGATTTGACCTCTTCTATAACCATAACAGAAGTTTGTTAATCTGACGTGGTTACATACAAAGGAAACTGCGGTGAGCCTGAAAATTAAGCTGGTTCGCTCTATAGCCTTTGAATTAAACTGAGTCTTTGCCAAAACTGTCGATGGAATGTCTATCCACTTGATTGAGATCGTACTTTGGTATGCATATTGTTTCACCTTGACACTGTCTATCTATCAGCTATCAAGGCTTATAAAGCGGCTTTTCAAATAATTTACATGTTCAACTCAAAAATCTTTCAAAATAAGAAATAACAAATATATAAATAATGATATATTTGGTAAAAAGTCACAATTTACCATGAAGACAGCCACTGCAAAGTGAAGCGATAAACGAAGACGCGACGACGTCTCCAAAGAATTTTTCAAAGGTGATATCTTCGCTTCCGCGCCACTCAAAGAGTAAATGAGGCCACGAACGGTGATAATAATATTCAGGACCACCTCTTAAATTGCTTGGACGTGTGAGCTTGATTTCGGTAGAAATTGCTGTCTTATAAACTGGAGCTATAACTGTTGACCTTTTCATTTAATGATACGTTTATTAATGCGACTCTTTTATCTGGAGCGAATTTAAAAGGTATTAAGTTTAAAATATGAGGGCAGTAATTTTTGGTAGGCGTGTGAAAAGAGGGCATAAACAACGCTTAATTTACACGAAAAAAATACTAGCTCTATTTGTTACAGGAAATAAACGTCTCGCGAGAGATTGACCGACATACTTTACGAAGTTGTTAATTTTTTAGACAGCTTTCATAAGATATAAGAAGTGCGATATTTGGAATCCAGTCGTAAATTTGCGAGTTGCGATGACGGCACGAGGCCCAAGGCGCATCGTGACTTGGCTTTGTACGCTCGCGTACCACTCAGTATTATTTACGTTTTTTTATAAGTAAAAAGTGCGAATATTCAGAACCCCTCGATCGCGCGTGGTTCCACGGACGATAGCACCTTCGTATGCTGCGTCGACGTCAGATAATAACTGTAGCCTTAGCGTTTTTTAAATTACGTAAAAAATACTAAAATAGTAAGTAATTAACAAAACGTATGAATGCCATTCAAACTTACTGTTTCCTGTCACTGAAATAAATGGTCATGATTTTTTTAATAGTACACCTACACTCTTACAGTTAGTAAAACAGAAGAAAAAGACAACACGTTCATTGTTGCAGACAGTGGTCAAAGTCAAAGAAAAGATAAAATAAATAAATTAAATAAATATAAGTCAAAGAGTAGATCACTTTCCGTCACATAGTTATAGACACGACTTCTTGACCCAGTAAAAGAAAATTATGATTTAAATACAAAATAACAAACTATTCCAAATATCGACTTCGTTTAGAATTAAATTTCGGTGGCAAACAAAGCTTTTATACTGTCGCAATTCATTGTGGCAAACGTTCACACTTACCAACCAAGCCGTTTTGCATTTTCATTGTATTTCATTCGAAACGAGCTTTTGTATACCTACTATTAGAAATGAAATCCATAATGTTAGCTAAACATTAAAATAGGTGCTTACCTAAAACGCGCTTAAATAAGATTTTTCGATCAGAATTTACAAAAAAAAACAACTTGAGAAAGTTCCCAGGCTTTTCAGTGAGACCTTTTCCCGGGGTCGTCAATACCGACTGGAACGCGGGGTAGAGGCGTAACGATAGTTTGAATAGAGAACGGTTCTTGTTTACAATAGCTGCGGGTAGTTCGTGAGCCGCTCTCCATTTAGATGGGAAACGCGTCGATACGGTGCGGCTGCGGCGGTCATATGAATCACCACCTTTTTAGAACTCACCTCTCCGCTCGTACTCGAGTTAAATTAGGGGACGTGGGACTGAAAAGTGAATATTAAGAGCTCTTGTAGTGTTGGCCTTTTCGTTCCTGACAACGACGACGCCGCTATTATAGAACTTTACCCAATGAAGTGTATTTTATACGGGCTTTGATGTTCGATTTTGCCGTCTTCAGTGGCTCCCGAGGGGCGAAATAACGGCATTCAGGAAAGTGCCTGAAGTCGTAACTCACACCCAAGTGTGTACTAATGTAAATATATATCTAACCAAATAACTTTAACGACTTTACATTATTCGTTATTAGTGTTGTTTTGTATAAATGCACATTGTATGACGTGATGTAGTTGTTAAAATCACAAAGAAAACTGAAAGTTTTTAATGATATTTTCTATATTGTGGCGTACCTTACCTACTTAGTACCTTTGGTATATCCAATGTTATAACAAAATTAACGCTTGTAGACTAGTATTTTTAAGAAATCCTTGTCTAGTTTCTTTCCGTGTATTTTTAGGGTTTCGTACCTCATAAGAAAACGGGTGTACCTAGCAAGATACGAAGGTATATTATCCCTGTTAGGTGTATAAAAATGAAGGTTTTGAGTCAACATGATTTAGATATATGGGTCAATTCGCAAAACCTTGTAACTATCAAACTGTAACATATTTTATTGTATTTTTATTATTCTTTTATTTTATACTTGTTGCGTCCCGCGGTTTCACTAGCGTAAGTCCCGATCCCGTGAGAATATCGCAATCAAAAGTAACCTATGTTACTCAGGGTGAATGTAGCTTTCTAATGGTATTTTTTAGAATTTTTGAAATCGGTTTAGTAGTTTTTGAGTTTATTCATAACAAACAAACAGATACACCACACACACACAAAAATACAAATCCTCTTTATAATATTAGTATAGAGTACCCATAGATTTGGGAGTGTAAAAAAAATTCATTTTCATTGAAATCGAGTAAAACCTTTGTCCTCACGTTAAAACACCTGAAACAGTTAAATAATTGGGTAAAACAACAATTAGGAAGTTTACTTTGTATGAAGGAAGGCTACTTTGTTTCGATTAGGATTACGTAGTAATTAATAATTAAAAAAACATTTGCAATTTGGAAGCTTAACATTCCCTTTTGAGTGTGTAATTTTACTAATCATATTTAATTGTAACACGTTGGATTAAGAATTAAATTTTAAAACAATCTCGATTATATTTAATGTTATTCTTTAGGATAATAAACATTTTTATATTCTAAATCGTTCAGCTAATCTTTAAGGCGGCATAAAAGCATTAACATTTTATGACACCGACCATCATAAAAGAAATGAACAATTTAATTATGTAGGTACCTACCTATCTATCAAAATATGAAACCTGTCTTTAGATTAAAGTACGAACGAATATCTTGACAAATGTTAAGTTATGACTAACCTCTCTGTGGGTTATAAATGGGTTCCACAATCAATATTGGTCGAATATAGTACTCATTATACATAATTAGCATATAGAGGTGTGAGGATCAGATGCAATCACGTTTATAAATCTCTCAATACCTATCGAAGGAAAAAATAATGATAGGTTTTAAATCTACTTGATTCAATTGAACAACCAGACTCGATGTTATGTGACAAATGATGAGGTCGAGTATGCTTAGAGGACACTTTTTGACTTCATGGTAGACTTTGATTAGTCTAAGGTTGTAGTTTTTGTGGAAACGCAGCTCAAGCAAAGAACCACTTATTAGCAATGCGCCAGATTTTATAATGACACCACGAGTGCTCAGTTTTCTTATATAGGTTTTCATAGTATTTAAAGCTTTATGTAAGATGGAACACAATTTAATGCCATTAAGTATTAAGACAGTCGTATTTTTACTTTGATCGGGTAGAAAATATCAGTAAGATTTATTAACACAATGATAGTCGGTGATTTACTTAATACACTCGGGTAAGGAGGAAGGGTCGTACATACAACGAAAGCATCACCTCGTAAATCTAAGTAGCTCGAGGCTAGAGCCTGCATCCAGGTACAGTCACGAAGGTAACTGCATAGGATAGGGCTATATGGTATGCATTCTGTTGTTAAAATATTAACAACTTTCATCACCTACACATGCAGTGGCGTGAATGAATGAATTGAATACATGAATTAACTACATTAAATATCAATAGTTTACAATAAATTACTCTTAAGAGATGATTATAGTAATTGACTCAAATTGAAATAAAATCTACTCGAAACTAATTTAAGTGACTAAATTGTTATTTTTGAATTTCTAAGAATTCTCTAAAGTTGGTTATGAGAAACATTTGTTAAATTTATTTCAAATGTTTAGCTTTGAAAAGTTTACGGGTAATTAAAATTTATCTTGGTTAATACTTATACGGTAGTGTTCTTGAGAAACGTATTGTTCACGATACCACGTCGAGGCTAATTTACACCGATAGCAGATCGTCGTTGTCCATCGTGCAACTGTTACAACCCTAGCCAATACTTAGTTATTCAACGCACACTGAATTCTATGGGAAAGTTGGAACAACGGAAGACGGAATTCAAATTAAAGTGATTACGAGACGGAAACCAAGAAGCGTTATTTCTTAATTGACATGTCCGTACATGCCCTTTAAAAAGACAGAATAAGTGATACTGTACCTAGTATTAACACTGATTTGAGCATTATGCAAGTAGATATTTAATATGATATAAGTACTTTTCCTAATATTAATAAACTACAGTAAACAATATTAGGTCATCGAATCACACAAAATAAAACAACATGATTTTGACATCGTCGTCGTATCATGACGCGCGCGACCCAGAAAAGTCAGTCGTGGGTAAATCTCTCGACGGTCCCAAACTCTCCGGAAGGATAACGGAAATAGTTTCACATGTGCTACAAACAAAGATGTTGCGAAATTGAGTTTGGAATACGAAATCACGCCGAAAATCAAATTTCGTTTATATGACAAACATGTCTCACACAAAGTCAGTTGTGGTGTTTTATTAGCGGCAGTGTATGAGGACATCAAAGAGGTGTCGTCGCGTGCCGCGTACACGTTGTGAATATTGTAATACGTACGACCAGACAGTTTTATGAAGGTATCTAAACAAATTTGCCGTGTTTTGATTAGATCAAGAAGCATCATGCGCGATAGAAAGATATAAAAGCTACTTCCACGTAACCTTAAAGAAACCTTATCGTTACCTAACTTGTGGTTTAAAGTTACGTTAACTTGAGGTTAAACAAGAGCAAGTTAGTTCAAAACTACACACAATTTACCAAGTTAATTTGGTTAAATTGACCGATGACAACTTGGAGCATAAATGATATTTCTAGAAGCCAATAATTTAAAATAGTCATCTTTAAAGTTACCAGTAAATCTATATATCTATATTTATAAAAGAAAGTCGTGTTAGTTACACTATTTATAAATAAATAACTCAAGAACGGCTAAATCGATTTGTCTTAGAACCAGAAGAAGGACATAGGATACTTCTTTTTCTATTTTTGCCTCTAAGGCGGAACAAAGTTCGCCGGGTCAGCTAGTAGGTATATAAAGAACGGCAGAACTATTTTTCTGATAAAAATTAATTGGTGGGGGGTGGTAGCTTGAAACCAGGAGATGGACAAAGGATACTATTTTTTCCCTCTTAGGCGGAACAATGTTCGCTGGGTCGGCTAGTATTATATAAAAGTTAGAAATAAGTATGGAACTTTCCTCTGAATAAATAATCAGGTAAATTTATTTTAAAGTCACAACTGAAATAGACCAGGAGCAACACACAGAAACACAGATGTAATTATATGAACACTACACCTGACAAACATTGACGGGGAACTCCGGTCAAAGAAGCAAGTTTGAGCTAATTCGGACGTTGGCCATTTCGTAGCCCTGTTCGAATTTACCTATCAATATTTATCAGGTCTCCGGAGAATCTCTTGCGTGTCTCGTTTGACTTTCATGAGAGAGGCGTCCAGAACTTTTGAGTTTTCAATGTCGATTTTTTTATTTATAAATTAAATCTTCTGACTTATTTATTTGCTGTGGATACGTTGTATTTTGTAATCACAATACAATTCATATCCACTTAGACGAGTGATTTGTAAGGTTCTATTGTAAAGAGATGGTGTATATACTTACCTGCTTAGTGCAGCTGAAAATGTTAAGGAATTATTTACTGCGCCCTGCGGTTTCCGCAAAATCACATAGATCATAGTCTAATTTTGTCCAGTTTTGGTCTTAGAAGCCTAATTAAGTCCAGTGTCTAGCTGTCAACATTCCGAGTTCCATCGTAATCGTTTCAGTAACCTAAAATATACCTAAGTGCTAAATTTAAGCTGCTTGCCCACCATTTAAAGAGTTGTCACAGATTACAAATGAAGTAATTTAAATTTACACGATTTGTTAACATAGTTACATTTTCCCGAGTCGGGTTTTTCCTGAGTCCCCTCGCGACCAAGACCATTGTTACATGGTTGAAACGTCGAGGTAAGAAAATAAATAATAATACGCGATTAAGACCCGGGAAATGTAACTATACAAATGAAGTAAATAAACAAAACGCCAAAACTTCATATTGTTTAGTTAGAATGCAAGGATACGGTTACGTTTCAGATTGGGTACATTAAACTTTATACGTACGTCGCTAAATTGGACTGTTGGCTAGTTTGTACTTTGCCAAGTTTTTTCCTTTGCAGAGCAGAGCTGTCGAGGGCCCGGAAATGGTCGGGGACCGGGTAATTGTGTTAAAACTTTCATCAGAAGTGTGAATTTTCGCAGAAGCCGCGACCGTCCGCGTCGTTGCTTGCTACATTACATCTACAAGTTTGATACGTTTTAAAATAACACGAGCGAATGAAAGAAATGATGTCAGTGTAATACGGAATACGAAAAAAGCTGATTAAATGCCTTTTTACATTCAGGACAACAAGTCGACAGCAAGACACTTGTGTCACGATCACGAACAACGAATGAATAAGCAATTACCGATTGACAGACATCAACGACTCTTTAACACTCAATTAAAAATTAAATAAATAATTCATTGACTACACTCACGGTGTATTATTTTTATTCAATGGCACGGTTTTATGTAGCTCGCGAGCCAGAATACAAATAATCTATGCTTATGGTAAAGAAAAAAGGACAAAAGGTCTGTCTGTAATCAATATGTCAGGAAAAGACCACGAATTCACCTATTTTTTATATATAGTCAAATAGTTTTGACTGTTGCTCAAAGATGCATCAAAACGCTACTGAGCTTTAATATAATTTAAGTATTGTTTCATAATTAAATAACTCTATTTTTTTACTGCAAAGATAACAACATAAAAACTTTTTAATGTTAAAACATTAAAATAAACCCGGTAAAAATCAAATTACCAACACCGTTTTCCTCAGGATCAGGACTAAAACAGACACAACCGCGAGTCGCAGCTAGTGTCATATAATACACCGAGATAGGAACTCGTAGTATGTAGTACATACTTATACAACCGTTGGTTGAAGACAGCATGGCGCCGACAGTTTTCTGCGATAGGCTTTTCATTTTTTAATTACCGATTTTCCTTTTATGTATGTATTTGGAAAAAACCCTACATAAGTCAAAGGAGAGTTGGATGCAGGTAAATTGGACCATATCCATAATTACAAAAATAAATAAGGTTCCCATAATGCGATATTTTTAGTGTTTTTTGTGAAATATTAATTAATATATAGGTGGTACATGAATATCGAAATAAAGATTAAAAAATACTGTATTTAATAGTTAGCTAATCTGCTTTTAAGCTGAATCTTTGCTTTTACAGTAGCAATAGTGTATTTAATATTGAAATCACACAATATAGACAAAGATATATTGTCGAGTGTCGATAGGTAACAATGGAAGCGAGCTACCGCAGTTACATGGGTCGAATCGTGACACGTCCGCGTCCGCCGCCGGTCGACCAAACGGAAGTTGTTATTACGAAAATATATGCAAATTACAAGCCCATTGGAAATATACCCTTTTACAGTAGGTACGGCGGTTTTTGTGCTTTACCTCAGTATAGTCATCATTTACATCTTATTATTGGTAAGTTTTAAGGATCACATTTTGAATTTGAATCGCGTTCTCTGACTCCCGCCTTCGGCATCGACGAGCTGAATAAGAAGTATTTTCACACGAACCCTTCAAACCCCCCACGAATTTAGAGGCAAAGTGGTAAAGGTACCGATTCAAGTCTCTTGTGTCACTTGAGATAGATAGACACGGCATCAAATAATGATACTCGTGTTTAGCGAACATTGCATGAGATAATGTGGCAAAGTCTACTTTGTGATACAATTCGATTGGTTACTATCAAACAATTATGTTTTTTACGAAATGCACTCGAACGACGATTTCGGTGCGCCTGCGCCGCGCGCCGCCACAAACCGATAAAGTTAACGTTATAATTGGAACCCTTAAGGAGGATCAGATCGTTAAGCCTTTATAACCGTTTAATCGAACTTAAGACGCGCGTATTAACTTTCCGTTTTTGGTGAGGCGAACACAATCGTTAAGTCGACTAAAATAAATTTCGTGGGAAGCTTCCTAACTCCTACCGGTGTCGTCCATCGTGATTGTAAATAATCTCTGAGCGGCCGATTGAAGGTATACATTAGTCTGTGGGTTTTTTTACATTGAATACTCGATAATAAAGTTATTGAAAGTGGTAATAAGATTAACGGCTCGTTCGTAGCGCTTAAATCACGATGTATTACGACGCCGACGACAGCAACTTGATATCGTATTACAGTGGATTAATTGCGGTTGAGCCGTCAGTGCAGGCGCGGCGAAGCAGGGAAACCTACTCACAGTTGCGCATACAAACTAACTGAGATTAAAGCAATCAACAGAAAAATATTGTCGATCTATAATTGTGAAAGGTACTATTCGACGGTAACTTCGGTAAACGAATAGTGATATATATCAGGGATATGGTCGTATGACTTTTGAATTACAAGTTAGGTTTCTACGGAGTTTTTGTAAAGTATGCGTCATTATCGGTATGTGTAACGAGCGCGATGGGATCGTAAAGTAACAAATCATCAGGAACGAGACGCGATGGGCCAGAGCGCGCAACATCGAGCCATGCCGGCCGCGCCTTGTCGCTCACTGCCAAAATTAATTTTCCGTAAAATCGTTTAAGCGATCTATCTTTTTCGGAGAAAAATAATATTCGCCGGGCGTACTTCGATTATAATTTCGTAAGGAACGCTTAATCTGCAACTTACAAAACGGACTTGTTTATCTAGATAAGAATTGAGTCTGCCCACTTGTTCTTTCCCCGGGTGATGTGAAAACAAATTATTAAGTTACCTTATAAGGGGTGTAGAAGGTTGCAAGTTGCCTCTGTGCTCCTTTAATAGACACTAGTTCTTTTTATGCCTGTCATTAATAACGACCGCAACGAGCTACTGTTGTAAATGGTTAACACTACTTTTTTGTCAACATTTATTATTATCTCAATAAAGACGTAGGTATACCTACAGACGTACGTGTATATGTAGTACCTACAGAATTGTGCATATTTTATTTAAATTTTAAAAGCAAGAGATTTTTAAACCAGTTAAGCGAAAAATTACATGCCTAGATAATAAACGTTACAAGCTTTTACCATTTAAGGGTAAAACTAAATTATTGCAGCATTCCTCATTTATAAGCAATCATAAAATTATGCCAATGACTGGAATTTATTATACCTATACATAATTTAATTTGCACACATTGACAATAGTCGAAAATATCGAATATTAAAAACATAAAAAATCTTCACTAAAGACACAAAAATGATTTGAAAAATCATTTGAATTGCAACTAATACCTACTGATATGTTGTAACTAACCTAACGTTATTTTAACAGTCCAATCAGCATTTTAATAATAGAGTGTATTTACCCCTGCATTATCAGTGTAACAAGTATCGCGAACCTGTAGATATCTGGACCGATGTTAGATGAGCCTGATTTATGTTAGCTAACAACGCTAAATTACAACTGGATCGGACAACACTATAAATTACAGGTCGTATTGTAAGTCTGCCTTGTGTATAGACGGTCATATCGTGTACCCAAAGTTAGTATTTCATGTGTCGACATAACCGAACCGACTCAAATGCGAATCAAATTGTTGGTGGTCGTTTGTATTAATTTAGATGTAGCCAAAGACAGCCAGACTGTTCCAAGAAGTGAGGGTTCAAATTTAACGAAAATAATTTAAGAGGCATCATTTTTCTTTATGGTATAGGAATTGTTATGGATTAGATTGAATTCCACTTCAAAATCAATTCTGAAACTTTTGAAAATCAGTCTAAAATTAATAAGCACTCGTAATTATAAATAGAGACTAGCTGTATCTCACGGGAACCGCATATGTCCAGTTCCCGAGGGAATTTTCAAAAATCCTTTTTTCGGATGCCTACATCACATAACGAACACACTTTTCATCAGCCCTCTACTATTAGCAGGCTAGGCTGTGCGTTGATCAGCTAGTCAGGACAAAGCCTTTTATAAATATAGATTATGCTAAGCTCTTCTATTCTGAGCGTATCGAAAACTGCTTCCAATGGTTTGTTGTGTTAAATTGACGTAATTTACATCACACGATTCTCTAAAAGTTAATTAACACTACAGTCGTGTACGCACGACCCACGAAATTCCTACAACGAATACACACTCACATCTACAAATCGGTGACCGTTAAAAATAAATTATACATAACAAGGCAATAAGCGGGCAGGTTGAAGATGCAGGCAGATAAATCACGGGCGGCGCTCCGGCGCCCGCGCCGCGTCCTCCGCGCACCGCTACATAGACCAGTAAGTGTTGCTCATGAGAAATGTGATGATATTCCACATCTACATATTTAAATAGCACGTGAACCATGTAATGTAAGTATAACCTCTACAACTATTCTCTGTGATTTACAACAAACCGTTAAGCATCTTAATCATTCGCAAATTTACTCTCAAAACAATATTTAAGCTTTAAAAACCACAAAGAAAACAAAGTTAAGAGAGTTAAAACAAGAATCACCTGTTTATTATGAGAACATAAATAAGTATTTGCGTATTGACAAAACGGGTCTCATTTCCAAACAAAGAAGTCAAATACGAGTCAAAAAGGTGTTAAAGTTTTGAAAAGAAATCGTTTTTGACACGTACCAATTAGCACTTTGCCGATATAACTAAGCACACAAAGGTGTGTTGCCATTGTTATTTGCGTTACATCAATTGGCAGGGCAAATTATGCTGGATATTTACTATTGTGCGTATAATTTGTGTACCTAGGTTTATTTTCTTCTTCGATCCATATTTTAACCTATTATACAATATTTATCTTTTAAGTGTGGTTTTGAAATGATAAGAAAAATTGTCTTAAAACTACACCAATAAACAAGGACGACCAAACACCACCACAATTACAAAACGTGTAATTATACACACTGAATATTTGTAACAACTCGACGTCTCTACTTATTAAAGTTCGACACTTATAACCCTTCTTCATTCCAACTAAAAATAGAGACGCTATTTATTATTTTAACAACATAAAACTAGTGTAAATACCAGTTGGAGGAACCGGTATTAAGTCATACTAAGTTACAGGTAATTTAGTACACACTCCGTATAAGCTATTTTTCTCAGCACGAGTTGACGCGGCGAATTTAAATTCTCCTTTCAACGTGTCTGTTGTAATAAATAATCCGATTACATTGATTGTATATTTATAAACCTACTAGTAAATTTGTGAATAAATGTCGCAAGAGTAATTTTAAGTCATAAAAAATATTATTGGGTCTGATTGCACGCATACATCTTCAGTAGGTAAGTAGTTATAATTTTTAATGCTTGCCTTGTAATTTTGAGAGTAAAAATCTATTGTAACTTGTAAATGTCTGGGTCATCATCGAATAGAATAATGTAAGTCGTTAATGAACCGCGCCGAGTCCGAGAGGAATGACTTCCGAATGTAAATAATTGGCGCAACAGGTGTGGCATAAATCTCAGACAAACGAGGCTGTGATTAAGAAGGCAGTTTATCAAACGCTTGCTGCACTCCACGTGGGATACAACCGAGTAAATCTATACTATTTTTATAGAAATAAGAGGTTAGTTTTTGCTATTTTTATTTTGGATCTGGAGAATTTCAGTAAATAACTACCTTAACCACATGTTTCAAAAAGTTTATTTATTGAGAAAATGACAAATGGTTTTTAACAAACATAAATTTAAAAAAAATAATAACTTATACTAAAACCAAATATTAAATTACAATTAAACCTAAAAACTGCAAATTGTATTGTTTTGTATTTTCACAATAAACGGAATCGGACTTAACGGGAGTCAAATCGCAGGACGTGCCTAATATTTATATATTAAAAAGAATTATCGAAATCGGACTTCATATTCCGGAGTACGGCGCGGACATATCCACATACATACAAACAAAATACGGGACGAATTGAGAACCACCTGCTTTTTTTGAAGTCGGTTAAAAATAAGTAGAGTCTTACATATAAGAGACTTTATTTATTTATTAATAATACCACTAATGTTAAATTGCGAAAGATTAGGCCCCTTGATTATATTATAAACGATGACTAACTTTATGTAACGTTTGTCTTTTAATGTGATATGAAGTTAATAGACAGTGACAAACATAACATAAACTTAGACATCATAAGTAAGGGGGTATGTTTGTTTGTTGGACGGATTTAGCTGAAATTTGGCACATCAGAAGCATGTATTAATTTTAGTCATTGTGATTAGTTTAGAGCGTTATTTATAGTGTCCGTCAGGATGAAAAGTCACTATTTTTTTATCGGCGTATTTTACGTTGCATTTATGCTCATGAATTGCTTCCTAATTGCTTCTATTTACTTCCTATTCTCAGAATATTGCTTCCATCGTATTTTAGAAGAAATAAAACATTTTAAGGTGACCGTTCATTCTGATGTCTGTACGGCCGGTCACCTAGGCGTAGTGTCCTTGATAATTAAAATAATTGAAATTCGTGGTGGCCATTAATTGCTTCCCAATTGCTTCTATTTACTTCCTATTCTCAGAATATTGCTTCCATCGTATTTTAGAAGAAACAAAACATTTTTAAGGTGACCGTTCATTCTGATGTCTCCACGGCCGGTCACCTAGGCGTAGTGTCCTTGATAATTAAAATAATTGAAATTCGTGGTGGCCATTAATTGCTTCCCAATTGCTTCTATTTACTTCCTATTCTCAGAATATTGCTTCCATCGTATTTTAGAAGAAACAAAACATTTTTAAGGTGACCGTTCATTCTGATGTCTCCACGGCCGGTCACCTAGGCGTAGTGTCCTTGATAATTAAAATAATTGAAATTCGTGGTGGCCATTAATTGCTTCCCAATTGCTTCTATTTACTTCCTATTCTCAGAATATTGCTTCCATCGTATTTTAGAAGAAACAAAACATTTTTAAGGTGACCGTTCATTCTAATGTCTTCACGGCCGGTCACCTAGGCGTAGTGTCCGATATGGCCAATTTAAAACAGCCAGGGTCAAGTTTTAGAATATTTCAAGTTTATTCTTGGACTTTCGGTGGGAAATCGGAGACAACATGTCGTGCTCCAATTTTATTTTCGTTAAACTATGTTGTAAACTCGGTTAAATTGTGTAATTTTGGTGGAATCTTATTCAATTTAGTTCCGTGAATGTGCACAAGTGTAGTGAAAACAAAATTGAGTGTTAAACATGGACTTTCCGTCGTTCGCGCCGAAGGTCCTTGAAGGTTTTAGTAAAGTGCCACCGCTTTACCATAGCCCCTGACTTGAAACTATAGGCCCGATCGGGCTAATTTCATGCAAAATACTTGATACTAGCAAGATGTACAAGATGTACGACGCCAAAACTATAATAAGAAGAAATTTGAAATATTCTAAAACTTGACCCTGGCTGTTCCAAATTGGCTATATCGGTCTCAGACCGAAATAAATAATAAAAAAAAAGTTTTATTTATTTTTAAACCCCGCGGTTTCACCCTCGTAAGTTTTAATATCGCCGAATCGGATATAGGGATCAAAAGTAGTCTTTCTTCAAAGTCCTATCTATCTGTATACTAAAATTTATCAAAATCGGTACAGTGATTTAGGCGCTTGAGCCGTATTTTTGAACTACTGGAATTAAATTCATATGCGAAAGTTCCTATTTCGCATGCTTGCTCTCGCTCGTTGTTTATGTGCGTGTGCGAGACCGCGCATTTATTCATTAGCTTTTCGCCTACGTAAGAGTTTTCTGACGGTTAAAAACTCCAGAGACAAGGTTTCATACAACGGTGCTAAGAGTGGCAAAAAAACAAGAAAACTATCGAAAAAAAAACAAGACGATCATGTTTAGACTGGTAGGCCGCTCGCAGCGCTGTTGTATGAAAGCTTTGTCTGTATTCCTATTCTTTACTCATGTGGATTAGGCGTGTAAGCGTAACAGACAAACAGACAGAGTTACTTTTGCATTCATAATATTAGTAAGGAAGTAAGGCTTAGCACGCACTGCAGTAAAACACCTGCGTTTTATCGTAGATCTGAAACCGCAATAAAATGCAACCAAAAAAGCTTACTGCAACCGCACGCATTAGTGATTTGTTTCAGTGACTGATTTTAAAAACGTAGGAAATTGCGTTTTTAAAATCAATCACTAAAAAAACATTAATGCCTACGCTTACATACAAAGCTAAATTATGTTGCATTTTTTGCGGTTTCAAACCTACGGTAAAACGCAGGCGTTTTATCGCAGTGTGTACTAAGCCTTAGGGATAAATGTGATGTGACACTATGTTTTTTTTTTGCAAAATAATCTGTTCTGGCACTGTTGTGCCAAAGAGGTTAAAATCACTCTGTGAACAAAATGCACGACCAACCATAGAGTTTTTATTCATTCATCAAACAGAAGTTTCGTTAACCGAAGCATATTTTATACCAGTTAATTTGTGTTTTAGCGAGAAAAGGTTATCTTAAATCCATGTATGGGCCTTTGCATAGTCCATTCATCTTGATTTTTTTCGATCTCTTGTCGCACAATGAAACATAAATATTTGGATAGAAGAGACATAAACAAACAGAAAAAAAACGTGTGTTAAAAATAATCGCTAATTTTTATTAAGCTAAAAAAAATTTAGATAATTAATTAATTAAATTAATTAGCCGCTAAGCTCGGCCAATTATTATTTACTGAGCTTACGCTCGGCCGATTGTTATTTTTTAAAAAAATCGCATACGATTTTTTTTTTCTTTTTTGGCCCCGGACTCTCGAGATGCCATTTCGCATACAATTATGTAGCTCGGCTTATTTGTAATTTTTTTTTAAATATTCGACCGAGCTAACGCTCAGCGCTCGAGCGATTATTATTTTTAAAAATTACGACTACCAAGTTGCTCGGCTTATTTCTAAACATTTTTTTTAAAATAATCGACCGAGCAAACACTCAGCCGATTATTATTTTAAAAAATTCCTCTTAAAAAAAAGAGGATTTTTTTTCAATAAAAATTATTATAATTTTAAAAATATCCGCCTACGATGTAGCTCAGCTTATTTCTAAAAATCGACCGAGCTGACGCTCGGCCGATTAGGTATAATATAAAATAGTACTTACTTATGCAATTATATATTTTTTTGTACCACGTTGCCATGGTTACCGTGTAGCTCGAGCTACATGGCAACATGGTAGGTGTTAGATTTTTTTCGTTACGAAATTTGTTCAATGAAAGCCCAAGGCCCGCGAAAAAAGCTATGCAATAGCTTAAAAATCATATGATTAAAGTTACGGTTACAATTTTGATGATTTTTAGTTACACTTTTTGTAGCTCTATGTATGGAGAGCAAAACTAAAAGCTTTTACTAAATATTATTCTACTGTAAAAAATATTGAAGATTCTACAGAAAATTTCCAGGGTTTATTAATGTCTTATCACGTTTGATCAACCAGTTTCCTTTATGGTCCAATATGATAAAAAAAATCTATACAAATCTAAAATAGATAGACCCACATCTTCAAATGTGGAATCTTATTTCAAAAACCTAAAAAAACTACTGTTTCAAATCGGAACTAAGTCACAAAGATTACGTGTACCTAGACGAATTTATTATCAAACATTTTGAGTTTTTGACTGGTAGGTATATTAAAAATCGCAAATAGTAACTAAAATATTATAAACAATAAAATTATAAATAAAAAAGAAACTAAAGAATCAATAACTGTAGCTGAACAAAAGGAAAAAGTTAACAAAAAGGTGTAGGAGTATACAGATGATTTAATTTTCTCAGATCATCCAAGTTTGGTAGAGAATTGGAGAGGTCTGGGTACCTATGTCGAGTCGTAAATGAAAAAAGCAGACTAGAAAATCAAAAAAGAAGGTGTTTCTGCTCTTGAATGAAACAATGTGTGACACCAACAGCTGTAAAGAGGCATATAAAATTCGATCAATAGACGATCGAATTTATTCAAATATGCTAAAACATATTTCAAAAACTTTTAAAGAGGAGATGTGACTGAAGTAGATTGTGAATGCAATATTCTATTTATTTTTGATAAAAATCTGATTTAATGTTGTCTTTACAATGCGGATAAAAAGGATACTATAAATATATTTTTTACATAATACATAACACTATTTTAAACAACAAAATGTATATGAATAATTATGACCAGGCAGTTCTTAGCACATAATCCACCGTGCGTCGTGACATCAGAATGAACGGTCAACTTAAAATGTTTTGTTTCTCCTAGAATACGATGGCAGCAATATTCTTCGAATAGGAAGTAAATAGAAGCAATTGGGAAGCAATTAATGGCCACCACGAATTTCAATTATTTTAATTATCAAGGACACTACGCCTAGGTGACCGGCCGTGGAGACATCAGAATGAACGGTCACCTTAAAAATGTTTTGTTTCTTCTAAAATACGATGGAAGCAATATTCTGAGAATAGGAAGTAAATAGAAGCAATTGGGAAGCAATTAATGGCCACCACGAATTTCAATTATTTTAATTATCAAGGACACTATGCCTAGGTGACCGGCCGTGGAGACATCAGAATGAACGGTCACCTTAAAAATGTTTTGTTTCTACTAAAATACGATGGAAGCAATATTCTGAGAATAGGAAGTAAATAGAAGCAATTGGGAAGCAATTAATGGCCACCACGAATTTCAATTATTTTAATTATCAAGGACACTGCGCCTAGGTGACCGGCCGTACAGACATCAGAATGAACGGTCACCTTAAAATCTTTTATTTCTTCTAAAATACGATGGAAGCAATATTCTGAGAATAGGAAGTAAATAGAAGCAATTAGGAAGCAATTCATGAGCATAAATGCAACGTAAAATACGCCGATAAAAAAATAGTGACTTTTCATCCTGACGGACACTATTTATACCTACATAGTTCTGTTGAAATAGTGAGGATGCCAATTCAATTAAAATATAACATTTAATTTTGGTATACCCACTCACGTCGAGTCGTTTATAAACGGAACGACGACATGTAAAACAATGGCACTAACTGATCGACCATCGAACATGAGGGACGTGAATAGACCTAGCAGCCTACGAGCTAAAAGTTTAGCGTGCTCCATTTGATTTTTTTTCAAGTCAAGTGTGAGGGATTTATTGTTAGCAGCTGCGATGTTTTTCTCGAGTGTGGACACCATTAATCCAGTCAACTGTAAAATTTGCACAATTTGGGATAAAATGGCTGTGACACACTTAAATTCATGTTGTATACGTTGTTGAAGCATATTTGCAATTCTGCATTACGGATTTTTGAAGTCGAATACCTCGACTCATACTCCAATTAAACACGATACTTGTTGACAACTTTAAACAAATATATTTCACGCTCTCAGCCTTAATCTTGTATCAGGTGAATTGTTCTTTCACGTAACAATCAGGACTCGTTATTGTTTTCGCACTTTCGACGTGAGAGCAAATGATTTGTACGTATGTGGTCATTTAATCAACAAGCTAAGAAATTATTCATTTATTATAAAATGATTAATAAACTAGCTGTGTTTTCCATACCCACAGTTTCACCCGCTTAAGTCCCGATCCCATGGCCATTTCGAAAAATCCTTTCTTATCGGATGCCTTCATCATATAAAGAACGTATTCTCCAAATTTCAGCTCTCTGCTATCAGCGGTTTAGGTGCGCTGATCAGACTGACTGTCTGTCAGGACAAAGCATTTAATAGATATAGATTATTATTTCTAATGCTTGGTCCTAAAAAAATAATGTAAGTTCAGTGTCACTAAATTCTTCTTGCATCTCTACAAGAATGCCTAGCAACATTACGACAGTAAATTAGAAACATATAGGGTTAGAAATGTAAGATCTACATATCTGAGAATGCTACAATATAAAAAGAGATACGATTGCATAAAGAATCGATTTCGAAATTCCTTTACAAGAATTGATTCGTTTAACTCACCACATATTCAAGGATATCTCGTAGATCTTGCAAAAAATGAAGGCGGTCAAGAACGCGGTGCGATGCACCGACTCCAGTCAGCTACGTCTGGGTAATGATTGGTCTCATATCGTATGAAAGAATCCCTTGTAAAATTACCGCCACATAATACGTATACGTGGGTATATACGTACATATTTTCGGTAAGATTTCTGATTCGTCTTTTATCATCTCATTTCAATCTTCCGCCTCTTTCGACTGGCTTACTTCACGTATAAGTCGAGAAGTGATTGAGTCTGTTGATTTTATGCACTGTCAGGTAAATTCATTTTGTTTTAAATTCAATCAACCGATACACTTTTCGCATATCCAAAACGCACGTCATATTTCTGCAGTATTTTTAGTGTTAACAACTACGCCATTTAAATATTATCTAATCTAATACGTCTGTCACTACAACTTTCTTTGTTATAAATACTAGCTGCGTCCCGCGATTTCACCCGCGTAAGTCCCGATCCCTTGGGAATATCGGATCAAAATTAGCCTTTGTTACTCAGGGTGAATGTAGCTTTCTAATGAAGAATTTTTGAA
The DNA here is from genome assembly GCA_958496205.1 of Idaea biselata. NCBI lineage: Eukaryota > Metazoa > Arthropoda > Insecta > Lepidoptera > Geometridae > Idaea > Idaea biselata. Next base: position 24,610,223 of record OY292400.1, on the reverse strand, counting down.
ATCAGCCCAATAGTTTTTGAGTTTATTCATAACAAACATACAGACGCACACACACACACACACACACACACACACACACACACACACACACACATAAAAATCTTTCCTCTTTATAATATTAGTATAGAAGATCTCATACGTGGAAGTGTAATGGTGCTAAGGTTTCTGCGAACTATCGTCCTTAGCGTAACGGTACACAACAATCGTACTTTGAAACGTAATTTCGAGTAGAAACTAGAACTTTGACCTGCGGCTGGGTAAGAACACTTACCTCTGATCAACCTCGTATTATTATTTTCAATAACAATTTACATTTTGAGTGAGCTGTTAACGGATTATCGTTTAAAGCGGGGACTGCCATCTCACCTATTTACGTATGCATGCAAAGTGTTCATAAATTAACCGTTTTATTTTATCACGCCTATTTATATGTTGCCATTAGGTACCAATGTTAATACACCCAAGAGTTTCCCTTATAGGATATCCAAGGCAATCAAATCAACTGACGATATAATATTTTTACTTACCTATTTTTATAATAAAATTAACATAATTAAATTACATACCTATCCAGGTCTAGTTCTCACAACAATTTAAAACTATCAGATAGGGATTTCTTACACATGGTAGGTATATATAATTATATATGTATCCTTTATTTTATTTTATGAGAAATAAATATATTCTTTTATTAGCGTACTATAGTAGGCGTAATTAATTGTCAAAATTATAGGTTGCATAAAAATGTTGCATGATTTCAATCAAATAAGATTTGTGTAAATACCTTCTACAAATTATAGTTGAGCAGGACACCGCCCCGATCGGTTGACAAATAATATACAAGCAGTTATAATGCTTTGTCTGTATTTAATAATAGACCGAGATCCCAGAAGTGGCAGACATCACGTATTTTCTGACGAACGAAATGTGGTCGATTGAGTAGTGTTAGTATGTACTAAGAATGCATGCCTACTTGCTAGCCTGCTGCGACGGCCTATTCTGAGATATCAGGTCATCAAGATACATAAAAAAATTACTTACCTCACGTTAATTCTCCGAGCTGTAATGTACTTAAAAATAAGCCGCCAATACTCCCATTCACTTTCCGTCGGCCGTATTGCTTTGCAGTCGCTTTAAAGCTCTCAACATAATTACTCGACTTTATGTAAATTCTGATGCTCCATTTTATATATGTCCACCAGACAACTATTTTAAAACCTTTTACAAGGAGACAGACCGATCCAAGGGGCCAATCATCCCCTTAACCCACCCTAATGCCCTCGCGCTCCTAACCAAAGAGGCATTAAAATTGAGTTTAGGGAGTAATTGGCCACTTGGATCGGTCTGTCTTTTTGTAAAAAGTTTTAAAATAGTTGTCTGGTGGACATATATAAAAATGGAGCATCAGAATTTACGTAAAGTCGAGTAATTATTTTGGGAGCTTTAAAGCGACTGCAAAGCAATACGGCCGACGGAAAGTGGATGGGAGTATTGGCGACTTATTTTTAAGTACATTACCTAAAATACACGTGAAAATCAGCTCGGAGAATTAACGTGAGGTAAGTAATTTTTTTATGTATCTTGATGACCTGATATCTCAGAATTGGCCGTCGCAGCAGGCTAGCAAGTAGGCATGCGTTCTTAGTACATACTAACACTACTCAATCGACCACATTTCGTTCGTTAGAAAATACGTGATGTCTGCCACTTCTGGGATCTCACTCTATAAGGAATGCTGTACAATGATAATATCATAAAATATCTTATTTTATAAGAGCTAATTTATTCGTGATAATAGTAACCCAATTACATTAATGTGTTAAGCACTGTGGTTGTTGCAGGTCACTTTCCTCAAGAAATAAAGTAAAATGGATAAATAAAAACTGGACGAGCTTTAAAAGGCTAATTTTGTTGCAAGCTTTGATGAGAAAAAATATAATTAGTGAAACCTCTGAGACGATAAGAACTAAAAATATCTTCTTACAATCATCATAAATCATTGCCTACTTTTCGATAACCACGAAGAAATATCTGTGTACATATTAGTAAGTATATAAATCGTAGAGTTATTCTTATCTGAACAGTTTTAAGGAATGATTTGTCAAAAGAGTTTTAAACATACTTATGGTATGGGTACAGAAAGGTAATTGAAAACGTGAGAACCAATAAAAAGATCTTTGTGTCTATTCGTTGACCCCAAAATATTGAGCAACATCCGTACAGAAACAATCTATCTAGTTGGTACTTACCTACTAATGTCGATCAAACTAATTATTAGGAAAGATACAAAGGTAACTTGTATTTAAAATTATATGAATTTTGCTGCAAGATGAATCGCCCAACGTGGGGCTCGAACCCACAACCCACGACTTTCTGATTAGAGTGGTATGCTCCACCGACTGAGGTAGCTGGGCTTGAACTAAGCTTTGTTAAGTATAAAAGTCACTTATCAAAGAAAATACTTTAGATCTCTCATCTGAGCTATGTTCCAGGTTGCTTCCCTCTCGGGAGCCCGGGGTCCGCTAAAACTTTTTTTTTGTGGTTGGTACAGTGGTTTTGTCGTATGTATTGACCACGTCGGTCATTTTTATGGCCAGCCGCCTGCCAGACACTATTCTACCTTGGAAAAAGAGAATACTTTAGCTACTTTTATTTCTAAAACTAAGCATTGCTATTTAAAATATCATTATTTTTTGGTTAAAACATAATAAATAGGTACTAATATTATCATAGCAATAAGTTGTTATTCAAGAAACCGTAGCACGATGTAGTTTACAACAAAGTTTTCTGCTATGAAAATAATTTTGTACTTTGAAAATAGTTTGTGCTGAGAATATGAAATCGGTCCGAGAGACGAAGCGAATGGGCGTTCCGCAAACACTTCGGAGCTATGTAATTTACTCGTTAGCTCGTATCGGCGTTCTAAGGCGACTTTACTTTATGTAAGAAAACTTGGCGACCGCTCGAGGCATCTTTACATTGGAATTTCGACTATTGCAATTTTGAAAACTTTCGAACAAAAAATATTTCGTTGAGTATAAAAGTTTCCGACGAGGAATGTCTAAATGAAAAAGTTGAATTTAAATAATACCCAACAAAAAGTTGTGTAGGTACAAGTAGAATTACGAGTAGGTACATTGGTAGAGCACAGACCCAAGATATGGAATAATGATGAAATCTGTGAAATTTCTTTGGAGTACGAATGCATAATACATAGATTAGATATTTACGCTGTGTGTAACGTCGTGCAATATATTTCAGGTTTTTTATATACCCATAGGTTACGAATACCACCCACCCCAAAAACCTGAAATATCTACCGTATCTACGAAACTTTCAATATTCGATGAAATTCGTTTAAATTTTAATTGCCATATATTACTTAGATACGTGTAATTAAATTAATATAAGGCTAAATGAGCTATTAGATAAAGAAGATCCGGTTTCACAATCACTATGCGAATAAGTAATTTAATTCTTGTGTACGTTTTAAAATACTTACAAATAAAAAACCAAAATACTCCATTTAGTACCTGAAACAGAAAAAAGAACTTGTTAAGATTCATTATTTTCAAACAAAAATAAATTAAAATTAAAGACATTTTTCGGTTTGAATCGCGTGGTTTTTATTACTTTTAGCATTGTTACAACGCTCAACGTTTCGAGACCTTTCCAGGTCTCTTTTTCAGGAAGAGAGAGAAGATTTTCTTCAGAAAAATGTCTTTAATTTCAATACAACATCGCGAAAACAGAAGAAGAATCTAAAAATAAATTATATTACTCTTATTCGATGACGTTTAATAATTAGATTAAACATAAACCAATGTTTTGCTATAAAAGGAAAAAAAGATTTTCAGGTGATAATACCTTCGTCCAAAAGACGTACCATAACGTTTTTTAAATTGAAAATATGTACCTACAATTTATTTTATAAAGTACATTATCATTTTCTTTTGAAACAACCAGTAGTAAAGTTATGTCTTCGGTGTGATAATATCGCATCTCAATCTGTCTGAAATGATCAGATAAACTAGCACGATATACAATCGTTCGTCGTCGACATTCAACTTAGAAACGATATGTCACATGTCCAAGTTTCCGATAGGAATACATGATAATTGCGATGAATTGTAACCGATATTAACTCACATCATGTTGTAAATTAAAAAAAATGGATCTCAGTGATCATGATAGGTAACGTATATAAGGTATACTACATACTTACTTATCAGAGAATTGAATGAACGGGCGCCAAGGCATGCGCCAGTACATCTAGACAACACGAATAGAACCAAACAATTACCTACCTACAAAATAATTACGCTGTCATAAGTTTAAATTATTGTAATTTGAACGTCGTCGTCAGAAATAAATAAACACTCAATTATAAAACCAATTCCAAAATCAATTTATAAGTACCTACTCAGAACAGAGAGAAATAAATCACGACAATTACATTGCACATCTTCGTAATCCTAATTTCTCCAAATACATTAATATAACAAGTTAAATGACAAAGTAAATGCGTACAACAGGCATAATGTAATGTACTTCTTTATTATGTTAATTTTGATCGATATGAATACCACATACCTTTTAATACTATCTGCATATATGTAATATTCTCATTATAGGACACAGGGAACAACTTTGTGGATTAGCTTTATAAACTCGTACCAATGGAGATGCGTCGATTAATAATAGTTACTCGGCACGAAAGTTGCGAGCGAAAAATATGTGTAGATATAAGGGAACACGCGAGATCAGGCGACGCAATAAGTAATGGCTCGATAGCTGTTCGGCCATCGATTGCAAGCGTTATCTTAATAAAGAGCAACCGAGTGCGTTCATTAACACTCTGACACGGCGCAATCATAAATTCCGGCACCCCGTAGCGACCCGCACGCCTACCCCTCACTTCAACCCTGATACCTAACCCGCATTCAACTTTTTGCCATTTCCATTGTTTTTGAAAGGAGCCTCATAAACCGTAACGGCCGATCATCGTCCCTGATAGCGACGCAGGTGTCGCTCCTAACCCATACTGACTTAATTACACACACTTTTTTAGCAGTATTTTCGCAGGATAGGCGGAACAGCTGCAGTGAATTAGCCCAAAATAATGTAAAAAAACACGATTAGTTTTATTTCCAAAAACCACTACCATCCTCTTTCTAAAAGCATAGAACTATTTAGTATAAAAGTTGAATAAAACAAATAAATCTCGACTACAGGAAAACACCCAAATGTTTACGTGAGTTAAAATGTATGTTAAACTTTCAACTACAAATACAACACTAGTAAAAGTCAGTGTAGACGTTTGGGCTACATAAAATATTGTATCTAAAAGTTACAAACATGGGAAGTCATTAAACCGACCGTCGTGGTACTTACGAAACTGGTATGGCCGTCTGGCCAAGCATAAAGATCAATATCAATATGGCTCGATGCCAAAATCTTTTTAATATCGTCCCAGAAGCAACTGAAGAGTGGTTAGAAACTGGCGATAACAACAAAACTATTAGGTACGTGAGCATTTTACCCGCGAAATGTTGGCGTAAGAGCGATATCTATGAACGCGTCGGTTTAATCTTATTGTACGGGACAATGGGGAATAATGGCCGGGACAGGCTTCCTTCGAGCACTTTTGAGTTGGCTGATAAATTCCTCCAAGTCCTTGGCTGACTTTCGAGGGTCCTTGTGGTCGCCTATAAGTTTTAATGAGTGCAGTTAGTTCGTTTACAAAGAGCAACCAGAAATAGTTTGTATAAACTGTTCAGACTTTAAAGAATTCTTTGGAGCACATAAAGGGGCTTGAGGTCGAGTGAACCCTTTCACGGTCTTAGCTTAAGTGTCTGTATCAAATATCGGTTTTTAGTTGTTTACTTAAAGAGATAGTTTTATTGCCCTTTAGGAAATCACTTTAAATATTCCTGTTTTATATATTCCAATAAGAAACAAATTCTGACAAGTGTATCCTGATTAGAATTTCAAGGCACACGCAACAACCAATGTTTAAAATTATTTAGAATACTAAAATTTTAATGTTCTAGTAACTTCTCAGTTTTATATATTATATAATTTATTAAATGTCAATTCATATCTATGTGTAACGTGATTATAATATAAGTGTTATTTTTAATTACACCGAAAATATTCAAAGCGAAAATTTATAAACTACCTAAACAAACAGGGTTATAAAGTGAATTCAAAGTCAGTCTATTAAAAACGACATTGGCTCGCTAAATCAAGTGCCTCCATAAAAAGGCACCTCAATGAAGGCGTTAAGTTTCACACCGTATCGCTCCCGCTTTCTGAACGCGTCGAAACGAACACCTATTATCATAAAGCAAACAAAGAGATAAGAGAAAAACAAAAAACACAGCTTTTGATGATTTGGTAGTTCTCGAGATGACGACGAACAGAAAGAGGAAACTGTAATAAAATAGGAATTTATTGAAGGACTAATTCAGTCAAAAGTACGGAGAAACATTTATAATTAGTTGAATTGTTACTCATTTCTAAACAAGGAATCATTTTTTATACATAAACTGATTGCGATTCCATCATTAAATTTCTAAGAAAACTTGTAAAATTTAAGAATCTTGTTATAATTTTATGGAGCCAGCCATTATAACTTTATGGGGCCAGCGTTAACTATAATAATTGCTATCATTTATCTAAAAGTTGCAAATTGGCTTTCTATTGTACCAATAAAATATATTTACACATTAGGTTGACGTTTATAATTATATACGTAATTAATATTGAATACATTTAGAATATTATCAAACAGGGATTGAAAAAAAATACATAATACAGTATAATAAATTAATAATTTATGAATAACATAGGTTAATAAACTAGAACTAGATTTAAAAGCGTAAGTTCTGAAAAGCGCAACTAAGTACCTACCCATTGTGTGTGGAAAACAGCAAGAATGCAATGTTATTCAACAACAAAATGATTCTAAGAGTAAACAATAAAACGATTTAAAGTCATCAAATTATTCAAATCACATTTAGTTGTAGGTGGTGCATGTAAATTGTCTGCTTTTATATCTGACTGCTACTGTGCGCGGGAACTCATATTTTCAAAAACTATCACGTGCTGCATAGATTCTACTTAATCGTTATTTCATTTTGAAGACGGCTTACGAGTCTTATTGTCTGTCACTGCCTGCACCGCGCTGTCAGGTGAATCTCAATAATTGTGTCCAATACAAAGTGCCTATCAAACTCAGTTGTCAACTAGATAGATAATACGGGTGTAGGTTATCAAAGACGCTTGTTTTTAGAAAAAGCAAAACTAGAATTTAACAAAATGGTTATCAATCAATATACTTAAACAAGCAAGTTTAAAATTCATGCATTTGCGTAGTAAGGCGAGACTTTTTGTGTTTCGCTAAATCAACGGAGCTTTTTTAAGTAAATTGTAAAATGAATCATTAAATATTCAGGTCTTTGATCTTTAATGTCTATTTAGTTTTCAAAGACTTGTTACACGATTAGGATCAACAAAAAAACATGTTTAAAAAATTGAAAAAGTGTTTACTTAATGTATTTATCTTTTGATAAATGTATTATTTATGAGACAAATTTATCACCCTTGTTGAATAGAGGGATAAAACTTTTAAAAAGTAAACTAAGCGTGGACAGGAAGCGATTCCGAACAAAACTATTTAGTGCATCCGCTACGAATAGAGACATGACAACAAGGAATGCTCCTAATGACAAAAAATATATCTACCGCTTCATTTACGTACGATTACAAAGAGTCGCCGGACAATAGACATAAATATTTTACTCTGACTTTTATAGAAGCAACGAAATGTTATTAAACAAACAATTCGCCCATTCGGCGACATGTCTTAGGACTAGGGTTTGTATAATTGATTCTTTCCGGAGGCGTTTCTGCTTCTCGATCTATCGTGAAACTAGCAGATAATGTTCCCTACAAATACTATTTTATCAGAAAGGTCTCATCGGAAAATTCCTTCTCATTTCCGGTTCTAAACGAAAACTCACACACCCATAATGCTTCGCTACGTCTCTCCAAAGTGAAATGAAATGGGATGTTATGACAATATGTCGGGAACATAATGTACGGACACGACGACAAATGCGCTGCGAAAATGTTTGTAGATTTCGTATGAATTTAAATTATAATAATATCAGAAAAAAAAACCTAAAGATCTCTGATATGTAAAATATTTATGTTTTTATTTAAAAAGAATAGATACCTACAATTTAATATGAGACAGGTTAGGTACGAACTAAGCCAGCCACAATATAGTAAAAGAAGGAAACCGATAAAATAAAGAAGTCAATTCTGAGACAAATCGAAATATAATTTAATAGTCGTTATTGAGGTTCGATGCACACCGTTTGCTCCACAAAGGTCTGGTTAAACGCTGCCAACCCAACTAATTTCAAGTCTATCATTATAAAATATTTAGCGAAATATCTAATTTCGTAAATGATACCAGGGTTATTTTATTAGAACAGCGGTAATAACTAGGAACTCGAAAGAAGTACGCCCCCAAGTTTTGTATAATGATCGGTTCTGACGGACTCACGTGAGATTAATATATCCGAGGGATACAAATAACAACAAAGGCGGCGACAAAAAACGAAAAAGATGCGATAAATGCTGCATTCTCTACCTGTTCCCGTAAACTGATGGACTTCCCTATCATACTATTATATATAGAGCAGTCAAATTTCTGATAAAACCTTCGACAAATATAATAAATCTATGCGATAAAATTCTCTGTTCTACAAAGAGTCCCGACCAATTGTTTACGTGAACCTGTTATTAGAGCATCAAGCCTAGAGGCAGCATATCCTTCATAAACGATTGTCAGCGTAGGAACCAAATCAAAAGTAAATATTTGGACAACTTTTAATGATTAGATCAACGTGATTAATTATAGTTGAAACAATAAGATTCTATAGTAACAATACGTAGAGGTACATATTTTGAGCGTAAGTGCCCTAATAATAAGCGAAATAATAAAAATATAACGTTATGCAAACTTGTCGGCAAGGGTCTGCAATAAAGAAACAATAAACGAGCTTACATCCAAAAAAGGGTTTACGGTGGCTAAAAATATTAAAGGTATAACAATAGCTGACAATATAAATAGGTCCACAACCGAATGGCCGTATAGAAGACAACATTACAATTTCGTCATGCAACAAAATGCGGAAAGTAACCGGCGGCTTCACTTTCTTCTTTTACCTCGTAATTGCTGCCTATTCAGTAACACTGAGCAACACAAACGAGAAATGCAATAATAAAATGTTTGGTAATCCTCGGAAATATTTCTATGGACCACCCTAAAAGACATTGTTTACAAAACTTCTGCAGAAGCTTGAAAAATAAGATCATATTCTACCTAGTATTTAATAGTTTCTATTGGAAAAATGTTTTTTTTTTGTTGTAAAACGGAACAGGTAGTACCTACCTATCCATTTTAACTTTGACAAACATTTTACAGAAGATAATAATTAGCATCTCTAAGTAACATAACAATGCAGCAACTCCAGACTAACCGAGTACAATCTAGCTAGACTTTGCCGTATAGCCCCGGCATAGAATATGTAGGGTTACCCCATGCCTTGAGTTCTCCTCGCGCGATGGCGGATAAACTGCTTGCTTGGTCCCTAGGAGGGTTGGTGTCAGGCAGGCGGCCGTAAACATATTGCCAAATCTACTCGCAAAAGGCATGGTAAATGATGAACTACCTACTGCACCGACATCAAATAATTTGGGATTTAGCGGAGCGAGAGGGATACAACCGGGAACATCGCTCGGATGAGAATCTAACTAGACCAAGAATAATTTACCTACAACCTGATCAGACTACATTTTCTATAAGAATATATTATTTAAGATTGACAACACATTTATAATGCCTTTGTTAAAAACCAAAGGTATTTTAAATGTCTCAATGCTTACTTTCTTTCATAAAACATATTAATTTCATCTAAAATATTTTATGGTGTTGTAGAGTTGGTATGCGGACTCATTTCAATAGGAAATTGAACGTATTGTATAGTACACTAATAGTTGTTGGGAAGACTGAGTCACCGATAGTAAAACAAAGAGATTGCCATTTAGTTATGACAAAGGGACAAATACCATAACGTCAAACTACACAATCAACGCAAACACGTGCTGAGTTGTAAAAATATTTTTGAAAAACAATTTAGCACAAATCACAAATGTTTGTTGGTAAGTAAGTAAACATTCTGAATGCATTATTTGTGGACAATAACGATGACGCATTTCGCTATTTAACTTTATGACTGTTTTCAGAGAACAGAAGGCCTACCGCGCAGGTTCTAGCCGACTTTAGCCGACGTCGATGTGAGCTGTCTTTGAATTCGGCATCTCTTGAGCTGCTGTTTTAAATGACAGTGTACCACACGTCGGCTTCAAGTTAAGGCTGCTAATTGTCAAAAACCTCGCACGCAAATCGTTCCTTTACGCGGTGCTGATTTCTTGACACCGCAAGTCGGCATGAACTTGCGCGGTAGGACTACAGTTTACTTGACAAATTTTATTATTTTAGTTGTGAAATGACGATCTTAGAGACAACATTGTTTACATGCGAAAATAGCCACAAATCACTGTTTTTATATTAATTGATTACCATTATATTTGAAAGGTTGTCTTGTCTTCTTAGGGAAAACATACAATTTTACATTTTATACGATAGATAAAAATTACAAAGTTACCTACGTCTAATTTTTAACTAACATCAATTAGTTTCCAAATCTATGCGTACCTATAGGTAACTGAGTCCATATTTTACTACACAGTATAAAACGGTACTGAGGTACCTTAGTACCTATCCTTTTTAGTGCTTTGATGAAAGAATGTACATTTTAGGAGTACTTATATATCTTTTTTTTTTCATGCAATTCCATCTCGCTCATTTCAACTGAACCCGCGGGACAAGAACTGATAATTATAATTTATCGCCGTCTAAAGACTATTTCTATTATTATATAAACATCATCATGCATCGAATTCAGTATCTATATTTATTTAATAACAAATCATATATGGTTAACAACCATATATGATTTGTGCCAACACATATTTCTTTTAGGACAGAAAACGATACTCTACAGTTTTACAAATACAGACGGCGTTAGTCCTTTTTAAACAACCTCGTCTTAAATGAAAGATAAATTACCACAATTTGCTTTGGGACGAGGACAGCTGGAATGTTGGTTTAGTCAGTCACCTTTATATGAATTGATTCGTGATTCTGAAGAGTGTTAACGTAATGTAAAACAATTTCTCAATATAATTTAGAAAACGATGCGATTGCGTATCAACCACAAGTCATTTGTTATCTAAGACAGAAACAGGCACCAAAATATTATGATTCGAACAAAACCGCAAAACTATTTTAATGGCTCCATTAAAGGTGATAGTTACAAATTGGTTTCTGTAGGTCAGAGTTAGGATACGTGGTAGTGATTTCATATGACCCTAGAAAGAAATTACTGGCAGTAAACACGATCTTTAAAAATTGTATCTTTCATATTTTAACAGACACGTTACGTGTACTAAAATAAAGCAAGTATTCACAGGGCGGTGTGGGGAGTTAGAAACTAGTTGGCGAGATGAGTAAAAGTGCAAGCTTTGTCGCCGGGCTATAAAAATCAAAAGAACATAGAATAGAACACGCCCGTGCAAATATAGCTTGCCACTCTGCGGTAAACTAGTCGTGCGAGTAATCGTCGCGTCGCGCCGGGCGGTGTCAGTCAGCGATAAACTAATAAAATTTTGTTATATTTCTTGAGCATGAAAATATAGCCGTCACTCGTCTGTCGGACACCTGCCTAAATTAATATTATTTTCTGCAACAAAACTAAATATAGACAAGGGCGGTTTGATGACGTAATTCAAATGACATTCAAAGTGTGAGGTCCTGCAGAGAGATTCATTACAATTTGTTACCAAAACAGTCGGGCGTAGAACAGTCGCTTACGTCAAATCTCTCATTAATTATCGTACAGGGACCACTTCAGTTCGCCCCCCACGTTTACAAAAAAAATGCGAGGCGCCTCGTGTGAGTCTGTCTCGGGGTTGTTCGTTCGGTGGCGGCGGGTTCTGCATTGCCCAACGTCCCGTCCTAACAAAACAATGTCAGAATAGCACAATTGTTGGCTGCGACTATTAGAACGAATTGCCGTACGTGCCCGGGGATACTTCCCTCCTCTCTTTATTACCTCCAGTTTCGCGCTTTTGTTTGCTTTACGCGTCTTGTACGGACTGCTACCGAATACTAAATGTTAAATTTCATTTTAGTGATCGCTTGGGAAAGCTTGAGGACTAAATTATTATACTTATAAATATTATACATTAGAATAACGACAGAAACTATCTATTTAAAATCATTCTGTAAATAGCTATTTAATATATTAATAACCTAGATATCATTTTTTTATGAACTGTTTGCGAGAAACTCAAGATTGCGAGCGATGTTTCTTTCAGGAGATTCCATGCGTAACAAGATTCAAATTGAAATTATTTTAAAATCTTGATAGCCCCGCTATATTGAATTAGGTATGCCTTATTTATCGTGTTAACCCAGCTACCGTAACAAGTGACCACTTACAAAGAAAAATATCAGAGATGACTCATTATTATGGTAAATGTTACTTGGTAATCGAAAAAAGCTTTAAAAATAACTTATTACAACGAAGAATACTTACAGTCTTATTGTTTGTTAGAATTTGTATAAATTCCAGTATCGTATATCACGTTTTATCTCTGCGTGTACGATCTTTTGGAGACGTTCTGTTTTTGTCTTAGTCCTTATCTTTTGGACAAAAGTGGTTCGCTTCATCGAATGTTGCCAGATATTGACTATCTACGTCTATTCAAACAGATAGATAACTGATCTCAGAGATGTGTCTGTGGGGTAACATGCGAACTCTACGATCTTCTCTCTTATGTTATTTATTTAAAAAGAAAATGTTATATATTAAAAATAACTATTTTAAAGTTACTGGCTGTTTTTAGTAGCTTCATTGATAAGGTATTTAAGTGCTACAGATTATGGTCAGATTCACAAGTACTCGGGTATTTATTGGTTAGAACTTCTAAATGTTATCAAAATAGTGATGTAGTATAATTGAATTCCATATTTAAACAGTAAATAACAAATACATACATAATAACCTTAAAATTTGGGGTACTATTAAGCTAGATAGTAGGTAATAAATTAGAAGTGTAATCTAAACAGATACATACTAATTAAGCCAACGACATGTGTTTAAAACATTAGTCGTAATTTAAAGGTATCGACAACAAAAGCTGCATCGAGCCCATAGTCGGGCCAAATACGGGCAACACTAATTCGCTATAATGAAACGTGGGCGTTACCGCGCTACTAATCTAACATCCCTCAGACAATGGTGCAAAAAGGACTAAACGTTGAAAAATAGTTGGCGCGAGTTTAACGGCAATTACACAAAATGGGCACTATCAATAGCCCGGGAATAAAAGCGTAAAATAAAACTGGTCACGTAGGATTTGGGGTCTAAAGTCGGAAAAACATCGATGCACCTGTATTATTAACGCATCGTACGCTTTGTTCCATCACAATAGACGTTAAATTGCAACTCGAATTTCTCATATCGAAAAATGGTCAGCGCGAGCAGGTAAACGTTTTTTATAGGCAATAGTGAGATGGTGCTGAGCCGAGAACCTCTATAAACTGTTTCGATTTATTGCTTAGCTCCAATTGCGGAAATATCAAACTTTAAAATGTTAAACTATTATTATAGCCGTAACTGGAGAAAGTATTATACGAACACAAAGATGAGAAACTATCACATAATGTGTGGCACAATTAACTTGATATTCCTAAATCTCATATGCAAAATAGTAGTTCAACTTCTAAACTAGGCACAATTTTATTTATTAGTGATAAACCTTTCAATTTTACTGTCTAGTCGAACAACTACCACAATTAATAGACACAAGACATAAAAATCGTATTAGAATGGTGTGAATAGTAAGTCACTTTATGGTCGCTATAAAGTCACAACATGCAATATCACACAGTCACACGTGAAATCCATCTATCTTATTTTCTAATCAAAAGAACATAGTTAACGTTGCTCGCCTTCTCACATTTACGACTGTCTATAAAAACATTGGTAATTAATTTCATTTGCACAAAAATTCTTCAATAGCTTAACAATATATCACCAGGCATTGGAAAACCAAATAATTAGATTAAAGAATTTTTAAAAGTAATTTTATACCCATTACTTTCCTATCATTTTATATGTACCAAGAATTAATTTATTATTGTAGTATGTATTATGTTTAATAATTAGTTTTGGTAGTGCTGAAACGTAAATAATTTGCTAGGAAAGTGTAATTGCAAAAACGAATACTGCTTATTTATGATCATCACAAAAACTTCCGACAGCTAGTAGGTATAATTATTTGTTGACTAGTATAATTTTTTATGTGAAAATGAAGCGGAACAATACGCCTACCACAAAGGCTTCGTTAAAAAACAAATGCTCATGTTTGGATATTTCTTAGTGCACAAGCATTCTTTAGATTACTTGTTTTTTGTGGTCACTACAATCCACTGATCTGTAATTACAATAAGGTCCCCCGAGAGTCGCGTTCGCGTTTGACAGACAAGCGGCGCAACATAAAGTACTCTGCATCTACAATTCGTAACGATAAGGCTTCCATTTTGTCATAATAGAGGCGGTTCTTACACCCGTATTTATAGACGAATCTGAGTGATTACTGTGACTAAGCAATGCCCTGTCTCGCTCTTATTGGTGATTTTTAACGTCAACGAAAACGTGACAGACACATTACTTAGAATTTACTATATAAATACGAGTATAACGGCCGAATACAGAAACGCTACTCAAAAACAGAAACGCTACTCAGAACTTGAGTTCTATTCTACCTAAACAATTAAGCAGCTCTCAGACTTAAAAATTCTCTTAGTATTTTAAATTTAGAAGCTGCTTAGTTATTCAAGTAACTCTCAAATTTTAAGTGGCGTTTCTGTATTCGACTGTTAGTATACTTCGTTGGAAAATGAGGGGTTTAGTCTTACGATCTGACGTTTTGGTTCTTTTATTTGACGTTTTTTCTTCAGGAAGATGAGACAAATCATAGTCAACATTTAAAAAAACTACGTATACATTGTGCATTCTAACGATTAACAAATTCAAAGTTGAAACAAAATCCAAATGTAACTATAGAAAGCAGCAACAGCTCAAAGGGAGCAGATGTGCTCTACCACATCAATATTCATCAAAGTGTTGGTGCGTCTGCACTGGAGTCATATGAGCGCATAAACTCAGTCAGCACATAAATCAATATGCTGGAACATAAATTATGTGGAATTCATCTCGAGCTTATTAGAACATAACGGCCTACGGTCTACCCACGTGCGAAACTCCCTTACATAAATAACAATTACATCAGTATTAAGACTACAAATTCTAAAAGCACTTCGTAAATCTATTTCGCATTTAAGTGCTACCTCATCAATTTTGCTTCATTTGTTGTTTTACTCGTAGTAAGTAGGCAAAGAACGTAAATTGATATTAAGTACATACATGTATCTATTACTTAACATTATTATTCATATTCCTAGAGATATACGTACCTATTTTTGTAGCAGTTCTTCAGCATCAGTTAAAATCTTTTTTAGATGGTAAAATAGAAAGGAAGCGTTGCAACGGGAAGCTGTTTAAATTAAAAAAACATTAGCTCACGTAACTCTTCAAAAGATAGTAGATACTCTAATTTGTAAAAGCCGGTAGCATATCTACCGGCTTTTACAAATTACAAAACATTATCTCTTTTGGCAAGTTACTTTACTTAAGTAAGCGAGTTTAAGTTGGAATGTGATAAAAGTAACTGTTCACCGTCATGACCTAACCTAACGTGTGGAGCATCGTCATAATGACGGGGCGCCCGACAGCGCCAAGCACCACAAAAACCATAACGAATCGGTCACAATTGTACACCAGAGGCGCCTGCGCACATGTACACATAATTGACTACGAATCATATTGATTTTATAGCTTTTGAAGAGGTTATATTTGAGAGATAATCATTTCCAGAATATGAAACGCAGACATTTAACGTACGTTTTTATGAGAGAAAGTAATTTCTATGTGTTACTACCTATACAAAATATGTAAAGAAACTTGATACCATAAATTGTTTCATTACATTCAACACAAAACTTAGAATAACTGTTATGAAGGTTAATAACTTTATAAATATAGCAATTGTAATTACAATAAAATTGATTTATTTAATACTGTATGATTTACACTAAACTCGTTGAAATGTTTTGATATTTCAATTAGTATCTTGATCTATCTATATTCAACTAATAAAAATTAAACCACTTTATTGCAAATATAAAATAGGTTAATATTTTTAACAAGAATTTGAACTCAAAATTCGAATTAATAGAATATTGAACATTTGACTAAGCTTGTAATGGGTAGGTAATAGAAGAAGGTAGAATAAAAAAAATACATACACTTGTTTTCAACAATAACTCAAGTTTAAGCTTAAAACTCCAAGAAGTGGTATTTAGTTCTTTTTTTAATACTTAAAGAAATTCTATAAATATTATCTTTGCAGTTAAAACTACAAAGGAGAATGGGCACATTTGGCCTATTGGCAGCCACAAACGAATGTTGTACCAAATGAAAGTACAGTTACTAATGAACATTTTTTACTATGGGCGTTACGCTGTAATTCGTTTGGGAACAAACATATTTGAATGTAAAAAATGTATGGAGCGATATCAGACTAAAACAGATTTTTGAACTAAAAACTTCAAAAACTGATTTTTAATGACTGATTTTTATTTTACACTTCAATATACAGATACACATACTTACACTAACATAAACATATCCCGTTCACAAAGGAAATCAAGTCCACAATCAAAAAAGCCAAGTTATCAGGTTAAGAGTAAAAACGGAGTCCGGGGGCACAGCAGGGTTCAAAGGTAACAACAGAATTTTAAGATGATCGCACAGTTCACAACGTCACAGGTGTAATCGAAGGACTGATAGTGCATGGCTGTACGCAGCACTGACCGCTGCATTGTAATAATAACAATAGCGGCGGCGCTGATTGGCCTTTTGCATGAATGTTATCGCTAAAAATTAGCACAAAACCGGTTTTATTAGGTATGATTGCAACGAAGTTGTCACAGTTGTAATATTTTAAAAAATATTACAACTGTGACAACTTCGTTGCAATCATCGAACTGTGGAACCCTGCTGTGCCCCCGGACTCCGTTTTTACTCTTAACCTGATAACTTGGCTTTTTTGATTGTGGACTTGATTTCCTTTGTGAACGGGATATGTTTATGTTAGTGTAAGTATGTGTATCTGTATATTGCTTATACTTAACATGAGAACATAATAATTATGTCTATATATTTAGCCTAAGCTACTAATATTGTTACTTACTGTAAGTTTTAGATAACGAAACAAGTGTTTTTTATTGTTTGTAACTATATTATGTATGACTGTTATATTATTTTCAAAAACTGGCCAAGTGCGAGTCGGACTCGCGCACGAAAGGTTCCGTACCATTATTAATTATTATATACAACAGATTTTGTTTTGAAAGGTAAATTGCGGTTTACGATTTATGACGTTTAAAAAAAACTACTTACTAGATCTCGTTCAAACTAATTTTCTTTGGAAGTTTGCATAGTAATGTACATCATATATTTTTTTTAGTTTTATCATTCCATTATTTTAGAAGTTACAGGGGGGGGGGGACCAACATTTTACCACTTTGGAAGTGTCTCTCGCGCAAACTATCCAGTTTAGAAAAAAATGGTATTAGAAACCTCAATATCATTTTTGAAGACCTATCCATAGATACCCCACATGTATAGGTTTGACGAAAAAAATTTTTTTGAGTTTCAGTTCTTAGTATGGGGAACCTCAAAAATTCATTATTTTTTTCTATTTATGTGTGAAAATCGTAATGCGGTTCACAGAATACATCTACTTACCAAGTTTCAGCAGTATAGCTCTTATAGTTTTGGAGAAAAGTGGCTGTGACATACGGACGGACGGACAGACAGACATGACGAATCTATAAGGGTTCCGTTTTTTGCCATTTGGCTACGGAACCCTAATATGTAATTAATATATTACTACAATATACTTCTGTAATTTCATTTTACATTTTTATACTAAAAAAACCTCGAATACCTAGTTAGTAATATGATGCAAAATCTTTTAAATCAAAAGTCATTTTACTCACTTTTAAAAAGACCCACAGTGATAAAACTTCTACACCGTAATTGTAACCTAACCTAACCAAACCATATCAGTAAATAACAATTTCATTGTTGGCCGCTAATAGGCCAAGCTCCATACAATTTTGCCCATTCTCCTTTAGTTTAACATTGGGATTGGAGCAGAATTTCGCTAAGTGCGAGATTTACCTTCACCCTTCTGTGTCTCCGGATAAGGTTTGCGAGATTACACACAGGTTTAATGAGGTGGCTCCGGGCATTCAGCTTGTTTCTAAGACTTCTTTACGTCTTCTGGGGGCCCCTGTCGCGACACTTTCGCAAAATGTAAATATTGTACATAGCAACACTGATTTGTATGAAGGTAAGCATAGACCATATAAACCTCCTTCATTTCCCCGTAGTTTGGTTATATCTCATCTATGGCCGTATGATAAAAAGTACTTTGTGATCTATGGTTTGATACATTCAAACCATGGCGGATAAGAAAACGTGCTGCGTGCCTTGGATTAAATGAAAGCTAAGTACCTAGGATTACATTTACTTTAATATCTTATTTTATCTTTTGACTAATATTACGAACGTGTAACTTCAAATTAAGACCAACTCCTGATGGGCTGAGGCCCAAGTAATCTTTGATCGTAGGTTGCAAACAGCAACAAGGTATGCTGTATCAGTGCTCTCACTATACAGGTACACCCATAGCAAACAGCTATGAAGTCTGCCGGCAGAAGAGCAGTCTCACACAAGACAGGTCGATTGTAAGAATTGATCTATAAGATGTACAAGTCTAGTGCTCTCGTCACCCGAAACACCTAAGATGATTGCATTAGGGTGTAAATGATGCGTCGTTGACACCCTAATCTAATAGACGGTCAAAGTCCACACCCGAACCCCCTAGGGTGTGCTGGTCCTGTTAATATGTATAAATATGAATCTATGTTGAATATAATGTTTCCCTCGGTACTTGGTGATTCATTCAGTGAGAATCATAAATCATTTACCTCTACAGGTCTCGTATTATGCAGGAGAGGCATGTAATGGTTGAAGAGAACACGGGTGGCATAAAAGCGAAGCAGTAAAATCATCTCAATAAACAAGAAGTAAACCTACAAAGAACCAGTAAGCCAAAGCAATCTATATCTTCAAACCCTACCTACATTATCGCGGAGTCCCTTATTTGTCAGGCGTAGAAACCATGGGGATTCCCGACAGCCCCTGTCTTCGATGATGGTGTCCCAAGGTTTGTCCAGGATCAAACTGCAAAGTGTGACGATACTTTGGAGCGTCTTTTAAAAGTTAGTCCCCATGTAGCCCTAACTATAATTAAGTACTGCCTTTTCGTGCCCCAATTTATATATTACCTTAGGTGTCCTCCGTGGATGGCAGGATTTCGAGTCTTCTGGGTAGGATTTTGAATTGACACTTTTCGTCTCAGGCGTGGTCCCAGGCTTCTCTCCCGGTCCGTTTTGGGGGGCTGGGTATTAGGGGTGTTACTGCGCTCTCTCTGCCTGCATTTTTAGCCTCAGCTCATGGCTGCAGGAATATTATTGACAGCATTTTGAGTGCTTCGTTTGCTCGGTCGGGAATAGTTAGTCTAGCCGAGTCGGTGGACCGGTGGAAGGCGCTTTCAGGTTGTGATGCACTACTTTATTGCACTCCTAGAGGCAGTGGAATGAGCCTCTTTGTAGGGTAGTTCAGCTAGACTTGTTGGCTGGTTGCTCGAGCGATGTACATCGGGCTCGCCTTTACGCTTCCTTCGAAAGGAAATCTGGTGTGTGGCTCAACGCCATTCCATCTGCTAACGTGGGCACTCTTTTGGACCGACATACCTTTTCGTTGGCGGTTGGTTTGCGCCTTGGATTGAGGGTCGTTCAGCCGCTTCAGTGTGTTTGTGGGGCGGAGGTGGACATTTTGGGACACCACGGCCTTGCGTGCCGGAGAAGTGCGGGTCGCATCCCGCGCCATTTCGCTCTAAATGACGTCAGTCGTTGCGCTCTTGTCTCGGCGAACGTGCCGGCAATGTTAGAACCAAACGGCATTGTTCGTTCTGATGGCAAGAGGCCTGACGGTGTGACGCTCATTCCGTGGGAGCATGGAAGGTGTCTGGTATAGGATGCCACCTGCGTGGATACTCTGGCTTCGTCCCATCTCCAGGCTACCCGGGTGCAGGCGTGTGCGGCGGCTGCTAGCGCGGAGGCTTTGAAGGGCCGAAAGTATGTAGATATTCCCGGCTGCTACATTTTTACTCCAGTGGGCCTTGAGACTTTGGGTTGTTGGGGCCCCAATGCAAGATTGTTCTTAAAGGAGTTGTCGGCGCGTCTGATCGGGGCGACCGGTGATCCCAGAGCTGGTGGTTTTCTGTCTCAGCGAGTTGGTCTCGCTATTCAGAAGGGGAATGCCGCCGGCATCTTGGGGACCATGTTTCGGGAGGGTGTCATCGACGACGGGCTTTTTTCATTTATTGTTTTTTTACCCTTATTGTTGTGTTTCATTGAATAAATGAGTTAAAAAATTTTGTTTTAATTATTTGTTTAATATATCGAGAAAAAAGTGTTTACAGACTGTCCCCTCCTCGATCCTATGGAAATTTCAGTTCTGTGACCGGATGCAAAAACGCACGACAATAAAAAACCCTTAGTGCCCTGTATGAAATATTTTATTCTACTACAATTAATAGAATCACATTCTTTAAACTATGAAAAGATAAACATTCATCTCCTCTCTATGCTCGTTTAATTCTTTGTTAACCCATGTAGATTGAAAACTTGTTTACGTCTATAATCACAATTTCACGCGTACTTAAAATGGTACAAGTAGACATGTTAAACGGTTCGTCACGGCATCCACACGATGTTTCGTCTTTGTATAAATGCTGTATAAACTACGTCTTTTACAAAGTAAACACATCTACGAAGGAAAATTAAGTGCCAAGGTTGAGTTGTATTTAAGAACTGTATCGAGTTTAATGTAACTTTATAAACCTATTACTACATATATAATAGGTAAAGGGAGAGAGAGGAAAAAACTAAATGTGGGTCTGTAATTGATGACCAGCAATTAAAGACCCTCATATTGTATGGGTTCTCATTCGAACCAGAGAGGCCTACTTACACTGGTTTTATGTCTTGTATGGGAACACCCGTTAATTAACAACTTTTTTATTTTATAAATTTTTGCCTTTTTTGTGCTACATTGCTTTTCGCCAAATTTAGTGGTTCCAGGTCAACGGGAAGTATACCATTTAGTTATTCGACCAAAAAAATATTAGGTACCTCCTTCCATTTAACCTTGTTTGTAATTTTTGGTGAAAAACAAGGTAAAGGGAAAAGTCTGAAAAATAAAAACCTCTAATCCAACCTCATTTCGGCCTAAACTACAGTCCCCGATCACAGGGATAATAACATCGAATTCGATTATTTTATTAAAATAAGAATATTATTAGGTAGATGTTATACATATAAAAATGTTCAAACACAACAGTTTACTTTAAGGCACGTCGTAATTTGCGATGTGTGTAGAATGTTTATAACACTAGAGTTGAAAAAATATTTATTCTAACAAGTAGTGTTTAAGAGTCGCATTTTTAACATTAATATGCGGTACGCCAACAAGCTAATGTAATGCTTAAAAAATTTCAAATCGTAATATTTTAAGCATAGCTATTATACGAACCTCATGTCATCTGCAGATATCTACCTGATAATAAAATGTTCATTAGGCACTAAAACCGTGAACACCATCATAAAATCGTAATCGTACAGTAATGTATAAATATCGTGTGCGACACATATAAAGTGCGTCAAGTTCTTGACTCTCTGTACAAATGAAGGAAATTGTGCTTACATTGAGAACAGGAGCAAGGAGTTATCTGGCATGTGTGCGATACAACCACGCATCGCGGAATAAACGCCCCGTGAAGTCATAAAAACCAACCACGGTTATACCAAAGGACGTCTATAAATTCTTTATTTTATGATCTCGAGCATATATTTAATTCTAAGAGCGTCCCCCACTGTTTCCTTTTTTGTCGTATAAATAAAGAATTTATAGGGATTTTTATACGTCCTGGCAATCAGTGTTTAGACGCGTGAACGAGACAACGATGACTATTAAAAAGTAAATGAGGAGCGATAACTCCAACATCGATGTAAATAATAATAATGTATTCGTTTTTAAGCCGTAACGAAGAACTAAATCATTAGTAAAGTAAAGAATTTGTCGAATACATCAAATTTCATCGTATCTTCTGGTTATTTGATTGTAAACGGACCGCCTTTGAAAGCTGACAACACAATAATTTTGTGTTTAGAATGCTTATACTTCCAACGGATATTGAGCGATCCAAAAACGTTGGACAAAGACCGACAACACAATGATTATTTGTACCAAAAATCATTGCTATATGATTGTTGCTTACTAGGTAAGTAAACCTCGTAATATTAAAAATGAATATAGGGTATATATAGGGTATATCCATACTTCCAAACTTTTCAGAATAAAAATATATTCAATTATTCACACACTTTATTTATTTTTATCTTGAAGATTAACCCACTTACTTATAAACAATGACAATTATGTAACGTTTGGCTCTGTCTGTTAACTTTGAAACAGCAACTTTGTTATGTTTCATGTCACAAGTAAAAGACCAACGATACATAGAGTTAATAGGTATAGTTTATGTTTATAAGTATAAGGGGGTAAGTTGTTAATACTTTCCACATAACCTGATTGTTTTACTAATTATCGTTTTATTAGGTTATGTGTATCCTTTTTTGCGTGTTAGCATTTAGTCATTAGATTTTATCTGCCCCAAGGCATGGCAACGTCGTCATTGGCCTCTTTTAGGTTCCTACAGTACAGGTGTTGGATGGAGCACAGTGGGCATTGGAATAGGTGCTCCATTTCATGTAGTTTGAATAAATTTCTCACCTTTATACATGGTCATGGTAAACTTAATAATAGTGATCATGTTTACCTTTTGAACAATGTGCGTAGGAGCGATATGATAATTTAACATAACCACTCTGTACATTTTGATACTTGATCAGTAAATCATACTGAATTTCTAATATGATTGATTGTATAAGCACAGAATTATTATTTTGAATTTACAGTTCTAAGCAGAAATTATCTAGAACCATGAGCCTACCTATTCCTATATAAAACAATCGTACTTATTATCTTACTTATCGTATTTATTAAATACATAATATAATAAGATAAGATAAGAAAATTTATTTTCAAGGAAAAATAGCATACAAAAAATTTCACTTGCGGCGAGGCTTGAACTCGCGTCTTTGGGTCAGTACCCCAACGTCTATACCAACTAGACTACGCAAGCCCACGCCTTTTGCCGTGAAAACTTCCAATGCTATATTCTCCTCTGATTGTTTACGATTAAGGCCCGTTAAAGCGCCATCTATCTAACGCTACAGGAACAACTTTCCAGTTGTTTACACCTGCGTCGTAATGGTTAACTTTACAGTTAACTCATTACTAACGTAAGATGTCGCTTTTTCCATTACTATAAATTTCTTTTTTAATTTTTGTATGTAGCTCAAGGCTATTTTATTTAGAAAATTTATTTTCAAGGAAAAATAGCATACAAAAATTTTCACTTGCGGCGAGGCTTGAACTCGCGTACTTGTGAAAATTTTTGTATGCTATTTTTCCTTGAAAATAAATTTTCTAATTTCTCTTGCTTTAACGAGCCTTAATCGTAAACAATCAGAGGAGAATATAGCATTGGAAGTTTTCACGGCAACAGGCGTGGGCTTGCGTAGTCTTGTTGGTATAGACGTTGGGGTACTGACCCAAAGACGCGAGTTCAAGCCTCGCCGCAAGTGAAAAATTTTGTATGCTATTTTTCCTTGAAAATAAATTTTCTAAATAAAATAGCCTTGAGCTACATACAAAAATTAAAAAAGAAATTTATAGTAATGGAAAAAGCGACATGTTACGTTAGTAATGAGTTAACTGTAAAGTTAACCATTACGACGCAGGTGTAAACAACTGGAAAGTTGTTCCTGTAGCGTTAGATAGATGGCGCTTTAACGAGCCTTAATCGTAAACAATCAGAGGAGAATATAGCATTGGAAGTTTTCACGGCAACAGGCGTGGGCTTGCGTAGTCTAGTTGGTATAGACGTTGGGGTACTGACCCAAAGACGCGAGTTCAAGCCTCGCCGCAAGTGAAAATTTTTGTATGCTATTTTTCCTTGAAAATAAATTTTCTAAATAAAATAGCCTTGAGCTACATACAAAAATTAAAAAAGAAATTTAAGATAAGATAAGATAATTTATATCAATATACCCAAAAAGTTTTATTTATTCAGCCTCAGGTAATTGTTTTTGAAACATTGATATCAGGTCAATTGTGTCGTTATGCAAATCGGCCTTAAAATTGAAATATTTATTACTATAAAAATAAATATCTATTATCTATTTACTATTATAAAGCGGAAGAGTTTGTTTGTTTGAACGCGCTAATCTCAGGAACCACTGGTCCGATTTGAAAAATTCTTTCGGGGTTGGATAGTCCATTTATTGAGGAAGGCTATAGGCTACTTTTGATCCCGATATTTCCACGGGATCGGGACTTATGCGGGTGAAACCGCGGGGAGCTGCTAGTATTAAATAGAAGTATCAAAACCATTCGCACGTGTACCATACAAAGCAAACAGTTCCCCATAAAACCTAATAAAGTTTGAGCGTAGAGAAGGTATCAGAGCCAGCATTCTTCAGAGCCCGACCGATTTCATACACAATAGCCCGAGCCCTACACTACACGTCATTGCTCGTCACATTGAGCAGAAACACAAACATTTAAAAAATCATCAGACACAATAATACCGTACAAAAAATACAACCGCCTACAATTATCGTAGTCGGGAGCACAATACTAAGCCTTACAAAAGTAAACAGTGACCGCACACCGGATTTAAGAAATAAGCTTCGGTCGCTTCTGTACCGAATTCTACGGAACTTGGGTCCTACGAAATGACATTCAATTTTCGGACATTAAATTCATTGTGGTGGAAACGAAATTCGACTTTTATTTTTTACTGATTCTACGTACTGAATAGGAATGCTTACAATAATCGAAACTCGACAAAGAGTATCTGTATATCTAGTAATTTGTAACGATGTATATTGCCGTTACGGCGAGTCCCTTTACTGCATCGACTTCCCGCTACATCGAACGGCTCGAATACTTATAAATTCTATAGCATTGATGACATTCTCTCTAGTTAAATAATTGCACGTGAGCGTAGTCTTCTTCTTCAGCAGCATTTATTTGCTAACTGCAGGGCATTATGCCTTTCCAATTGCACTTCACGTATTTTTCTCTCTGGTCTTCAGGGACTACGCTGAAGCAGGGTAGGTTTTATATAGTCGGACCATTTAGAAGGTTGTATGACTACACCCTTCTCCCGACTCTCGGTAATCAGGCCAGGCAGGCCACGACCAGGCCGTAGGACTCAACAAGAACTAACATCTCAATACGGAGTGGTCGAGACAACGACTACAGCTAAAATATGCAATAAATCTTTAACTATAGGTAAAAAATAATGGTATTAATAACATCAACACACCGATCAATCTAAAAAGGCCGCTGCACCGGTGTTAGTTCAGGTGTAGAAGTACAAAGCTATCATCGTAGAGTTAATATTTACTAAAGGTACCTTTATTAAGAATTAAAGAATCATATTTCTTAGCGAATAATGCGTTATGCAATACGGTTTACATAGGACTGGATGTTGCAAAAAGTTGAGCATCGCAGGTAAATTACAAGGTGTAAGGAAAAGTACCCTTATATTGATAATGGCAAATTTTGCTGTCAGGAAACATTCCTATATTTTCAAAAATAAGTAAATCTGCGTTTGAAGATTTTTGAAATTGGCGTCAGTTTCCAAACGCTCACCGTTCTGTCCCGATCACGTGGGCATATCACATCGGAAACCAAGTCTCCAGCTATTTGCATACAGATAATCGGTTCAGCGGCGTTGAGAGTCCTTAGGGCGACCTACTGACAACTCTAACACTAAGTGGGTCACACCAGTACACGAAAAGAAGAAGATAAAAGCCAATAGGTAAAGTAGGTATACTTAAGCCAAAATGAGAATATTTTCCCAAGTGACAAAGTAAATCAGTAACATTTGTTTAAATTTATTATATCAACGTTTACATAGGTATGAAAATTTTCTGATTTTATTCGAAACTTGAACAAATCATTTACCAATACATTTTAAAGCGCCACACACGACCATCTTCAAAAGAAAAATGTTGAATAAATTTGATTCACGTGACCGATAACGACAATATCTTTGGTAATAATCAATTTATGTATCATATATCAACTACTAGAAAAGCTGTACCTACCAAATTCAAGACAAGTGGACAAAGTAAGGCTTCAAATTTGTTAACAATAAAAATATCCATAGATCGGGAGGTTCGTCCCACGGGTTGAGTTGCGAGTGTGGCCGCCCACACCGGCTGAGCCATACATACAACATGACATAGCAGTAATCAACCTGACTGGAATAGTTTTCAATAAATTTTGATTTATTCTGCTTATTTTCATATTTTACGGTCGAAAAGATTGTGGAATGCATATCAATGTGAAACCTAAGAGTTAAAAAACCGTCAAAAGAACCGCTTATTAAGCTTGTACATTATCATTAGCTATCGGTATTAAATTAGTATAAATATAGATTTATTCTATGTTTTCATTACCGTTATTGGATTATTTTTAATCTATATTTGCATATATTCTTAATTTGAGTTAACGAATTGAACTATATTAGTAAAGCATCACTCATATGGTGTGTCGGGTCTCATTAGAATGATGGAAAAGAAGATTTACAATTTTATGACAAGTCATTAATTTACCGTATGCAATAAATCATTCATTGATTGACATCAATTAACATCGCTTGCATAACTTAAAAAGTATTTTAACATTTAGGGAAACATAAATCGGAATAATTCTTACTATACAGGGTTATTGGGAACGAACTATAAAAGCAGATCAGGGCTACCTCCTGACATCCCAAGGAACAACTTTCGTTCTACGACTTCTGAAACTTCGATTTTTTTTCTCAATAACCCTGTATTATTTTTTATATTTTAATTCTAATTTTACTAGGCAAAACTATATACCTACCTAAATTAATCCTTTTTCATTAAACACAAAAACCACTGCATTTTTGTCGAAATCTGTCCTGTAGTTTTACAGACATTATTTATTATACTTCTACTAATTTCAATTTTTTTAACCTATTATTTACAAATAATGTCAAGATTTGGCTCCTAAGTCACTATAGTTTTAAAATTAAAAAGTCTTTTCAGATTACTTTATAAATAAAAATGAGGTTTTCGTCGTTGGAACTATTAACATAATTTAAAGTAACCGTCTAGACAACTTTTTAAGTAACAACCCTTTATTAATACCCATAAAAAGTGTGCGACTACTTTACGAAATAATTTTAACAATTGAATATAGATAAATTAAAAATCAGTCTTTGTATTCTAACAATTGATGAAGTTTAATCCTTTTCATTGTAAACGCTTGTCGAATATTACTTAAAGCTTACCTTTGTTGTAAGTATTTGTAACTTTTAGAGGAAAGCCTTATTATATTTGTCTAGTTGCGCTCAACGCGATAATTAATACCACTTTTAAAATTTCTTTTAAAATAATTTCATCTCGTAACATTTTATTGTGGGTTAGTTTCGATTTCTTTAATTTAGGAAAATATTTAGAAGCACTTTCGTAGGTTGAAATGAATGCAAAACAAGTGTAAAATTAGTGATGACAACAGTAAGTAGGTACGTATATATTGTTGTAAACAGGATGTAGATTATTGAGTGTTATCTGGTTAATTCAGTTATTTTCGGGGTACCTACTTATACGTTATCTATTTGTTTTGTTTATCTTATATATAAAATTTCCATGTCACAGTGTTAGTTACCGTACTCCTCCGAAACGGCTACACCGATCTTCACCAAACTTCACATACGGATTCAGTAGGTATGAGAATCGGCTACTATCTATAATTTATAAGGCAAAACAACGTTTGCCGGGTCAGTTAGTAATCTACATTTATAAAAGCGAAAATCACTGACTGACTCATCACGAAATCTCAGAAACTACAATATATAAAATTTCCATGTCACAATGTTAGTTACCGTACTCCTCCGAAACGGCTTTACCGATTTTTACCAAATTTTATATGCGTATTCAGTAGGTCTGAGAATCGGCTACTATCTATAATTTATAAGGCAAAACAACGTTTGCCGGGTCAGCTAGTCTAATATATAAAATTTCCATGTCACAATGTTAGTTACCGTACTCCTCCGAAACGGCTTCACCGATTTTTACTAAATTTTATATGCGTAATGCGTATTCAGCAGGTCTGAGAATCGGCTACTATCTATAATTTATAAGGCAAAAAACTACATTGAAATCGGTTCATCCGTTCGTGAGCTACGATGCCACAGACAGATACACACACACACACACACACACACACACACACACACAGACGGACAGACAGACAGACACGTCAAACTTATAACACCCCTCTTTTTCCGTCGGGGGTTACAAACAACGTTTGCCGGGTCAGCTAGTAAGCATATAAATTACTACTTAATTTTATCAATATAACAAATAACTTTATCATAATTAAGACTTAAAATTAAGTAGTTCATTAACTTACTTCGATTAAGATTATAACTTATCTTAATTGAGATATTGGTGCATTTTAGGTACATCAGTTATACTTACGTCAATATTTCGTATGCGATATGAAGAAATCTATAATTTTCACTGGTCAAATAATAACTAAAACTATTAACAACTTTTGAATCTGACCATATAATTTAAGTGTAAACATTTTGAATGAAATATTGGTCATAGCACGTAAGCGATATAAATAAAAGTGATATTATGGTGAATTTAAGGCGTGGTATTAGTTAGGCGGAAAAAGAAGGCGCTCTAACATATATAGTAGTCAACACTGGTCATATTAATCACCCGTTGACGCCTACAGGGCGTGGTCTAACACTTATTAATTCGTATAGCTTAAATTGGCATTGAAAGTGGTCACTAATACTATAATAGAGTCGGACAATAGCTCAGTTTTATGGCAAAAACAAGAAACTAGTTTGGAAAACAGTTATAACGTTGTACCAACAGGGCGGACAAAGCACCTATAAGCCCAGATATTATAACTACTTTGATCAGTAGGCACATACACCTAAAAATTGTTAAACCTAAAAAAGTTATTATCATCAAATATACTAAACTGTAACCAGTCTTCTCAGCCGAGCGATGTTCCCGGTTGCATCGCTCTCGGGAGCCCGGGGTCCGCTAAACCCCAAATTAGTTTGGGGTCGGCGCAGTAGGTAAGTCATCATTGACCACACCTTCTGCAAATAGATTTGGCAATATTTTTACGGCCGGCCGCCTGCCTGACACCAACCCTCCTAGGGACCAAGCAGTTTATCCGCCACCGCGCGGAGAGAACTTAAGATTTGCTAGTCTCCCTCAGATCCCTTAGTCGCCTTTTACGACACCCACGGGAAGATATGAGGTAGCCCTATTCTATGCCGGGGCTACACGGCACAAACTGTAACTAGAGTAATTAAAATAAAGTATGCAATAAATAAAACTATATATTGAACAAAATTAAGGATTTCACTGTAATCCTAATCTATCTTCTATCTATCATCATTTCAGCTGTAAGAAGTCCACTGCTGGACATAAGCCTCCCTCATAGATTTCCAGATGCTTCGGTCATATCTTCTATCTATTACATATAATAAAATCGTAACTCAGCGGTGTCTGTTTTTGGAAGATATACAAAAAATATAAATTGTATGGGTATCTATTAACGCAGTAGAACCCATTTTTCTGTTTTTCTGGTTGTCTGTTTGTCTGTTTATCTGTTTGTCTGTTTATCTGTTTGTCTGTTTGTGTGTGCCTTTGTGCCCGCTAATCTCAGAAACGGCTTATCCGATTTAACCAAATTTGGTATGCAGATAGATTTATACCCCGATTAACATATAGGCTACTTTTTATCCGGCTATTTAGTCCGGTTATCCGGATAAAGTGTTATTTCTACTTTTACCTAATTAGTTTGAATGTTGTATTGAAGAAGTATGTTGTGTTGAATTAACACATGATAAACCGGATATCCGGTAGGTAATTAAAAAGCCGGATATCCGCAACGTAATTAAAAAAGCCGGATATCCGGTATATCCTAAAATACCGTATAACTATGTCTCTCCATATATTCGGATGGTTCGGACATACGGAAATTTTTAATGGTTATTTTTAACCGACTTTTAAAAAGAGGATCATATCAATTCGACCCGCATATTGTTTGTATGGGGATATGTTCACGCCGGACTCCGGCATATGAATATTCTTTTTAGATTTGGAAAGTGAGAGTCTCGAATTGGTTTCACAAATTGTTGGTGATGAGAGCCTTTGGAATGATGAGCAGAATAGCATCCCACAATGAAGTAAATTACTAATTTTTGGACTTCCATCAATAGAATCAGCTTATAAAGAACTCGGTACGAATTGATGGACCACCTGAAACTACTTTCTCATCAGAAAACTCCTCAATGATTAAAGTTACGGTTACAATTTTGATATTTTTAGTGGCAGTCGAAAATGCACGAAAAAGGGAAAAAAATCGGGCCGTTTTACTGGGTAGATGCAGATTGCATGTAGTTTACGAGGCACAATGGCAGCTGCGGCAGAGTGTGGATTCCGAGTCGAGGGTACCCTCCAGATGCCCCGTAAGCCCGCGTCAGCGGGCTCGGGGTCCTTTCCGCAAGAAAAGGGCCGCGTGGTTGACAACCACTGTAAAAAATCCCCTCAGCCTCTGGTGGTGGCGGTGAACTCGGGGGGGGGGGGGGGGGGGGGGGCTATCACCGGTTTTGGGAGCCGCCACGAGACGGTAGTGTGACCGTGCCGAGAAAGGGGGACGGAGAGGAATTTTCTCTATCGGGCAGAGATGAGGCTTGGAAAGGCCGCCGTTGTCGGGGTTGACGGATGTAGTCCATGAGGAATTCCCACTGGCCTCTACACTTGTGGAGCGAGGGACGCCGTTGGGGTTTAGTTGACAAACTGTGGTAGGGAGCCCAACAAACCGGGTCATTTGCCCCGACAGTGGCCTGACGGTACATAAGGGGCATCACCCACGTAAAAAAAAATATTGCATTTAGTTAAGCTGCCCGATTTCAAATTACATAATAAATAAGTCGGTTGCTTTGTACATAATGTAGACAAGCTTATTATTTTATCCTTTTTTTCGAAGTCGAGTTTCAACTTTTATAGATTTTCGACACTTCTTCTTATAATAATGTGAATAAGCATGCAACAAGTTACATACCGATGTGCAAAAATCACACTTAAACAAACTCTGCCATGATTCTCTTCTGCTCAGTACTTTCCTGGTCGTTCGTTTAAGTGTAGACCTTTGCACAGCGATGGGTAGATGTTCGAAAAACGCTGACGAAGTCGCGGGCACAGCTAGTACGTTAATAAAACACTTACTCGTGAGTACGTTACAGGTAATTTAATTATTAAATTATAAATGCATTAGTTTTAAAGTATCAATATTCAATATACCTTGTTCTATTTGATATTAGATACTTTATAAACATGTGTAACACAAAGTAAAAGTAACGCTAAGTAAAGTTGTAAGAAACTTTTGAGTAGATAAAGGTGAAGAGTATGACCAAGTTAAAAAAAACCATTCAAATGCGAGTTGGACTCGTGCTCCGAGAGTACGGAACCTTCGGTGGTGGGTCTATAATTGCTGACCAGTAAATAAAGGTTTATTGTATGGGCAATAAGTGAGGGAAGTGCCATTTAGGTATCGACCCCAAAAATATAGAGTACTTCCGGTTGGCCTACATTTGTAAATTTTGGCGGAGAGCAATGTAAGACAAGCAAAAAATGAAAATAAAAAAAGTTCTACATTTTGGTAAGTACTTACCATGTTTTGCGAAAATCTAAATTTGCCTATATATTTTTATTGTGTTGACTTAGAACCTGAGACACGTCAAGGAGGACATCATTCATTCATTAATACAAGAGATTGAGAGAAGACGTCCCCAAACAAATTAAAAAGAGAAAAAGATGAAGAAGATAATTCGTAATTAGTATTATTTAGCTTGATGACCGATACCTTTGTCACTTTCACCAAGGATGAATAAGTAATTTAATAGTCGTACGTATTAAGCAACGCGGCGCGGTCATTTCTTGGATGGGTGACCGATAATGTGTGTGGCAATCTCGAGATCCTCCGTGCTTCGGAAGGCACGTGAAGCAGTTGGTCAAGCCGGCAGTTATTTCACATAGTAGTCGTTAGATCAAGTTAAAGGCCTTAAGGTGACCTGAAAACTCTAACACTAGGTGAGCCACTCAACTATAAGAAGAAGAAGAAGAATAAGTAATTGTGCACAGGTTTAAGATTTTCATTTTTAGAGATAGGAGGACTCAGACGCATGTTTTTTTTTGCGTTAAAATACAAAAGTTACACTTGTGTTACGACTAGATACCTACACAGGTTTGTTTTAAAAATAAAAATACATTGTTCTTGGGACGCCTACCGACATAGTTCAATAGCGTTGTATAGAAGTGTAGAGTAAACAGATTATCTTATTAATGATTTATCGGGTGGCGGGAAAGCTAAATGGCTCGTGGGTACGCGGCTCTTGCTACCGTAACGGACCCAGGGCCGGTTAATTATATCTAGTCGTAAAGTTGTTAAACAACTATGCTATTTATTGGCGGCTAACGAAGGTTAATTGTCCGTCGAATGTAAACGACACTATGGATCAAGTCAATGTTTTAATTACAATTATTTTATTATGGTTGATATGATATTCTTGACACTACTAGTCACATGTCATTTTTTGCATATTTCTACTTTCATATTCCACCTCTGCTTTTTTGTAATTTAATTTTGTCGTACTTCATTAGTATAAAATTGTGTTACATGTAAAATGGACTGTACAAGACGATAACCTTCGATTCCGGTAAAATTGTGAAAAAAGCAATCGTAAAACACAAATTCATAACTCATACATCAATTCATCATAGGGATATGGGAGTAAACTGCAAACACTACATCATCTTCATAATGTTTTTGAAGCCTGACGTAACATTCGAGATTGGTAAAAACCCGCGCCGTCCAATGAGAGATTCGATCGAATCTATCACCGTCAGATGTGTAAAAGAATGCTCGATCGAACGATGCCCGGCGCCGGCCACAGCATCCCATCTCGTGGATAATATGGAGATGAGAGGACCGCCAGGCAACACCTCACGGACACCCCACTGAGAAATATCATATATGACGATATACAATCAAATATGCAATTCGCTTGCCATCATAAAATCTTTACCGACACCGTTTTTGAACCTGTTCAATGAATATGGAAATTACTTGTACATTTTTAAAATACTGTTACGAGTAAAAAAGCAAAATTGAATTACATACAATGAATAAGTAGATTTTTGTTAATAATTGATAGGTGAGCAAACGTGTTAAAACGAATGATTACTTACCATCTTGTGACTAGAAAGTTAATGGTTTGTCTCAATAAGTAGCCCGCTTGCTAAGAAAATATTGTTACAGGTAACTTGTTGGTTCCGAAAGAAGGTACGAATAAAGCAGTGAAAAACTTCCAAACAAGTAGCTGCACTGAACAACGCATTAAAACACGGGTGCTTATTGTCTTTAGATAGTGTGAAATGTTGCTATTTCTTTGACGCACTCAGCTTTGTTTTTTTACAAAGTATTTATCAAACTACATATATACTTAAATATGAAACAAGTTTCAATAGTATAGGTCTTATAGTTCCCGAAAAAAAGTGGCTGTGACATACGGACGGACAGACAGACGGACAGTAAGACATGGCTAATCCATAAGGGTTCCGTTTCTTGTCATTTGGCTACGGAACCCTAAAAAGTAGTCTAATACTCACAGAATATTAATGGACTGTTTGCAAAAAAAACTATTGGACATGAATTATGTATAAGTTTAGTCTTTGCGAAAATGTTTATTTGATTATACACCCATGGGTATTATTAATCCTTATTACGTCGTTCTTGGCAAGTCATTGGGTATTCTAGAATATTAACGCCTTTAAAAGTTGTTAAATGGTTATACAAATAATGTTGGTAAAAGTTATACAAATAATGCTGAAACAAATATATATGCTCTCAAATAGTAATAGGTTCATATAAAAAAGAATTAAAAACCGACTTCAAAAGAAGACAAAACAGCCTTACCTGCATACAGTGCCACCTACTTATCTGTTATGTAATGTGAAGTCAGAACAAACTACGACCTGGATTTACCAAGTATAACTGCCCGTCCCGGTGAGATTCTTTTTATTTATTTTTAGAAGTCGGTTTTTAGGGTTCCGTACCTAAAGGTAAAAACGGGACCCTATTACTGAGACTTCGCTGTCTGTCCGTCTGTCCGTCTGTCCGTCCGTCCGTCCGTCCGTCCGTCCGTCCGTCCGTCTGTCACCAGGCTGTATCTCATGAACCGTAATAGCTAGAAGGTTGAAATTTTCACAGAAGATGTATTTCGGTTGCCGCTACAACAACAAATACTAAAAACAAAATAAAACAATTATTTAAAAGGGGCTCCCATACAACAAACGTGTTTCTAAAATAACAAGGAGTCAGGACAGGAACAAGGACAGTAGTTGGTCAGGACAAATCGAGTTGGTCATGGATTTCAAAATGGCTGCCCTATCTGTCAAATATACCAGTCTGCCTTACTTACCAAAGAGTTTCTTTTATGTTTCAGATTTTCTTTGTGCCAAGGTTTTTAATTATTTATTTCATCATTTTTAGTGCACTTTTGACTGCCACCTAAAATCATAAAATAATAACAATAACTTTAATCATTGAGGAGTTTTTTGATGTTTCGGGTACTCCATTAGTCTGTACCTAGTTCGTGAGGAGCCGATTTTATCGGTTAGTCCAAAACTAGTAATTTACTGCAATCTGGGATGCTATTCTGCTCATCATTTCGAAGGTTCTCATCAGATCTTCCACAAATTTAAATGGGACCAAGTAGAAGCTAAAACCATTCTTATAAAAAAT
The DNA here is from genome assembly GCA_958496205.1 of Idaea biselata. Classification (NCBI taxonomy): domain Eukaryota; kingdom Metazoa; phylum Arthropoda; class Insecta; order Lepidoptera; family Geometridae; genus Idaea; species Idaea biselata. Next base: position 24,574,743 of record OY292400.1, on the reverse strand, counting down.
AATTATCACGATCGGATCTCACTGTCATTTTACCACCTCCTTTTTTGGAAGTCGGTTAAAAAGACGGGACTATTTTTAATATCAATTTGTGGGATCCAATGAACCTTATTATAAACAATCTACAATCGGATCGAGACCCTACGCTCGAGTGATATTTCCGACAGGGGCAAAAGGGGCGCATGCGTTTAATGAAATCAAAAGGATTAAAAGCATCTGCCTGCTTGTTATTCAAATCGATCGAGAGCTCATTTATCATTTAAAATAAGCTACTGCTTAGATAATGTGCGGTGCACTCCGAACATACATATCAATGCAGTAGCCTGTTCCGTTTGAGTGTGTAACAAAAGGTGTGGTATCGTGCTCGGTAGCACAATTAACCAGCTAGTTATTAATAAAACAAACTATGAATACAATCAAGTTAAAAATAAAAGGCTCACCTTTAAAAAAAAAACAAATGTCGTGGCATGTTTGGTAAGGCTTCTGGCTTAGCATTCATAGCATTCCGTTCACAATTGACAGCAGGTTTGATGAAATTGTATAATAGTGCTATACGAAAAAAATCGAATGCGAACAGCTTCTTGTACAAGTTGTACCGGTATAACAGAGTACTACAAAATGACGCTCCGTGTTTTCCCAGAGCAGACAAACAATCAAGAGGATGGAACAAATTACGAGAGCATTGTCAAGGTGTTTAGAAAATTGGGGGACAACCGTCTCGCCCCGACTTAAATCTCTTGATAATGTCTTTGTAGTAGGTCTTATGACGTCAAGGGGATAAATAAATCTCGCTTAATTGGAACACGCCGTGCTGTGCGGACAACATAACTTGGACGCTTTGTTAAAGCAATGTATTCTTCGCCCCGTCTCGTCGAATTGAATACTATAAATCAACTGCAGATGAGAACTTTTAACTACTGAGCTCTTGGTCATTCAAAAGTATCGTTTTAATCAAGCCATGTTAATAATTTAGGATATTCACTATCTGTGACTGAAAATTTTATCTAACGGTAGTCTTTGTGAGATTTTCCAGCCGTAAGATAATAATATCGGGCATATGCTAAACCAAGCGTTTGTTCTGGGAGCACTCACTTGTAAAACTGCTTACTTTATTGCTCCAGAGCTCTGGAAATACGAAGTTCGTTATAGTTGGCTGCGCAATGATATGCCCAACTTTACTACGACTACACACCGCTCGAATACGCGTTAAACTAGAAACGGTGACGCATATATTAAAGGGTTGAGAAAGCGATCGTTCGATAAGATCCCAGCATTAGAAAAATAAATACAAACTAGTTTAATATCAAATGCCCAAACTAAAAAAGAGGACTTTGTAGTGTAGAAGAACACAAGCTGGTACTATTGTTAAAATTTATTGTTGGGTGAGAATAGGTTGTATCGTTTGATTAATCTACATTCCATTTAAATTAGACAATCAAATAAGGTGCTGTGGTAATTGCTACCATCTTATATATTTATATAAATAAATGATTTAAAATTAAGCTTCTTCGTACACTTACTGTTTATTTTATAGGCACATAGTAGTACATACTTACGTTTGTGACATTACTTATAGTAGGTAGGTAAAGTAGTGTTTTTCGCCGGTATTCTTGAAATAAATATGGATATATCTACGAGGGGGCGAGAATCGTTTTACTTATCGCGATCCTTATAAAATTCGTATAGCTATAAAGATTTCGGTTGCGATCCCTATTATTTTTTTAAATTTAATATAACAAAAACTTGTACATGTAACAGCAGGATGCTGAATAGGCTGAGACTCGAAGTGCGCAGTTTCGGCAGCTTTTGAAGAAACCCGCTCTCCATTTATTTATACAGTAGCAAAGAGTACCTCAGTCTGGTATAGAAGAAGAGACGTCTGTTTATCGAGATGCCATGCCACATACATGCCGGCGGCAAATCGTTCGACAAATATTAGCTATGAGCGCATGAAATTGGCTGTGGGCCAATGTCTGCCGCTGTCCAGTCTTGCTTAGATCAGTATCATACCGAATCGAAATTTTATCAAAAAATCATCGCGTCGTAATGAACTTGCCATTATGTACATGGAAATACCTACTAAATTTTCTGATATATTTCTCATAATTGTACTGTATACTTCGTTACGTTAGTTTATGAGTTTCGTTAAGTAACAGTAGCGAAGACTCTTGTGATTTTATAAACAACTAGTTGCAGCAGAGTCCCGCAGTTTCACCCGCGTAAGTCCCAATCCCGCGGCATTTTCCAAATCCCATTTCTTAGTGGATCCCTACACCCCACAAAGAATACACTTTCTAAATTTCATGTCTCTAGGACCAGTGGTTTGGGCTCTGCGTTCATATATAGATCAGTCAGGACTTTGAATTTTAAATATATAGAAGATAAAGTTTAACGTAGGTACCTTAGAATAAACCATAATATACATTATGATGTTTTGTTTTAAAAAAATGTAGAGTAAAAAATATTTTATTCTTTTATATTTTTTACAAATTGTTTCTTCTTTTTAATAAAAATAAAAGTATAAATATTATTAAATAACGGGGTATTTACCATGTTTTAATTTGTTTTTGGACGAGCTCGATATACCCCGACCCCTGGTAAATACCCCAATATTTAAAAATATTTTTGGTGAAAACAATCATAATGTAAGTTTAAAATCGTATAAAAAACTCAAAACTCAAAATTATTTATTCATTTAGAACGTATATTAAACACACATACGTACGTTTTGAAACGTCGAGATTTTATTTTACCGAGGTTTCGGAACGCGCCCTCCGATGAGAAGAAACCACAAGAAACTCATGGGGTTTTTTTTTCAATTATTTTTTTTTATCATGTTTTATATTACAATCGTCATAATACAGATATTTGTAATTTGAACAGGAGCAGTTAACAATCATGTCCATGGATTCTTTTCATCAAAATATTTAGACGTGCTATAGTACGCCTTATTACACAATTTAAGCTTAATATATTTTTTGAATCTTGTAATGGACATGTCACATACGTCTTCTGGTAGTTTATTATAATAAAGTACACTAGTACTACAGAACGACTTACTTATTTTCTGGAGCCTACTATAGGGCACAGTCAGATCATCCTTATGTCTCAAATTAACCTGACGGACATCACTGTATTTGTGAAATTTACTTGATTTATTCTTATGTACGTATAGCAGATTTTCATATACAAGGTGGATAGGACTATACAACATTAAACAAAACCCTGGGTTGTTAAAATGTGTTGGAATAGTTTGGAATTGTATAATTAATCAGAGAACTGATATTAAAAAAGTAAAATTTTCAAACAAACTAAATATCCTAAAAAATTTAAACCAATACGAACACCCTGTACCAATGTGCACAGTGTAAGTACGTGCCGCGGCCACCGAGTATTAATCCTACAGAGCAACGCTTCATACAAGCCTGCGGTGGTAAATACTCCACTACATGAACAGCTATATGTGGGCAAAGCTGTGAGAAGTCACTCATTGCTTTCCGCTCGGGTTTGCCGAGGCCGCCCGAAGAGCCTACTCGGCTCACGTACGTGAACCCGTCGGCACACTGTGGGTGAGAGAGGTCACGCACACATAACTGCGCATGTAGTGAAGTACCTACGCTGCGGGCTTGTATGGAGCTGTTTCTCTGTAGGATTAATACTCGGTGCCGCGGCCGCCTGGCGCTGGTGACAGTTTTGTTTATAGATACATCGTGTAGCAAATTTGAAAAATGGAAAATAGTGTCCTGTGGATGAACTACTCAACCGATTCTGTTGAAATTTAGTAGGTGGACTTGGAACGTGTGTAGGTATGTCCAGTTAAAAAAAATGTTGTATTATCCTATCCACCTTGTATGTATTGAGAGTACACAGTTAAAATGTTTATCTCTTTAAACTTTTCTTCAAGCGATTCCCTGGGGCCCATTTTGTAGATAGCTCGCACCGCTCTCTTTTGCAAAACAAAAATGGTTTCTATGTCAGCAGCACACCCCCACAGCAGGATACCATATGACATGATGCTGTGAAAGTAACTGAAGTAGACTAGGCGGGCCGTCTCAACATCTGTGTATTCCCGCATTTTCTTAACTGCATAAGCTGCGGAACTAAGCCTTTTAGACAGAGCTTCCACGTGTGGGCCCCATTGAAGCTTAGCGTCTAAAGTTATACCCAGAAAGACAGCTTTATCGACTATTTCGATCTCCTCATTATCAATTTTAACAGTGGTTTTAACTTGTTTTACATTTGGTAGTGTGAATCGAATACATTTAGTTTTAGATCCATTTAGTAGCATATTATTAACATTAAACCAATATACTAATCTAGAGAGAGCATTGTTCACGTCGTCAATATTAGGTTGTCGTCTTTTTACTTTAAATACCAATGAGGTATCATCTGCAAACAATACTATCCCATGATTTTCCTTTACGAGGAAAGGTAAGTCGTTAATATATACCAGAAATAAAAAAGGTCCCAATATGCATCCTTGAGGAACTCCTAAAGTTACAGGTGATCCAGGGGAACGTTTACCGTTAATGTCGACACACTGAATCCTATCACTCAGGTAAGAAGAAAGAAGATCCAATGCGCTGTCCCCGATACCGTAGTGTCGTAGCTTCATGATCAAAGTATCATGTCGAACACAATCGAACGCTTTGGAGAGGTCACAGAATACGCCATATGCATCATGCGACTCCTCCCAAGCATCAAATATGTTTTCAATTAATGCAATGCCCGCATCAGTAGTCGAGCGACCCTTACTAAAACCGAACTGTTTATTGTGTAAAATATTGTTAAAATTTCTATTAATTTTTGTATGTAGCTCAAGGCTATTTTATTTAGAAAATTTATTTTCAAGGAAAAATAGCATTCAAAAATTTTCACTTGCGGCGAGGCTTGAACTCGCGTCTTTGGGTCAGTACCCCAACGTCATTACCAACTAGACTACGCAAGCTCACGTCCCGTGCCGTGAAAACTTCCAATGCTATATGTAGCGTTAGATAGATGGCGCTCTAACGAGCCTTAATCGTAAACAATCAAAAAGGAGAATATAGCATTGGAAGTTTTCACGGCACGGGACGTGAGCTTGCGTAGTCTAGTTGGTAATGACGTTGGGGTACTGACCCAAAGACGCGAGTTCAAGCCTCGCCGCAAGTGAAAATTTTTGAATGCTATTTTTCCTTGAAAATAATTTTTCTAAAATATTGTTGTCATCAAAATGCTTTAGTAGCTGGTTCAATATAATTTTTTCAAAAATTTTGCTTAATGTAGGTAGTACTGATATGGGTCTAAAATTAGAGGGGTCCGATGTACTACCGGATTTAAATAATGGAATAACTTTACTAAATTTCATTTGATCAGGAAACACGCCACAATCTATGCACCTATTGAATATAATAACAAGCTCAGGTACAATAACTTCTATCAAGGATTTAACAATAGGAACAGAAACCCCCCATAAGTCTTTAGTTTTCTTTACATTTATTTGTTTAAGAATTACTAAAATATCATGTTTTTTAACATATTTGAATTGAAAAGCTTTACTACATTCAGGTACATTTGCTTCTAAAAGAGATTTAGCAATGGGGGTAGATGAGTTTAGGGCTTTTGTCAGAGTAGTAGGCACATTAGTGAAAAAATTCTCAAACTCATTCGCAACATCTTGGTCAGTGTTTGTCATCCTTCCGCCAATGTCCAACTTAAAATCAATATTTTTGTTTAAGACTTTACCAGTTTCAGCATTTATTATTTTCCAAGTGGCTTTAATTTTATCATTACTATTCTTTATTGTAGATTTAATGTGTAAGGACTTCGCTAGTATACAAACTCTTTTAAATATCTTTGAGTAATTTTTAACGTAAGCCCTAAACTCTTCTGATGTATGAAACTGTCTCTCTGCATACAACTGGTAAAGTTTTCGTCTGCTTCTATGAATGCCGACCGTGGCCCAGTCACTGAACTCACGCTTGCCTGATACCACCATTGATCTGGACGTGAAAATAGATTGAAATTGTTCGTTAAGAACCGAAAAAAAGTTGTTGTATAATATGTTTGCATCCATATCACATGGTAGAAATGGCATGATGTTAGCCAAATTCAATTTAAGTTTCTCTAGTCGAACGGCAGTTACTGGCACATATGTTATTTTTCTTTTGGGTATTGGTTTTTTTTACTATTACAAAATTGACTAACTGGCCACTATGATCTGATTGTAATTTGTTTATAACAGATTTGCTAGTAGCAGTAACATCTTCGGATATGAAGACGTTATCTATGCAGGTTGCATTGGTTTCAGTGGTTCTGGTAGGCTCCAGAAACAAATTAGTTAGTTTATGTGATTGAGACAAATTTAAAAGTATGGTGGAGGAAGAAGATACTTTAAGTAAATCAACATTAAAATCCCCACATACAATCAATTGCTTTTTTGATTTTGTTAGTTTTGCTAACATTGCATCTAATATGTCAATAAATTTATTAAAATTGTATGGCTTTGGTCGTCTGTTCACACATGCTATTATTAACTGCTCCAGTTCTACACAAGCTATTTCATTTACACATTCTACAGACATAGATACGATATCTTTTCTTTCTTTATATTTTAGCTGTTTATTCAATAAAATAAGAGAACCTCCTTGCTTCGTATTTACCCTGCAGAATGAGCTGCCAACCTGGTGATTGCTGAAACTGAACATGAGCTCGTGAGCCCGGAGGTGATGCTCAGTTAAGCACACAATATCAATATTTTCAGAGTTCATATACAGTTCCAGTGTTAGTCTTTTGCCCTCTGCAAAGCCACGGATATTCTGATGCACCAGGTTGATATTACTTACATAGTTTATTTTACATTTTTTTATTTGAGGGCAGTTATTAAGGTAATTATGATTATTCGACTCATCGGATAGCGCAATTAAAAGGTGACTATTACAGCTAGAGGATACCTCCATTCTCACAGAATCTATTTTAGACAAACTAACATTTATGTCATTGAGTTTAATGCAAGAGCGTGCCTCTTTTGTCTCAGAAGTTAATTTTAATTAGGTGGATATGAACAATTACCCAATGTCAAATTATTATATTGAAGTCGGTTACAATGCTCAATAGAAGCATTTTGGGTAGCCAAGATATTGGCTGTAGTTTTAAAAAAATAATGTAGCGAAATGGCTACCTACTTGTCTTTTAATATAATCTGAAAGCTTATGCTTACCCTTCGTCAAATAATAATTATTACTAATAATATTATTGATGTCAATAACATTGAATTTCTTATTGTAACAAGATATAGTGTTCAATGTCAAGTTTATGTTATATCTTAGCCTATTTTCCGCAGCTGGCAAGTCATTGTAGTAGGGAAGTGTAAACATTACAATTTTGTTTATATTGAGTGAATCTAAAGTATCACAATATTGAATAAGGTCTCTTTTGGTTAGACTTCCCCTATTTCCCATAAAAATAACTAAATTATCGCTTTTATTAAATTTATAGTTACTAATGCGTTGCATTATCTGTAAATAAGATGCAGATGGCATACAAAAGTTAAAGTAGGACTGTCCCTCCGAGTTAACATTTAAACTGTCCCTCCGAGTTAACATTTAAATAAAAATAAAAGTGTCGTGCGACACTTCAATTCGACAATCGAATTGTAATGTCCTACGAGTATATTAGTCCTTCCTCATTTGAGGACTAATATTATAAATGAGAAACATTGGATGATTCTTTATTAAAATGCGTGTGTTTCAATCACCCAAAAACTACTTATCCGATTGCGATTAAACTTGGTATACAGATAAGCAAGCTGGAGATCTAGATTAACACATAGGCTACTTTTATCTCGATATTCCCGCAGGATCGGGACGCGAGTGAAATCGCAGGGCAGCAGCGCCCTGCTGCTGACATAAATTGAAGATAAAGAAGTTTATGGGATGATGTTTTATACGTAACCTTATGTAGGTACTTACCTTTTCAACTCAATCGTTAAAAAAACCCAAGCCTTTTTATAGTCATAAATATTTACTTTGGGTTCCGTAGCCAAATGATAAAAACGGAACCTATAACTAAGAGTTCGCTATCCGTATGTCTGTCTATCTGTCACTAGGTTGTAGGTATCTCATGAACGGTGATAGCTAGTCTGTTGAAATTGCCACAGATGATGTACCTACTTCTTAGGGTTCCGTACCCAAAGGGTAAAAACGGGACCCTATTACTGAGACTACGCTGTCTGTCCCTCCGTCTGTTTCTGTTGCAGGTTGCTTAATACAGAAAAAACACAATGTTTAAGTAGGCCTCCCATGCAAACAAACGTGATTTTTTAATTTTGTAAAGTGTTAAAAAATAAATCGCTAACGTTGCGATTTTGCTTGGACCAGTGCAGTGTAAATAAACACTGGACCAAGCAAAAAAAGCAAATACAGGTTGTGGGAGTTAATGAAACATCTGCTTATATACGTTGTTCTACCAGGCGAACAATTTGGAATATAGCAATGCTAGCCATACAATAGGTATATATACCATACCACATATATCACAGTTATATATTAATACATATATAACTATGGCCTATGGTATTCTTGAAAGTATACTAGGGTCGAAGATAATACAGAATTAGAAAAAAACACACTATATAATCTCACATATTACGTACGGATATAATTATTTTTAAATATTCTTAGAGCTATAGTTTTTCCCAAGAACCAAACCACCATCAATCGGATAATTTCCTCCCGTCATGCTACGAGCACTATCACTTACTAGATACGCTGCAAATTCGGCAATTTCTTCAGCATCTATAAGTTTCTCCAATGGGACCTTTGTTTGAGCCCCGATCCAAGCTCTTTCACTCCTTTCTATACTTAATCCTGCGTTTAGCATAAGATTAGTTTTAACTGGTCCTGGTAGTATAGCATTTACTCTTACTCCGTGTGGTGCTAGCTCCAGTGCAATACACTTGGTAAAGTGGCATACAGCTGATTTTGATATGTTATAGGTAAACGTAGCATCAGTTACCACTTTAGCGGATATACTAGCTATGTTAACAATACAGCCTTTACTTTGTATCAAATATGAGGCGGCACAATTAGTCAACCGAATCAATGCTCTCAAATTTGTAGCTATAACTTCGTCGAAAACTTTCATGATATTTTCATCCATAATCGTTCCTTGTTTTGGTCTATAAATTCCCGCACAGTTTATAAGAACATCAATTTTTCCAAACTCTTCTACGGTGTCATCTACGGCTTTCTTTACCAAGTCATCATTACAAATGTCTATGACATGTTTTAATACTTTAGCTGTACTCAATTCTCGACAATATTCAGAAGTTTTTTCAACAGTTTCATCTTTGTCAATTAGAGATAAGGTCGCAGATAATTTAGCAAATTTCAGAGCTATAGCTTTACCGATGCCAGACCCTGCTCCGGTTATTAGTACAACTTTGTTAAGACAAGTCATGTTTGCCACGAAAATTCAACAGCAGTAAACATAATTCTTATCATTCTATTCTTATTTATACCGAGCAGATAATATTTAATCATTAGAAATAGAAAGATTAGAAAATTCATTTTGTAAATATTATTGTCTTACGTGTTTTTAGATTCTTCTTCTGTTTACGTGTTTTTATCAAAATTACTAAATATTTTTTTTATCACGGCTTGATCTACCATGAGATAACGTGGGGAGCGGTCAACGCAATTTTATGTTACTAGGCGGCTAACGTGGGTTTAACAATCATCCCATCAAAATGGAAACGAGATTAAAGAAGAAGTTACAATTAGGATCGCTTTCCGGGGGACGAGCGCTGGGGCGCACTTGGAGCTGACGCTGAGTGCCTCAGTGGACGGACCGTCAGTGGCAGCGAGTTTAGCAGGCGGAGCCCTGCCGGACCCCTTCGTGTTGTTCGGACTCTTATCTTTCTTTTACTCCTTCAAAAACTTTATATCCACGACAAGGCGTTTCAAAAAAGGTACACTTCAAACAAATTCTTTTCAACACTTCATCGACCCGAATTTCCGAAACTTGCCAATTTAGAATGTTTTATTTAGGTATCTTCTATGCAAATATATTAGTCTCGTCATCCGACAAAAGATCGTTTTGTCCGCGATCGCGTTTGAACACTCACCTGATGGTAAGTGATAGTATAATCTAAGTTGTAGCTAGTGTAGTGGCTGCACCGGTCTACGGGCGAGTTCGCTTAGCGCTACGACTTAGGCCGGTGGAAAACAAGCCGCAGTCGATTCCTTTGCCGCTGGCTATGTCAGAGACCAGAGACACCTTTAGGTCTCTCAGAGCGCAGGGTGCATCCAAATTACATATTAAGTACATAATTATTTTCGGTATTACTTACAAAAATCTCGTTATTCAATATACAACATATAACCACTTGTTAGCTATGTCGATAATAGCTCTTATTCACTGCATCAAAAAAACTTTACTCACAAACGCTACATAACGCCTTGCCAGCTATACAAACGTTTTCATATTTTATTCTAGCAAGACTGCCTTTTCGGATGATTTTTGAACGAAATAGTTAATTCTTTTTGTGATTTTTTTACATTTATCTGTCAAAATAAAGATTTTTGTCATTTTTAATGTCAAATTTCTTACTTTTTTCGCAAATGACTAAAATCAGCTGATCAAAATCCGCCATTTTGTAACGTAAAGTTACGATGGTTTTAAACAACTTGGCCCTCAAGTTTAATTTGACAGCTAGGTACTTCACGATAAGTTTACGTAGTGATAAACTTTATGTAGCGTTTGTTAGTAAGATTTTGCCTTAATCAATTGCTATGAAATGCGTAAAGAGTTATGATTGGTTTGTAAGTAAGGGGTTTATGGTTACGCAATTATATTTATTATTTTATAGGTTTTACTCAAATAGTATATACAGGGTGTCCGGAGACCAGTGGATATCCCTGCACGGGCGGCTTGCGGGGAAGGGTTGGCTGCCCAGAATACGTTTTTTTTTTTTCTATCTCAAACGGTTCGAGCTGTACGTCACTTTTTAGTAAAAATTGAAAAATGCCTACTTTTTTGCACATTTCGGGGCATCACGTCCACAGATTAAGCGATAGCATTGTTTTTTTTTCGCCATGTGTTCACTAATATTGATGTTTGTAAATCACGTTGAAATTTTTTTTATTACTATAGGCAGTAACTTACAGGATGTCCCCAAAGATAGATTTATTTTTATAAACTTTACTTTCTGCTAAGTTTGAGCATCTGTGGTGTAAAAAAAATGTATGAAACCTGTCTGACCGACTATTGTAAAAAATTGCCTATTTCATAAGGATTCTAAAACAGTATTATACTAATAACTTTTTGTCATAAATTACTAAGCTAGTGCTATGAATGCACCGAAGGTACTATCTTACATGAAAAAGTTGAAACAAGTATTGTACAAAAAATGACACTTATTAAGATTTAATATGCCATAATGTTACAGCAAATGCTCAAATTATCCTCCTCTTGCCCTTATACAGACCCTTAACCTTTTTATAAACGATCTCTTAAGGACACGATTATAAAAAATTTTCTCCTATTTGTTGTGCCGCTTCGTGGACGCGTAGACGCAGGTCTTCAATTGTGGTTATGTTTTTTTTGTATTCTTGTTCTTTTAAACACCCCCAGTAAAAAAAATCAAGTGCATTCAGATGAGGCGAACGTGGAGGCCACAATATTGGAACTAATCAGCCAATCCATCTTCTTGGATAACTTTCATTTAAATAGTTTCTCACTCGCACGGCATAATGTGCAGGACAGCCGTCATTTTGAAGCCACATTCTTCGCCGGATCGCCAATGGCACTTCTTTGAGTAGTCTCAGGAGTTCGTTTTGGAGAAAGTGGAAATAGTTGGCCCCGTTTAGGTTGCCTTGCAATTCGAAAGGGCCAACAATTTGGCCATTTAATATACCGGTCCAATACTTAATTTTAAATTGGTACTGTGATCGGTCTTCCCTGGCTAATCTTGGGTTGGTTAGCTGCCAGCTGTGCAAATTGTACAAGTTTAGGTAGCCATCTCATTTGCACGTTGACTCATCGCACATTATGCCGTGCGAGTGAGAAACTATGTATTTAAATGAAAGTTATCCAAGAAGATGGATTTGCCGATTAGGTCCAATATTGTGGCCACGTTCGCCTGATCTGAATCCACTTGATTTTTTTTACTAGGGGTGTTTAAAAGAACAAGTATACAGAAAAAACATAACCACAATTGAAGACCTGCGTCTACGCGTCCACGAAGCGGCACAACAAATAGGAGAAAAAAATTTATAATCGTGTCCTTAAGAGTTCGTTTACAAAAAGGTTAAGGGCCTGTATAAGGGCAAGAGGAGGACAATTTGAGCATTTGCTGTAACATTATGACATATTAAATCTTAATAAGTGTCATTTTTTGTACAATACTTGTTTTAACCTTTTCATGTAAGATAGTACCTTCGGTGCATTCATAGCACTAGCTTAGTAACTTATGACAAAAAGTTATTAGTGTAATACTGTTTTAGAATCCTTATGAAATAGGCAATTTTTCACAATAGTCGGTCAGACAGGTTTCATACATCTTTTTTACACCACAGATGCTTAAACTTTGCAGAAAGTAAAGTTTATAAAAATAAATCTATCTTTGGGGACACCTGTAAGTTACTGTCTATAGTAATAAAAAAAATTTCAACGTGATTTACAAACATCAATATTAGTGAACACATGGCGAAAAAAAACAATGCTATCGCTTAATCTGTGGACGTGATGCCCCGAAATGTGCAAAAAAGTAGGCATTTTTCAAGTTTTACTAAAAAGTGACGTACAGCTCGAACCGTTTGAGATAGAAAAGAAAAAAACGTGTTCTGGGCAGCCAACTCTTCCCCGCAAGCCGCCCGTGCAGGGATATCCACTGGTCTCCGGACACCCTGTATATTGTATTATACAAGGTGGATAGGATAATACGACATTTTTTTAACTGGACATACATACACACGTTCCAAGTCAACCTACCAAATTTCAACAGAATCGGTTGAGTAGTTCAGCCACAGGACACTATTTTCCATTTTTGAAATTTGCTACACGATGTATCTATAAACTAGAGATGGGCCGACTAGGGGTTCTGCCGACTAGCAGACTAGCCGACTAGTCGGTTCCAAAATTGCCGACTAGTCGGCCGACTAGTCGGCAATGCAGATCATTATAATTCCCAGATATTTGGGTTAATCATGACCACTCGGCGATTGTTGGTATTTTTGGATAAATTTGCACTTCGAAAGCTGTAACGAAACTTCCAAAAAATGTTGAAATAAAAATAAAAGTTGGAAAAAGACAATCATGAAGCTGAGGCATAGTTATGACATTTTGGATGTTTAATGTTAAGGTGATGTATGTATGTAGGCTAGGCTATGACTTGTTTTGTTTACGTTTTTCTGACTATCCACCTTCATACTGTACTATTAATTCAATTAAATATTGGTTTTATTGCATAATTGTTGGTTGACGACTAGTCGGCACAATTTGCCGACTAGTCGGTTTAACTGCCGACTAGTCGGCTTTCCCGACTAGTCGGCGACTAGTCGGCCCATCTCTACTATAAACAAAACTGTCACCAGCGCCAGGCGGCCGCGGCACCGAGTATTAATCCTACAGAGAAACAGCTTCATACAAGCCCGCGGCGCACAGTGGGACGAGAATGGTACTCCCATAGACTTAGGGTTTCAATTTTTTTTATTCTACATTTGTTATTGGAAAATGATGTTTATCTGTTACAGAACCCCCAAAATCACCATAATAACCTTCTAATAACCATTGCGATGCAAAATCAGTATTTTGAAAAAAATAATGTATGGAAAAATATACATAATACCACTTTTTTTGAGAACCTCAAAATTGCGCAAACTTTTGACTTATGATAATTAATCTACTTATTTTTTACTAACCATGGACATATTGCACACTCCGCGCACGCGTGCGCTTTCGGGTCAAAAACATTAAAATATGTTTTTGGACCTTTTCTTTAAGTGATTGTTATTTTGGTTTATAGTCATCTCAATTTTGTTAAGTTCTCATTGTTCTTTTCTTGTGCTTATTTTCCTTCGCCAGTTTCTTCTTCTTTATAATTTCTTCAAAACTATTTTTGTATTGTGAAAAAGTTATAAAGAAGAAGCTCACAACTTTTGCTCTTTTTCATTAGAAATCTCGCTGTTTAGGGCCTAATCTATCCTTAAATATCTGTACTGTGGACACACAATACATTAAAAAATAAAGGGGTAAGATGGGGTACCCTATACCCCATCATGCCCACTCCGGTCATTTTAAATTAAAAATCGCACAGAAAAAAACTGACATGCAATACGAGTTCCTACCTGTTGTAGTAGTCATTGCCACAAACAATTCACTTTTATTCTAATCTGAAATGCTCTTGTGTCTCATGCAGCCACGATCTAATCAAATTGTAAGAATCGGTTTTGTTAAAGCGGTTATATTTATATGGAAAATGCGGTCTCATAGGCCTCTGTCAAAATTTCAAGCCAAATAACTCGCCTAATTTGCAGCCGGCGATACAGTTTTCATCTCATAACTCTATTCGCGTTTAAAACTGAAGATACTGAACGCCACAAAAGCAAAAAAAATTGAAACTGCGAGCGGTCTGTGAACCATCCGTCCACAGTTAAAGGCTTTTTTCCTAGGTACTTAAAGTTTCCAATGAGTTGAGTTAAAAATATTTTAAAGAAGGGTGGCAGAGGCGGACGTGGTTCGACGACTTAAAAGACTGGACTGGCCTGAACTACCAACAACTTAAAGCTGCAGCAAAAGATCGGGAATAATTTCACCAATTTACCGCCGACCTTCCTTAGAAGATGGCACCAGATTATGATGATGAAAGAAAAAATACTTCTGCAAAAACACAACGCATGATTGACGCAGGGCGGGATCCTACCGTGCGTCAATCATGCGTTGTGATTTTGCAGAAGTATTTTTCCTTCCAAATATTTCTATGAACACCGAGTGCAGGCTTAAACCCTTAAAAATAAAAATAGAAGACTTTCAGGTATCTTTAATTTTACAATCACTATGTTCGATTAGATGTAGCCAGACAAAGCTGTTTAGGGCGAGTAGTACATACTCCAAATAATTGACACTTACAAATGAAACTAAAAATGATATATTTAAAAATGTATTAGCCGTTTAAGACGTATTAAAATGATTTTTATCATTGAATACATTGATTAGCATCTACTCAACGGAAATACCCTCGCAGAACTAAACCAGCGTCAAGCGTATAATTTCCTCCTGTCATACTACGAGCACTGTCACCAGCTAGATACGTTGCAAATTCAGCAATTTCTTCAGCATCGATATATTTCTCCAACGGCGCGTTTGCTTTCGCCGCGCTAAAAATGTTTTCACTCATTTCTGTGCCTAATCCTGCGTTTATTATAATATTAGTTTGAACTGCACCAGGCTTTATAACATTTACTCTTACTCCGTGTGGTGCTAGCTCCAGTGCAACACATTTGGTAAAATGACATACAGCTGATTTTGATACATTATATGCAAACACACTATCAGTTACCATTTCAGCAGCTATACTAGCTATATTAACGATGCAGCCTTTAGTTTCTATCAAATAAGAAGCTGCACAATTTGTCATCCGGATCAACGCTCTTAAATTTACAGACATGACTTCGTCAAAAATTGCCATGATATTTGTATCCACAATCTTTCCTTCTTTATAAATTCCAGCGCAATTTATTAGGACATCAATTTTTCCAAACTCTTTTACGGTGTCATCTACAGCTTTCTGTACCAAATCGTCATTACGAATGTCTATGACATGTTCTAATACTTTAGCTGTACTCAATTCTCTACAACATTTAGAAGTTTTTTCAACAGTTTCATCTTTGTCAATTAGCGATAAGGTCGCAGATAATTTAGCAAATTTCAGAGCTATAGCCTTGCCGATGCCAGAACCCGCTCCGGTTATTATTACTACTTTGTTAAAAAAACTCATAATGAAAACGCAAATTCGATGACTTTTAACAAAATTCTAAAGAATAACATAATTATTTTATGAAATGAGTCGTATTTATATCGATGATAATAATTTATCACTGTTACAATGATAAGCGTTGATATATGTATGTACCTATGTATTTTATTGGCCAGTCAATGTCGTGTTAATAGTTATTTATCAATTCAACCTGATTTCTGTAGCCCTCTATCCTTAAAACTTAAAACTTCGGGTTTTCACAAAGAAGATCGGCTACATAAGCCACATGCGAGGACACGACCGACATTTGTGATAGGAGTAGACTGCAGTCAGTCGCCGTGGCCGAATTCAGCCGGGAGTGCATCATCATCATCCTTAAAACTAGCAGTCTTGCAGTTTTACCCAAGTAAGTATAACTACTAATATTATAAAGCGGAAATATTTTATTGTTTAATCAAAAACGATTGATCATAGAACAATGTAATGTACTACTGAATAAAAGGTTTAGGTGATATCTAAAAAAATAGAGACGATATATCCAACTATTAAAGTTAATTTACAATAACAGCTTTTGTGTTTTAAAAGTTAATTATTACGCCATTAGAAACAAAAGTTAATTGAATTCCGGTATATACCATTACCAGAATCAGAAATGAGGAGATACGTAGAAGAACGAGGGTCACCGACATAGCCAAACGGATTAGCTCTTTGAAGTGGCAGTGGGCAGGACATATAGCACGGAGAGCAGATGGTCGTTGGGGCCGAAAAGTTCTCGAATGGAGACGGACGTCCACCAACGAGATGGACGGACGGCTTGGTTAAGGTCGCAGGTTCACGGTGGATGCAGGCCGCTTATGACCGAAGCATCTGGAGATCTATGAGGGAAGCTTATGTCCAGCAGTGGATTTCTAACAGCTGAAATGATGATGATGATATACCATTACCCGAATTTAACAAACTTTTGTTTCTAACCCTTATCTAAATAAAAAGTTTCATCATCAATAAATTAACAAATTAAAAAACCCCCGACTTAAAAAATCTTCCAAGTTAAAAAAAAACTAATCTATAAAAAGTAGAGATGCAACGGATATCCGGTTGCTATTCGATATCCGGCCTATCCGGCCATTATTTTACTATTCGGCCGAATACCGGATAGTTGCGCACTATCCGGCCGGATACCGAATAGTGATTCTGTTTGATATTTAACTTTGAAAAATGGTTAGTTAGTTGGTTGAAAAATGGTTGCACGTGCACGTGTCATCATCATCATCCGAGCGTTGTTCCCAGTTGCATCTATCTCGAGAACCCGCTTCGGGGTCCGCTTTCCTACTTTTACGGCTCCACTTCGCACGATCTTCGGCATCCCGTGTAGTGAGGCCATTTGCACGCATATCCGATCTTACAACGTCAAGCCAGCACTTCTTGGGTCTTCCCAATCTGCCGCGGCCGGGCGCCATGGAGGCGCCATGGCAAGACATTTGTTTCCCACGTAACTAGCCGGTTTTTCGTAGAACGTGGCCGTACCACCGTAAGCGGCATTCTTGCAGTTTGTCTGCAATGTCTCGGACATGAAGGATGCCCCTGATGCGGGAGTTTCTGACGCGGTCTTTTCGCGTCACTCCACACATCCAGCGCAGCATATTCATCTCCGTGACACGCAGCTCCTGCTTATGTCGCTCTAGCAATGGCCACGCCTCACTACCATACAAAAGGACAGGTCTAATGATCGTTTTATAGACCTGTCCCTTCAGTTTAACCGGCATTTTCGGGTCACAGATGACACCAGTTACCTTTCGCCACTTGGCCCAAGCTGCCGAAATGCGGGACTTGACGTCACAATCGATGTCGCCGGACTCGTGAAGCACAAATCCCAAGTACTTAAACTGGTCTGTCCGCTCGACCATGTGACCGTCTACGCAGACAGGTGTGGGATCTGTGGTATTGCTAGCCAAGTATTCGGTCTTCGCTACGTTGAGTTGCAAACCGCCGTTCTCAAGTGACTCTTTCCAAGCCGTCCCTTATCCGAGTCCGCCAGCGCAATATCATCAGCATACATGAGCATCCACGGGGGCTGCTCGTGTGCGTCTCGGATGACTACGGACAGTGCGTCCAGTATTACGCTAAACAGAAACGGACTTAGAAAGGATCCTTGGTGGACTCCGACTGTAATGGGGAAAGATTTAGTGTCACCAACAGCAGTACGCACCACAGAATCGGAATTCCGGTACATGTCCCTGATGGTTTCAATATAAGTTTCAGGCACCCCTTTGGACCGCAGCGCCCACCAGATCATCACGCGAGGAACACAGTCGAAGGCCTTCTGCAAGTCCAGGAACAGAAAATGCAGAGGCGTATTCTTCGTTCTGTATTTCTCCATAACGATCCTTAGGGCGAAAACAGGGTCCATGGTACCATGACCGGGGCGGAAACCATACTGGCCCTCCGAGACAGTGCACTCCTGCCGGATACGAGAGTCAATTATACGCTCGTAGAGCTTCACGGTGTGGGACATGACCTTTATACCACGATAACTTCCACACTCCTGCACAGATCCCTTGCCCTTGAACACTGGAGTGATAACACTCAGTCTCCATTGGGCGGGGATTCTGCCGGTCTCGAGTATGCGTTTAAAAAGGTTGGTTAATATGCCCACACCACGAAAACCCATAGCCTTCCATACTTCGATGGGGACTCCATCGGCGCAGACAGCTTTCCGATTCTTCATGCAGCGAAGAGCTTTGCGCACCTCCTCAGGCGTAATCAGTGGAACAAGTCCTAGATTCGGAGGGAGTTCCGGTGGCTGCACCTCTTTATACTGCTTATTGAGCAGCTCGTGGATATAAGAGCGCCACCTCTCCTTCACCGCGAGGTCCTCGCATAGCAGGTTACCATTGTGATCTTTTACACAGCGGCACTTGGATATATCCTGTGCCGCTTTGATTCTAGAACGTGCCAACTTATAAATAAGCTTCTGCCCCTCAGACGTTTCCAACTTATCGTACAGTGGCTGTAAGTGGTCCCGTCTGGCTCTGGCTACTGCTCTCTTTGTGGCACGTTTGGCAGACCTGTACGCGTCGCGATCTTCAGGAGAGTTGGACGCTTGCCACTTTTTAAAGAGGGCTTTCTTCACCCTAGTCTCCCTCTGGACTGTGTCGTTCCACCACCAAGTTTCCTTGTCACACTTGCGTCCTCCCTTAGACATACCGAGGACGATCAGCGATAGACACCTGAATCCGGTCCCAGTGTTCCTGCACCGATTCGCCTTCAGCATTGGCACATTTATTGTCGCCGATTGCTGAGGCGAGCATCTGGGACTTGACTTCATCAAGCATCCACCATCTGATTCGGCGCTGATTTGGTTCCGGTCGTTTGTCTTTGGACGTGCACGTGCACGTGCACGTGTGAACCCGCCTATTTTGCTGCATACAAAATAGTTTCGTACGTACTGACCTAATAAAACTCATTTCTTGCCTAGAAAACGGTCCGCGCGAACCTACAATACGTAACAGGTTGAAACCTACACGACGCGCCCGCCGCCAAACTAAAATGTAGGTATCGTTTGGCCGGCCGAATATTCGGCGGCCGGATACCGGATATTCGGCCGGTGATGAGGCCGAATATCCGGTATCCGGTATCCGGCCAAACAACTATCCGTTGCATCACTAATAAAAAATCCCGCCGGGTACTAAAGTTTTTGAAAGCATTTTTTCAAAAAGCAGTATTCCTAAGTGTGGATTAACACTAAGAAATAATGTTTACACTAATAAAAAGGCAAAAATAATTAGCCGAAAACAAATTTCATGTCTCTGAGTAGGTATGTGGTACCTTACGTTCCAGCGTCGGGGGGCGCGGGTATATGTCACAGAAGTTGATAGTAATGGTAACCGACCCGTGCTTATAGTACCTAACGTTCCCGCGTCCCCCGACGCGGGCACGTAAGGTACCACATACATACTCAGAGACATGAAATTTGTTTTCGGCTATTTATTTTTGCCTTTTTAACCCCCAACGGAAAAAGAGGGGTGTTATAAGTTTGACGTGTCTGTCTGTCTGTCTGTCTGTCTGTCTGTCTGTCTGTCTGTCTGTCTGCCTGTCTGTCTGTCTGTGTGTGTGTGTATCTGCCTGTGGCATCGTAGCTCACGAACGGATGAACCGATTTCAATATAGTTTTTTTTGGTTGATAGATGACTTTTGCGCGAGTGTTCTTAGCTATGTTTGATCAAAATCGGTTCAGCCGTTCATAATATATGTTGGTTAAAGCTCGGAAATAAAAACCGAATGTTTTCAAACATGCCCGAGTGGGATATCAAATAAAAGAGCATGACTTTTGTGACAAGAATATGCATGTTTAATCAAAATCGGTTAAGCCGTTCAAAGTATATGTTGGTTAAAGCTCGGAAATAAAAACCGAATGTTTTCAAATATGCCCGATTGGGATATCAAATAAAAGAGCATGACTTTTGTGACAAGAATATGCATGTTTAATCAAAATCGGTTAAGCGGGTGTTAAAAAGGGTGTGTATGGGGCCCACTAAGATCGTTGGGCCCAAGCCAACCTCACCTGCTAGCCGGTGCACCTGCTGAAAAACGGACGAGGCTCTGGCGCAGACTTTCCCTTCGGGGTTGGGAGGTCAGACGGCAGTCGCTCCCGTAAAAGTCGAAATATAGCCAAATCAAATATGGAAAGTACGAGAGAAAGATATGGCCACAGGGATAGGGCGCCGCCGCATAACGGCACGCAGGAGTTTCACCCGACTCCTGTGGCAAGTGGACTAGGGCTACCGTGCCACGGGCGGGCACGGTTAAAGACGCGAGCCCCGAAACTCCGCTTCGCAACCTGGAACATTGGCACGCTAACAGGACGCGCGAGGGAGCTAGCCGACGTACTTTCCAGGCGGAAGGTGGCCGTGGCGTTCCTGCAGGAGACTCGATGGAAAGGCAGCAGATCCCGGCTCATTGGGAATGGCTACAAGCTGATCTACACGGGTGCACCTGGTGGAGAGAACGGGGTGGCTGTGGTGCTCGCTGAGGGGTTGCATGACAATATCTTGGAGGTGAATCGCTTTAGCGACCGACTTATGTGCGTGAAGGTGCTTATTGGAGGGGTTCCTACTCACTTAGTAAGTGCTTACGCGCCGCAGGTCGGTTGTAGCGACGCTGATAAGAGATCGTTTTGGGATAAACTCGGCGAGGTCCTTGGGGCCATCCCGTTGTCACAGGGAATCGTTTTGGGTGGTGATCTGAACGGTCATGTGGGTGAGATGGGGGTGGAATTTGAACGTGTTCATGGAGGCTACGGGTACGGCAGTCGGAATGCGGAAGGGGAAGAAATTCTGCGTACGTGTGCCACTGCCGACCTGGCACTCGTGAACACATATTTCAAAAAGAAGCCCGACCACTTGATCACCTACAGGAGCGGGGGGCGCGCTACCCAAATCGATTTTCTAATCACTAGGAGACACCATATCGGCAACGTGGCCAACTGCAAAGTCATACCCGGTGAGAGTCTCACTGCCCAACACCGTCTCCTTGTCATGGATCTCTGTGTAAAGACCAAAGATAAACGACCGGAACCATGTCAGCGCCGAATCAGATGGTGGATGCTTGATGAAGTCAAGTCCCAGATGCTCGCCTCAGCAATTGGCGACAAATGTGCTAATGCTGAAGGCGAATCGGTACGGGAACACTGGGACAGGATTCAAGTATCTATCGCTGATTCGTCGCGGTCGGTCCTCGGTATGTCTAAGGGAGGACGCAAGTGTGACAAGGAAACTTGGTGGTGGAACGACACAGTCTAGAGGGAGACTAGGGTGAAGAAAACCCTCTTTAAAAAGTGGCAAGCGTCCAACTCTCCTGAAGATCGCGACGCGTACAGGTCTGCCAAACGTGCCACAAAGAGAGCAGTAGCCAGAGCCAGACGGGACCACTTACAGCCATTGTACGATAAGTTGGAAACGTCTGAGGGGCAGAAGCTTTTTTATAAGTTGGCACGTACTAGGATCAAAGCGGCACAGGATATATCCAAGTGCCGCTGTGTAAAAGATCCTAATGGCAACCTGCTATGCGAGGACCTCGCGGTGAAGGAGAGGTGGCGCTCTTATTTCCACGAGCTGCTTAATAAGCAGTATAAAGAGGTGCAGCCACCGGAACTCCCTTCGAATCTAGGACTTGTGCCACTGATAACGCCTGAGGAGGTGCGCAAGGCTCTTCGCTGCATGAAGAATCGGAAAGCTGTCGGCGCCGATGGAGTCCCCATCGAAGTATGGAAGGCTATGGGTTTTCGTGGTGTGGGCATATTAATCAACCTTTTTAACCGCATACTCGAGACCGGCAGAATCCCCGCCCAATGGAGACTGAGTGTTATCACTCCAGTGTTCAAGGGCAAGGGATCTGTGCAGGAGTGTGGAAGTTATCGTGGTATAAAGGTCATGTCCCACACCATGAAGCTCTACGAGCGTATAGTTGACTCTCGGATCCGGCAGGAGTGCACTGTCTCGGAGGGCCAGTATGGTTTCCGCCCCGGTCATGGTACCATGGACCCTGTTTTCGCCCTAAGGATCGTTATGGAGAAATACAGAACGAAGAATACGCCTCTGCATTTTCTGTTCCTGGACTTGCCTTCGACTTCGACTTCGACTTCGGCCTTCGACTGTGTTCCTCGCGTGATGATCTGGTGGGCGCTGCGGTCCAAAGGGGTGCCAGAAACTTATATTGAAACCATCAGGGACATGTACCGGAATTCCAATTCTGTGGTGCGAACTGCTGTTGGTGACACTAAATCTTTCCCCATTACAGTCGGAGTCCACCAAGGATCCGTTCTAAGTCCGTTTCTGTTTAGCGTAATACTGGACGCACTGTCCGTAGTCATCCGAGACGCACACGAGCAGCCCCCGTGGATGCTCATGTATGCTGATGATATTGCGCTAGCGGACTCGGATAAGGGACGGCTTGGAAGGCGTGTAAATGCGTGGAAAGAGTCACTTGAGAACGGCGGTTTGCAACACAACGTAGCGATGACCGAATACTTGGCTAGCAATACCACAGATCCCACACCTGTCTGCGTAGACGGTCACATGGTCGAGCGGACAGACCAGTTCAAGTACTTGGGATCTGTGCTTCACGGGTCTGGCGACATCGATTGTGACGTCAAGTCCCGCATTTCGGCAGCTTGGGCCAAGTGGCGAGAGGTAACTGGTGTCATCTGTGAGGCGTGGCCATTGCTTGAGCGACATAAGCAGGAGCTGCGTGTCACGGAGATGAAGATGCTGCGCTGGATGTGTGGAGTGACGCGAAAAGACCGCGTCAGAAACTCCCGCATCAGGGACAGACTTCATGTCCGAGACATTGCAGACAAACTGCAAGAATGCCGCTTACGGTGGTACGGCCACGTTCTACGAAAACCGGCTAGTTACGTGGGAAACAAATGTCTTGCTATGGCGCCTCCGCCCGGCCGCGGCAGATTGGGAAGACCCAAGAAGTGCTGGCTTGACGTTGTAAGATCGGATATGCGTGCAAATGGCCTCACTACACGGGATGCCGAAGATCGTGCGAAGTGGAGACGTAAAAGTAGGAAAGCGGACCCCGGGCTCTCGAGAGAGATGCAACCGGGAACCACGCTCGGATGATGAATCAAAATCGGTTAAGCCGTTCAAAGTATATGTAGGGCCAAACTCGGAAATAAAAACCAAATGTTTTCAAATATGTGAGTGGAGTATCAAATGAAAGGACGTTACTTTTGTGACAACAATATGCATGTTAAATTAAAATCGCTCTTACAAAAAGGGTGAAATAAAAAAATTAAATTAAAAATTTAAAAAACCCCCGACCTAAAAAAACTTCCACGTTAAAACAAAACTAAACTTTAAAAAGGCAAAAATAATAAGCCGAAAACAAATTCCATGTCTTTGAGTAGGTATGTGGTACCTTACGTTCCCGCGTCGGGGGACGCGGGAATGTGTCACAGAAGGTGATGGTAACCGACCCGTGTTTATAGTATCTAACATTCCCGCGTCCCCCGACGCGGGAACATAAGGTACCACATACCTACTCAAGACATGGAATTTGTTTTCGGCTTATTATTTTTGCCTTTTTAAAGTTTAGTTTTGTTATAGATTAGTTTTGTTTTAACTTGGAAGATTTTTTAAGTCGGGGGTTTTTAAATTTTTAATTTAATCTTTTTATTTCACCCTTTTTTGTAAGAGCGATTTTAATTAAACATGCACGTTGTTGTCACAAAAATTACGTCCTTTTATTTGATACCCCGCTCGGGTATATTTGAAAACATTCGGTTTTTATTTCCGAGTTTGATCCTACATAATATACTTTGATTTTGATTAAACATGCATATTCTTGTCACAAAAGTCATGCTCTTTTATTTGGGGTATCAAATAAAAGAGCATGACTTTTGTGACACTCGGGCATATTTGAAAACATTCGGTTTTTATTTCCGAGCTTCAACCAACATATATTATGAACGGCTGAGCCGATTTTGATCAAACATAGCTAAGAACACTCGCGAAAAGGTCACCTATCAACCAAAAAAAACTACACTGAAATCGGTTCATCCGTTCGTGAGCTACGATGCCACAGACAGATACACACACAGACAGACAGACAGACAGACAGACACGTCAAACTTATAACTCTTTTTCCGTCGGGGGTTAAAAATATACCCATGTAAGTATAGAAATAAATTCCTTTTTGATTTATTTGATCGGACATTTCGTTTATCATCATGTGTAGTCCCATAAAGAGAAACTTTTGTTTTTATCAGCCATTATTTTAGCAAAAGAAAGATACAATATCGAGGAGTATCATAGGCCCAACCTCTTATCAGGATATTTCCGCGTAAGTCTGATACCACGGAATCGAAACCAACGCGGGTGAAACCACGGGGCGCAGCTAGTATTAGTAGAATCTCGCATTTCTCACATACGGAGAATATGTAACAACGCCGGCAATTCTTAAAAGGGATTTCGAAGCCAATAGCGATCACATGTACGAAATCGAGAAGCATTCTTTTCAATCCTTTGTCGTAACCATTTGATTAAAGTAAAGGGGGCCCGCAACCATACGCGAAAAGGTTTGCAACGAAGGAAGTATCGCGTTTACAAAAGGACATGCCGAATGCATTATGACCGACGATCTCCTAGTTCAAGTCAATTAAACCAGGAAAGAGACTCCACCATCAGCTACCCGACATCCGACACCACCCGCCCAAAAGGTAAATTGAACAACATCGAACGAAATAATAGGGAATACCTTTTGTAAGACTGGTCTATTCAGACATAATGTTACGTAAGTGCCTACTTAATATCTATTGCAGTGTTCGCTGTCACAGAGATTTAATAATAAGTTTCCTTCGCCAATTTGATCTAAGGTAATAAATAAAAAATGTGACAGGTTCTTCCCAACCGACTTCAAGTCAAAGAAATATTAACTTCTGCATACGTATTTAACTCTTTTCAAGATAAATTATAAGTATAGTTCATAACTTAGATAGCATAAGCAATAAGACTCATTAAGTTCGTTTTAGTTCTTAAAGCCTTCGATCATATATAAACTATAGATACACGGTCCCATACAAAATCGAAATAAAAAATCGGCACTACTTCAACGCTTACTTATACGGACATAGTACAGTTTAATGTAAACCTTAATCACTGGGCAATAAGGTTGTAAAACACTTATGCACGACTGACAGCGAAACAAGGCATATCGGCTGAAGTATGCCTTGTTTTGACGGCTCCATTTCTAGAGCGGCGACCGTGCATCTATAGTTTATATATGATCGAAGCTTAAAGCATTAAAATTAATTTCAGTTTTTACTTTTAATCGCTTATTAGACAGATTAAAAAAAAACAATGAATGGATTGTTTTTTTTTTTAATTTTCTAAGGTTAATTAGCATTGAGACCAATTTCAAAAATAGGTGTCAGAGCCTATTAACAATTTTATTAGATAGGATGCAAGTAAGCAATAGCTCACGAGTCAATATTTAAATAAATTCAATTCTTATACTAAATAATAGTGACGTAAACTGACACACATTAAGATAAAAGCGTATAAAACACAATAAACATACTGATACATAAATCGAATTGAACCCGAAAAACCACTCAAAAGAGTAACAGGCCATTATATCGACCCACGCTCACTAAAATTGGAAAAAATATTTTGCACAAAAAGTCAACATGGCTAAGCGGTAATTCATCGTTGAACGGCACAGAGTCCGCATCATTAACGAAGTAAGGATTTACAATCACGCAAGGAGTGCGCGGGCGACAAGGAACGAAACCAAGAGGTTAGGCAATAGCCATCACACAGAGATGCAAGTAATTAAATCCTTAAACGAGTGTATAACAAGGATGTGTTTTTAAGCATCCAAGCAGCGAAGATC
Organism: Idaea biselata; assembly: GCA_958496205.1. NCBI lineage: Eukaryota > Metazoa > Arthropoda > Insecta > Lepidoptera > Geometridae > Idaea > Idaea biselata. The sequence continues at coordinate 24,548,393 of OY292400.1, read as the reverse complement.
AGGTGCAAGGCAACCGCGACATTTATTTACGATGAGTATTCGCGGCGGGGGTTACCACGCCTAATTTCTCGGAGCGTCGCGCCGCGGTCTCGTGCGATTTATTTAAAATGAAATTCTTTTGTCATGCACCCTGCTGGGCAACAATCGAAATGCAATAATGGACCTAGGTACTTGAGACTAACGCTGATTAAGCTACAATACATTAAGCGATTAGCTTGTTAGACTTGAGATCTGTTTATTATTTTTATTGTTGATTACATTGAGATTATAATCGATACTAATATTATATTAACATTTCTATATTTTACAAACACTGTGTTCTATTAGATAGAAGGAAGACATAAGTTTTCAGGGCGAAAAGTACTCAAAACAATTGGTAGTTAGAAATAAAACTAATATTATATTTAATTAATTTTAATAATAGTTTACAACGCGTATTGCTTTTCCTAATTGATTACATTGAGTAGTAAGCGGACAAGTGAACAACGTGTCATTCAATCATTTATTACAACAATAGTCTTGCATCTTTAGGTCAAGCTTAACACTAGTTTTCAATTTATTTCACAAAGTGGGGAAGTCAGGTTCTGTTCTCAGAAACAATTCCTTTCTGGCTTCGTCAATGGCTTCCCCGAAGAGCAAAACCACCATCAAGCGGGTAATTCCCTCCTGTCATGCTACGAGCCCTATCACTAGCTAGATACGCTGCAAATTCAGCAATTTCGTCAGCATCAATAAGTTTCTCCAACGGAACCTTTGCTTTAGCGCAGCTCCAAGTTTTTTCACTCCGTTCTTCGCTGCATCCTGCATTTAGCATAAGATGAGTTCTAACTGGTCCTGGCATTATAGCATTTACTCTTACACCGTGTGGTGCTAGCTCCAGTGCAACACATTTGGTAAAATGACATACAGCTGATTTCGATACGTTATACGAAAACGTATAATCGGTAACCATTGCGGCGAATATACTTGCTATATTAACGATGCAGCCTTTACTTTCTATCAAGTAAGAAGCTGCACAATTCGTCACCCGGATTAACGCTCTTAAATTTACAGACATGACTTCGTCAAAATTTTCCATGACCTTTGCATCAACAATCTTTCCATGATTCGGTCTATATATTCCGGCACAATTTATCAAAACATCAAGTTTTCCAAACTCTTGCACAGTGTCATCTACAGCTTTCTTTACCAAATCGTCGTCACGAATGTCAATTATATGTTTTAAAACTTTAGCCGTACTTAATTTTTCACAACTTTCACACGTTTTTTGTACACTATCATCTCTATCAATTAGAGATAAGGTCGCAGATAAATTGGCTAGTTTCAGAGCCATAGCCTTGCCGATGCCAGAGCCTGCTCCAGTAATTAACACAACTCTGTTCGAAAAACTCATGGTAACTGTGTAACTACGACGACAAATGACAAAAGTCAATAGAATAATGTGTTCTTTTGTAAAATGAGTCCAATTTATACAGACGATTTACCGTAGTATATTATCACGGTTATAATTAAGATATTTAATGATAACACAAGTTTGTTCACCACAACCGCTAATGACACTATCATATTACAGTTATCACATTTCGTCAATTATGAAAATATTAAGAGTAAAACTATTGTTTAATAATTAAAAACATATTAATAATTGCTATAGTCGAATTGTAGCTATTTATAATGAGTTTTTTGGTATTATAAAGACTTTTTTCTTTATGGGAGGCTTCGGCCGACGCTTATTACCCCCCAACGGCCTAAGTCGTAGCGCCAAGCGGACTCGTCCATGTTCTGATATGTAAATCTTTGCAGCCCTAAGAAAGACAGACGTATTTTTCTCCACAGTCTTCCTGTCTTCTAAATGAGCGTGCTACATGTTAGATCATCAGATGATATCGTTGATGATATGGTAAAAGTTAACGCTTGGAGCATTCAAAACTATTGCACTGGCTTTTATATTAAGATATTATACAGATACATCCTAAATTAAATTGATCATAGATTGCAGACTTCTGAGGAACTGGAACTGGAATAATATGAGGTGTTTCTTTTTTTGCAAAAAGACATGGTCCTGGAGAGGGTAATAAATTATAATAAACACGTAATTAAATAAAATAGGTACCTACAGTCAGCATATCAGTCCTTTGCTGACTGTTTAAACCCTCTCATCCGCCGCCATCAAGAAGAATTGGCATGTCTAACATGAGTAATGTTATCAATTTGGCTTTTCGTTGGTATTTTATTTTTCGGGAAAAAATGAAACGTAAAGACTTTACAAAAATGAAATAACTAGAAGAAACACGTTGAAATAATTTTACTCAATATAGTTAGATATATCGCTATCCTAACGCATCATAAAAACAATTGATATAGTATGTCATTCAATTATTATTTAACAGATTTGAATCTCAATAGTGTATTATACTCACGGCAATTTGAAAAACAATTAACATAATATTGATGGTAATTATGGTGTCACTAAAGTCAACAGGCCGATAAAATTTAAAATAAATGTTATCTGGCTCCAACAAGTTGTTGGGTGACATGTATAAACACTTAAACGTCTTCGACTCAAAATTGAATTTCGAAATTAAATGTTTCTCCGGTAAATTCATTACCAAGTGAAACAAGCTGCGATAAAAATAACGAAAAAACACTTGCAATATCAAAATCATAAACGTTAAATTAAATACATTTATATTTTTTGCTTCATTTTGGAAAGGATGAAATGTTATCATTAATGGAAACCGAAATATCGTTTGAATTTTTAAAAAGGACTTTAACGTAGGTACCTTTACCATGTAGTTATAAAAGGCATAAATTATTATCAAAATTGAAAACGAATTACGTACGAAGGATGTGAAGCGTCGAATATTGAAAACGGCACTAATTCGTTCAGTTTCTGTCGCATCAATGCACACAGAATTCATTACTTTTGGGTCACGCATCTTTGAAACATTCTCTCTCTCGTAATTAGCAAGAATCTTTTTCGCTCCAATCAGACACTACAGGCCGTTAAAATAAATCGATTTTCACGTCCAAACCGACGCCCTATTGCTTAAGAGGCCACCCCCTGCAAATCCATCACAGTTGACAAGAAAGTTACAAGACAATGACTTGCCACTAAAATTAATATATACCTACCTTAATGTGATTTGTGTGATTTGAGTAGGAATTATTTTTTGGACGATTTCGTACTGCCTGAATGAACGAATAGTAATGTGAGATACCTAATTGCGAGCGGTTGTTTCTTGCTGCCGGATAAAAAGACCACGAGCTCGTTGCGATTCTACTAAATTTTATCCCAATTCATCCTACAGTGCATAGCGGAATAAACTTAATATTAATCATAAAAATCGGTCCAGTATCTTCTGCTGAGCTTATTAATTTGGTCAGCAATAGTCTTTTATTTTAATACATTAACAAGATCATTAAGGTATATTATTATTTTTATGTGTGGTTCCGAAACGCGCCCTCCGGTGACCAGATATCACAAACCTCTACTCTATAGTGTAGATTTCGATATTATCTACTCTTGCTTTCGAAGACAGAAACAGGTAGAGTCAGATGAACCAGAAAAAACTAATATATTCGATTACAAATTCTTCTTTATAGTTCACGATAGTAAATGTCTTATAATGAAGATAAGGAGACAGCTGATCTAACCGAAAATAATAAAGACATATTTTAATGTGATGGCCCCCGCTTAGATTGTGAGAATTGTACCCCATGGACTGGTTAATATCTCGCATTTTAATGGTATGGATATAAAAGGCGACAAATGTTTATAAGGAGGCTAATAATTAAAATAATGAACCTTTAAAGAAATATTCATCGTCAAAGAGACAAATCTAGGTAGAAATGTAATAGGCATATAATTTATAGATATCCAAACTATATAAAAAATAGGATTAGAAAGTTTATAAATCAGAAGGTACATTCCTTGAAGTGACGAAGAACGGAACTGTCATCTCGAGAGCGATATTTCCAAAGCACGGTGACGGCTTTGTACAAATATTAGTGAAGCGCGCAAAACCATCGACGAGCGTTCGGCCAGTGTTGACCCCTGAGAGGTGTCAAAACTTCGACCGAGCAATTGACACGAAGCCACGCGTGAGAATATTTGAACAAATACCTCTCCTTAGTTTATTCTAGTGTCAGTAATGAATCATTTCGTTAACGGACTTCAACACTTGGGAAAACGTTAAATAATACTTGTACATACAACGGGGTAATGACCTATCGATTTACATAATTGCTACCTTGACATTACTGAATGTGTCGAAATGTACCTACTACATCAACGTTAAATCGATGACACGATCGAATCAAACATTCGTCTTTATTAATTAGGTAATGATTCATGTTAATGTTATTTTAAAGGTAGGTAGGTTACATATCATGGAATCATTCTAAAATATGCAGGCTGCTTCAGCATGGAATAGACTCGGAGATTTACCGGTTTATTCAATGTTTATTTTAAATGTAACACGAAAAATTAGATCTACCTATTAAGGTTAGGTACATTATGGCGTTTAAACAAAAACAACTGTTGTAAGCTGTTAGACTTGTCATAAATTGTGAAAAATATACCTCAGTCTTTCTTGGCAGTCGGGTAAAAGTCAAATTAAATTAGAGTAATTTCAAATATTTCATAAGTCAATAAAACAAATTTAAGCTATAAATAATTACATATGTCTGTTTATGAATCTTTTTTAATGATTTTATCCGCAAATTTAGAGCATAAACAGCTAATAAAGTTCTTAAATTTGCATATTACAAGACTAATCATTTAACATTTTTTGCAAATGGTATCATCGTCATTGATATCCATATAGGTATAATAAAAATACGACTTTATTGAAATACGTCAAAATGATTGTGTGTAGTCTAAATTAGAGTAACAATAATGAATGTTTTCTTCCGAAATATAGTTTTAATTCGGAAGAAATGTGTCCTTTTTGTACAAAATAGGTAGAACGGTGAAAGCTGTACCGTACGTGCATAGACGCCATTTCAAGATGTGGTGTTGGTGGAAAATGCTCCGAATCCCGTGGAGTGCATATAGCACAAAGCAATTAATTCTCAAGAAACTCAAAATCGAGAAGAAACCAAGGCTCTACAACATGCCTGCTGTGAATATTTCAGTTATGACCAGAAAAATCGATGGCAAGAGATCGAGAGACGCTGAAGTCCAATGCGCTCGCACCACACTTGAAATAAATGTCGCCGATTCGTGTTACTTAAGTCGCAACATCTCGTACGGGAGAAGTTAATTCCTTAATGGGCCACGACACCCCAGCATTGAGAGTATCGGGAGGAGGAGGAAGTAAGGATTTAACAGTTGTAAATTCAAGACATTACCTTTGAAACATTGAGGCATGTTTACACAAGCTAAATATCGTGGTCGACGACCACCGTCAAGCAACATAATTATTCATAATTACGAGCGTCTCTACGACAAACAGTTTCGGATTTATGGCCGCTAATGAACGTCTGATACAAGAACTAGTCGTAGTTTACTAGCGTATAAAGTAAACGAATTGCTCTGTTGCATAAGTTTAAATACTACTTAAAGCATAAAATAGGAATAACAATTTAGAATGTGCTACCTACCAACTGAAATATAAGGCGCTACAATCATTAAAAAGTTTATTAAGAACAGGTTCATTTTGCTATTCAGTCTTTCTATGCTATATCTATACTAATATTATAAAGTGAAAAAGATTTATTTGTTTGTTCGTACACTATTACTATCTACACTATCATACTTATTTGTTAATAATCCGAAACTACTGGACCGATTTAAAAAAAAAACATCAAAGAGGAGGAGTAACATAGGCTACTTTTGATCCCGATATTCCAACGAAATCGAGAATTGCGCGGGTGAAATCGTGGGATGCTACTAGTGTTTCATAACATTTGAAGATCATGGAATACTAACCATGTACCTATTGTTATACAATGTTAATCTTGGAAAGGCCAAAATTCACATTGGACAATATACTAAGAAAACTAAGAACTAGGCTTGTATTACCACCTTACCCCCCAAGTGGAACATTAATACTGTGAATATTGTTATTGTTATAATTAATAGCAATGAGCTTGAGGCGAATTCCGGTTAGACGGCTGGACCAAAAGTCAGATTTTGTCCTGGAAATGTGAAAAATTCAAAAAAAGTTCCTCAGTCTACAACCTGGACAATGGCCCGAAGCAATTCCTCATTAAATATAAGTGTTATGAGCATATAGATATGGGGATCCTTTTCCGCAAGGAGAGGGTGGCGTGGAAGACAATCACTATGAAAATTATGAGGGGGTGCCGCCGGGTCGTCGTGGTATTTGTCAGGGCCTGCCTGCCAACCGTAAGCCCGCATCAGCGTTTCCATTACGCAGGGCCGCGTAGAAGACAACCACCATTAAAAACTCACCTCGGGCCTTGGTGGTGAACTTTGGTGGAAGGCTTGGGGGTTTACCACCGTCTTTGGGGTCTCGAGACGGTGGCGTATCCGCGTCACTCGGAGAGGGATTGTCCTTTACGACAGAGATGGGGATGATTCTTTTACAGCTAGGGCTGTGGAGTTGTGGAATGATTTGCCTACCTCCATTCGACAATCGAAGTCGTTAGCAGTTTTTAAAAGTAGCGTTTTTAAGTACTATATTGGAATTGCTGAAAAACATTAGGTTTCTAAGGTTTAAATTCGTTTTTGATAAGTATGTATTTGTTGTGTTATGTATTTATTTTTAAAAATGTAGGGTACGTATGTATTATTTATTATATGTATTTATATATATATGTATGTATTATATGTATTTATATATATATATATGTATGTATGTATTATTTATTTATTTTTATTTGTATGTATTCCATTACTATTTGTATGTGTTACACCATGACTACCTACCTTTTATCTTTCTATACTTCTCGTCCATCCAAAGGTTGCCTGGAAGAGATCGCTTTAAGCGATAAGGCCGCCCATTGTGCCACCTAGATATAAGTTATTTTATGTATTTCTTTAAATTGTTTTTTTTTTTTATATTGGTGTTACAATAAAGAATTAATCAATCAATCAATCAATCATGGGGCCTGAAAAGGTTGCGGGGTTGGTGGATGTAGTCCGCGAGAACTTTCCACTGGCCTCGAATCTTGCGGAGCGATTGACACCGTGGGAGTTTAGTCGGTAAACCTATGCCAGGGTGTCCATCACACCGAGCCGCTTTCCTCCAGAGGTTACATTTACGAGGTAATAACTTTAAATTAGTCTCACAAAATTTGGTGAAGATCGTCCGTCCGTCCGTCCGTCTGTCCGTCTGTCACCAGGCTGTATCTCATGAACCGTAATAGCTAGAAGGTTGAAATTTTCACAGAAGATGTATTTCGGTTGCCGCTACAACAACAAATACTAAAAACAAAATAAAACAATTATTTAAAAGGGGCTCCCATACAACAAACGTGTTTCAAAAATAACAAGGAGTTTAGTTCAATGTGAGGTCGCTTCTGATTGGTCAGGACAAATCGAGTTGGTCATGGAATTCAAAATGGCTGCCCTATCTGTCAAATATACCAGTCTGCCTTCACTTACCAAAGAGTTTCTTATAAGTTTCAGATTTTCTTTGTGCCAAGGTTTTTTTTTTTTCATTGAGTGATTCGGTCGTTTGATGGGAGTAGAATCGAAGATAAATATTTCATATTTTCCTATAAAATTTAAAAATTGGTTGTTGTAAACCATTTTAGGGTTCCGTATCCAATTGTGATAGTGGTACGGAACCGCGAGTTTGTGCGCGAGTGTCGCACTTGCCCCGTTTTATTTAAAAGTGGTTACTATCTATGTAGCTTCTTCCAATACTGATGTCAGAACTAATAGTTTTACATTCTTAATGCAGTGTAAACGCAAATAGAATTCAACTTTGATTGATTAAATTAAGTGTTTTTCGATCAATTTAACGCTCTAATCAAATAGGTTGGTAACATAGCTATTTCACATTAGACTAGACAACACAAAATATTTTCATTTTTAAAGTGATTTGTTACCTTGGCAATTAAGATGTCATTCGTAGCGTTTAAGATTTATAAGTGGCAATTAGACAACCATAATCTGGACATGAATATTGATCAGTTTTAAGACATTTATAAACAGCTGACAATTATAGTCATGATCCGGTACTAACGGTACTAGACGATAAACTAGAAATAAATGTAGTCGACAGAGGCAGGAGATCTAAAAATGGTTGAAAGAAACAAGACTAGATATAAAGTCTTATACCCGGAATATCCCTCGTTTAATGCGACTTAATTATAATTAAGTGCGACTTAATTTCAATGCTTCTGTAAAATATAATAGTTAATCTTCACATTTCCTGTAGACATAAAATTATTCGCTATATTATATTTTTTCGACGAGTGAAATACATAAATCAGAACTCTATGATATTTTTAGATTGCGGAAAGTATGTATACTATATGTTAAAGTGTTTAAAAGTGCCTAGATACTTGACATTAAAGTGATACGTGCTAGCCACGAAGTTGTCAACAGTACAAATATCTCCAAACTCTATGAAACAACAATGACACACCGCTAAGTGCTCTGTTATGCTCTTTATTCAAATATTTAAAATATACTTTTAAGTGTGCGAAACTCGTTTACAAATCTATCAGTGAGACCTCATTATCATTTTAAGCTCATGTTGTTTTATATCGTTACCATAAATAAGGTTCAAATAAGGCAGTGAAAACAAAACTTCACTAATAATTAATTAGCCAAAATAAGAAAACTATTGTCCGAGTTTGAGAATATAGTTTTATATTCATAAACTTTGTACATCTAATAAAATATGATTCATTCATCCCGCGCATTACCATCGCAGACTAATAAAATAGTGAATGGACGAAAGTTCACTTCGAAATTTGCAGTAGACAAATAAAGATCAAACTTAGTAGACGCAACGTGAACGATCTCAGTTTACATTGGTAAATATTCCGGTTCAAATAAAAACTGTGATGCATCTATCGAAAACCTCCATCTCAGTTGAGATACCAAACTCTCTGATACCCGACGGGAAGCCGTACGCAATAACGCTCAATTTTCGAGAAAACAACTATAACTCAGAGCAGTGCACTCCGTCGTCTGTGTTTCTTTCTTCCGGGCAATTTCTATTACCATATAGACGCGCTACTTTTCAATTCTTTTCCATTAAAGTTGGTGCATCGTGCGTTACACAGCGCGAGTACAATCGCGACATCCACTGTGTGCTATTCTCCAAACACATTTATAAAATGCTCTTTATTCGACCGCGTTGCAGTCCCCTGCGACTGACATTCTATTGCAAATTTTAAAGTATATTTTCATTTAAGAGGAGTATATACGCCAACGACCTTGAAACTGAAAATCCCTGTCGGGCTCATCGAAAATTGTTGATTATTTCATGACGGAATGTCGTAGAACTTTTTTTTGTGCACAGATTGTAGGTGACATTGTTTCCTACATTTTAGTGTAGTTTTAAGACAAGAACCTCCTATTGGTGCAATGCCTATCCAAATTTTAGACAAAAAATGTCTGATTTGGCTAAAATGTCGATAGGCTTCAATACGTTTAGACATATTTGTATGGAAACTGCACTAAAATATCGGAAACAATGTCGCCTACAATCTGTACACAAAAAAAAGTTCTACGACATTCCGTCATGTAATAATCAACAATTTTCGATGCGCCCGACATGGATTTTCAGTTTTTTAGAATAGGGCCCTTAAGAAAAATTGCATGCGATCAATGAAACTTTCATGGCTTTCGTGGGTGGGATTTACGTTTCTACAAAATATAAACTAGAACCTCAAACTAGGGAAGCAGGTGGGGACTTTGTTGTTCGATAAATTGGGTTCCTACGTATAACTTAGGATATAAGCTGTGAGGTTAATCTACTTAGTACTATAGGTACCTTACAATACCTAAGTAGAGTTCAAAACAACACCCAATTGACGAAACTAATACTGTATGAATCGCCGAAATAATTATTGAATATTTACTATCTATATCGTGCCGAAACGTATTTATTTACAAATGAAAAGTAAATTTCAGTTTTGATTCATGTCGATAAAGGGTTTATAGTTTATATACAGCAATGGTTAGTTCATTCCGACGTCAAGTAACATTTCAAAGAATTATGACGTTAACAATATCTTGAGGCAGGCGGATGCAGAACGTAACGAAAGGCTTAACATGACCTTACAATTTGTCACAATAATATATTCCATAACCAAAACACAAGCACAAAAGCTTACTGTATTATAACAAAACCAAACAAGCATTCTTCCCGCACAAAGACATCTCTATCGGTAGCCGTTCGAATTATCTGTCATGTTTCACAAATAAATAGGAGCTATTTTATATCACAATAGAACACACCGTAGGGCTTGATTCGTAAGCATTGAGAAAAAAATCTATTTATCAAACAAGAGATGGGTTCCCAAAGATAAATCCGCCAGAGTCTATTATTACCCTTTTTCAATCTATTTTGATCTACATAGAAATAGTCGAAATGTGAGAGATGAAATATTTAAAACATGCATTCTTAGTGGATCTTAAAATAAAGTATACCTACCTACAGAGTACAGTTCATCAAAAAAAAAAAAATTATGTGATCGCCTTGAACATAATTGTTTCAACAAGGGAAAGTTTAGTTACGCCGCACATTGAGTACCAGCTTGATTTTTCAAAATAAAATAATGTCTTCTTCTGCTTGCTTTAATCCCAAATTATGTACGATAAGGGTAAAAATAATTTTACCTGCCTGACTCCAAAATAAAATGAAGTAGTAAGTATACAAAAAAAATACTTTATACAAAAAAAAACAGACTTACGCAAAATAATACTTAGGTATAGCTTCCAGATTCAAGTGAACCCTCAAATTCTTGTTTCATGCATGCATCGATCGGTTGGGAGCGCGCACGATCGAAGCTCACGATCGAACACCATGATCGAAATCCGTGTACTGCTTTGTATTAACATAAACTATTCACTTTGTATCATATGCAGGCGGATTTTTTGATAACTAACAATATCAGAAGACCTTTTCACATAGTCGTCAGGATGCTAGCGCCATGACTAGTGATGTGCCGCTGGGAATATTCCCAATTCCCAGTAATTTACTCATAGTAATTTACGGGAATATTCCCAATATGCCCGGGAATATTCCCCAAAGTTTCCAACAATCAATATTATATAATTGTCAAAGTAAATCGAGTTATTACTGCAGATTAGTTAACTGCAGATAACTTATATCTAAGCTAACTTACCTAAATAACATTTATAGTTCATAATTGGAAAATTAAAAACAGGGCCTAGAAACTCCCCATGGTCAAGGCAGACGGAGAACAGTCTCCGAAAATGGTCCAAATGTTTCGAGGCCATAGCCAACACGCGACCTGGTATACCGTCAGGCCCAGGTGCAGTGGCCTTGGCTCTGACACGACGGACGAACCATTTTTAACACCTCAGCGGTCACTTCAGGGTTATCGTTTAAGCCTTCTTTAAAAGCCGCAACGATCTCCGAAACGAAATTCGGATCAAGCGTCGTTGTTATGGAAGGGGTCTGAGCTTTTTCCTAGCTAGACGATAGGGATGCCCCCATGGGTTTTCGCTCACTCAACGATGTTAGCATATCCTCTTTTCTTGGCCAGCAAACCCAGTTCTCTAATACTTACGCATATATGTTATACCGTCCCCAGCTATGCAAGAGTATAAAGAGAGGGGTCTGCTGTACCGTCAGGTCACCCCGAAGGGCAACCGTCAGGGATCAGTTATAGACCGATCGAGTCCCCAAATGCTAGATTTAGCCTTTTTCTTGGTAGTGGCCATCGCTATCAGGGCCTTCTTGGCCTGCTTATAGGGGACGTGGAGCTCCTCCTTCACGAGATCCACCTCTCCTGGTGTAAGCCGGCAACCTCGGCGACGACTCCGATGTCGGGTGTACGGGCGGCGCGCTACTACGCAGGCGTCGCGTTGGGAGGCTACCTCCGCGCACCATCAGTACTCCTGTCGCGAGGGACTTCCCACGGGGCATCGCCGAGTCGCAGACGCTGGTCATGGCCCCCATGAGCCACTCAACTTCAGAGTTCACATCATCCAGGGCCTTCGGCACGGGCACCCAGGCCTGGATAATGGTTGCCTACTCGAGTAGCTCCGGATCTAGCCGCTTCAGCGTCTAGCGAGGACGGTCCATACAAAGGAAATTGACCGGAGAGTTAGATGTCTGGGCGAAGAGTATGTCGAACTGGATATACCGGTGATCCGACATAGACTCCATCTCCTCCACTACTCTCCAGTCGCACAATCTACGGGCAAGAGCGGGAGAGGCAAACGTGAGATCCACGATCGACTCTCCCCGTGGTGCCACGAAAGTGCTTGTGGATGACCTCGAGGCCGATAGTGTCGACCCAGTCCTCGAGTATTCCACCCCGAGTGTCAGTAGCTCTGCCGCCCCACCTGGGCGAGTGTGAGTTGAAATCCCTCAGGACGAGTGCGGGACGAGACTGAAGCCGGGCCCAAACGGCCCCAATCTCGTCCAGGAAGGATTCGAACTCAGAATCGCGCCGCCTCGGTGCAAAGCACACACCGAATACAACTACTTCTCCCCACTGCACAGCGATGTAACCAACGCCGCGGGCAATGGGCTTCGGGGACGGTACACATAGGGCTCGGGACGGGATAACCGCGACTTTGGATGGATGTGCGGAAACGGAAACGGGGAGTGCAAGCTATTAAGGACACTCGATATCCACAACGACACCATTCATATCTTCCTCGGAGGCCGTAGTTGAATAAGCCGGAGCCGAGAATCGTTTTCCGGCTGCTTTAGTTCTTTTCTAATTTGGCTTTTGGGCCTTACAATCCTTGGTGCCCATTTGATGTAATTCTGATTAGACACCATAATAAAACATTATAACTAAACTTTTAGTATTTCATTATCATCGGGAATATTCCCGGAAACATTGGAAATTTACTCGGAATATTCCCAGGAATATTGGAAACTTACGGAAATTTTCGCCTTAGAAGGGCAATTAACTTTTTGCATCATATTAAACGATATTAGTAATGCAAATTGAACGATAAAAATAAAAACATAGAAAACTAATACGCAATGTAAGCAATTTTCCCCTATATTTCCATTTTTGGGAATATTGCCGGGAACGTTACTGGGAATATTCCCAAAATTCCCAATATTCCCGGGAACGGCACATCACTAGCCATGACTGTACGATTAAGTTGGTTGTGTTTTACTGTAGGATGATAACTCTTTCACTTCGCGTTGAATATGAATTCGTACTCGTAATACACGAAAACAGAATTAATTACGTTGCAACTTGTTTTCTTTTTACCTTTTAAATAAAAGAAGGGTGTACTATAGATTCTTCTTCTGTTTTCGCGATGTTGTATTGAAATTAAAGACATTTTTCGGTTTGAATCGCGTGGTTTTTATTACTTTTAGCATTGTTACAACGCTCAACGTTTCGAGACCTTCGAGATCCTCCAGGGGTATGTTACACTTGACAGGTCTTAATAATTGTTGGATCTTCTTGTGTGGCTTATAATATGTTTTAATTGAAGCTCGTCTCAAGATACCTCCAATTTTGTCGGTGACCCCCTTGCGTTGACCCCTGTGAGCGTTGTAACAATGCTAAAAGTAATAAAAACCACGCGATTCAAACCGAAAAATGTCTTTAATTTCGAAGGGTGTACTGTTTAAAACAGATATTTTTAATGTCGGACGTGTTGGCTACGTCAAAGTTATTTGACATAGCCAATACGTCCGACCGAAATATAAAATCTAGATTTATAGGACCCCAGCCAGAAGTTCTATAAATCTGAAATCTGGTCTATAAGCTGGTATTTAGAACACATCCAAGAAAAATACTCTAAAACATGAAAATTTGTACCCAATTGTAAAATTGAAAGATGGCAATTTGTATGAGACGTCTACAAATTTTAGTGCCAGAGGTAGGTACTATAGAAATACCTTGTTATAAATAATAAAATACAGTATTTCAGGATTTTTAGTAATCCACCCCTATCCCCCAAAAAACACATTTGGTATATGGACAATTTGCATGGTTGGATTTTCTTGATTTTGAAATTATTAACCTTATCAGCAGGAATAACACAAAACAGAAAAAAAGACAGAACTGTAAACAAATAAAGTATAAATTATTTGTAAACAATATTTCAAAGCTACAAAACCCAAATTTGCGTAATACTTCCTTCGTATTCGTAAAACTATGATTAAGAAACAAAAAAAAAGTAATTAGGTTCCATGAGTTTCGACAATAACACTTCTAGTTTTCTATATAGTTGGGGTAATTGACGAGTGCTTCAGTTTTCGTCTTCCTTCCATAGGTAGAACACTAACCAACCAACTCTATTTGTCGCTGACGTCATATCTCACAAACTCATTTCAGTATTCACCACGATCGATAATCTTTACACAAACATAAGATTATTGCAAGATTTTATTTTGTTGTATAAAAATGTGATGCAAACAGATGGGAGAATTACTTTTATGACTCGCATCAAACAAAACAGGGACGTAAAATACGAGTGACATGTCTTTGTTCGTTCTAAGGTATATTTACGTAGTGCAGAAGATAAATTAACGATGTTTAAACGATAGGTCATTGTGTCTGGAATGCCGAGCTAATCGCATGCGACATAAGTAGGCCCGCGGCAGACGCACGCATCATTTACACGCCGTCCGGCGCGATTAACTTCAGCTCGCTGACACGGGTGCCTACCCGTCTCTATGTAGGTAATTACGAATGGGGATCCAGTGAACAGGTCCTTAACGACTCCGATGGTCTGATACTTGCCATTTAAATTCCGCCCATTAGTCAAGAAGGTCACTTGAACAGTATTAAAATTGGAAGTGTTTAATTAATTATTCTTAAAATTATGAGGTTATATCTTATTAAAGTCCGAACACGACAGTGAAGTTAAGATATCGGAAAGAAAAGACAGATATGTCGCCTTGCTATCTATATCTATATTTCTATTTGTAATATTATAAAGAGGAAAGATTTGTATTTTTGTGTATGTGTGTGTATCTGTATGTTTGTCTTTTACTATTAGAAAGCTACATTCATCCTGAGTAACATAGGCTACTTTTAATTAAGATATTCTCACAGGATCGGGACTTACGCAGGTGAAACCAGGATGCAACTAGTGGTAAGATAAAATAATTCTCATTTTCATTACAAACGTAGCACCTACCTAACACAAACGTACCCTTTAATACATTTCCATAACTTACTCGTCAATCTTTTTCGAATCGATACAAAAGGTAAAAGAACGATAAACCAATAAACAGTTACTTGCGTTGCACATAACAAATGTGATGGACTCCCGCGGCTTTCAAATAACTTGGAACTGGTCGGACATTTAATTTAAGTTTTATAATAAAGGACATATTATGTATTGTGTTAGATAAAGGATAAGATGTACTGCAATAGTGTCGCGTCATCTACATTAGTAATATGCGTCGTAGCGGGGCGTCGTCGTTCATGTCAACCTTGCTGGGAGATCGCGCGGTTTTATATCCAGTAATATGGCTAACAGAAAATAATAAAAAAGCCCCAGAGTCGGCCACGCTCGAAAATATTTATTCAAATAAGTCGCCATCAACCCGACCGTAAAAGCACGCAGAGGGTTGAAGGGCTAGCAGTTTTATTAATATTAAAAGAACGCTTCAGTTGACACAAATTGGCGATAACCAAAGCGAGTAGGTATGTCGTAAAATTTTTGTTTCCCTTTACGTTTACTTATTATTTGCGTCTCTCGAAACAATATTATTAAACAAGTGAAACTTGTGTTAAAATATCTGGAAACTTTTAAACTAAAGGCTTCACATAAACTCATACGAAAATAGGTACCACAAGATGAGTGAACATACTTATTATATTTACAACCGGCGAAGTGCGAGTCCGACTCGCACCTGGCTGATTTTTAGGGGTACTATGGCCTATTGTTCTTAAAATTTGGTGAAAATCTGATCAGTATCTTCATAGTGATGAAGACAAGGTACCTACAGATTGCTGGTGTACTTGGAACCATCTCATCACAAACTCTTTAATGGGTAACAGTAAAAGTTGTAGTCGTTTAAATACTTAGATCGTACTTGTTGTTAGATCGTTTGTGCTCGCGAGGTCTACGCAGTTCACAGAACTACTAGTGAATATAAGAGTTACATATACGACGAATACATAAACAACTTAAAATATTAAAATTAACAAGTATATTTTACTGTAAGCATTACATATGTTCCTCGGTGTAGGCTGTTTCAAAGAATTCACGCGCTCGACCAAAAACAAAGTAGTTAATTAACCCGTAATTTATATAAATGGGTTCACTCGCAATTCGGACAACAAATTATGTGCGATAGGCGATCTTTCCTGATAGCGGAATGAAAAATAGCGTTCAAGGAAATAAATTGGGGCGTTAGGGAGATTCGAGAGCATCGTGCTGCCAAAGTGACAGAATTTAGAATTATTTACAGAGTTCAAGTGAAGCGAACGACGCGCGACGTCGCGACGTGTGGAAGATTCGACGTGTCGCCAAGATCCTTACAACTAACTACGGCTTCTGTAGATTTATTGGTGAGATATGCAAAGCGACCGTCAAACGGAGTATTTCTCACCTAATTTACAGGAGTTCGAGAGCGGTTGCGGTCCACACTCTAGGTAACTATCTAATAAAAAGTTTGTCGACACCGTGCCGTTTGCTGAAGAATATCGACTGATGTCGAGTCGTTCATTTGACACACCAGTGACAGTTTCACCGACTGTATATATGCGGCATCTGATATGCTATAAGAATACTCCACGTAAAAATCTATTAGTATATTTATACTACAGAAATACCTAGAGAGAATGGCCATGATTGAAAAGTCGACAACCAAAACAGTGTGGCCAATTAAACGCAACCACGAAACTCGTGTCTAGAATTCTCGACGATAACATTTCATGAGTCATATAATTCTAAATTATAGTTATTTCAAATCGAATACTGACAGTACCTATTAAGAATCTGGGTTTTCAGCAGAAAATGCTATCGTCCTACGCTGACAACATGATTTGCCTCAAGAAAGTAAACAAATTTTATGATGTGATTGTTTTTGTCCATAATGGTTTTCGTGAGGTTATATTGGACAACAAATAAATGAAGCAGGAGACAATTACGAGGCCTTACTAAAGAGACATAATGGAAGTGTAGGAATAATTTTTCACAATGAACATACGAGTGGGTGCTTGGCATGTCACATATTGCATTGTCCCCTTTTACAGAAGTATGTGCATTATTGTCGAAAATTTGTGAGGTGCTTCACCTTTGGTTGGCAGCGTAAACGGCAAACTGGTGAGTATAGAAGGGATGTGCGGGCGTTCGGCAAGGAAGATCCCGCTGTGAAGGACTAACTTAAAGTTCCAAAGTAAATTTATCGCAAAATTCACATTATCGTATCACTAATGTAATCGTTCTGAACCCTGAATAAACTTTTAACGATTTAAGAATCTTTTGTATAAGGTTTGTGAAGGTCGTGTCTGTATGAAATTAGATTTTTTGTCTTTCAGAATATTTAATAAACATTGATCATTGAACCTCTAACATGTTTGATTCTAAATAAAAATGCATTTTATTAGGGACAATTTTATAGCATAACAAGTTCATAAATACATGATCCGTCTTCTTCTTATCATGTCCGTGGTCATTTTCAAAATTATTTTTTCGAGCTCCTGCGTGCTTCGGATCGGAAGGAACGTTAAGCAGTTGGTGCCATTTGTTATCTCTGATAGCAGTCGTTAGATCAAATTAGAGATCTTAGGGCGACCAGAAAACTCTAAACTAGCTGAGATACGAAAAGAAGAAAATGTTCGAGGTTCAAATATTTCTTTATTTTTTCTGACCAATAGCGTCACTGACCCAGATAGAGGCAGTACCTACAATAATACCTACAATGTGCAAATGTTTATAGTTCTGGGTTTCTATAAAACGTTATACTATCTAAAACATATTTCAAAGCTTAATGAAATGCACTGAAATCTAAACATTATTTCTAAAAGTGTTAACCCTCACTCATTTCAGTGCAATGTTTTTCAAAAACTCGATTTTAAAATCGACATTTAATAAACTTCTAACACGAGCCCTTTCAAGTAGTTAAATCTATAAAAAAAAACTATTGCAATGGTATGTAAACCGTGCACCCAACGTAACCCCTTTCATTATTATTAAAAGCAAGGAACCATAGCATATTAAAGTTATTCAAATCGAGACGTAACAAAAGAGTCCCATCTACCATAGCTCAGGTTACACAAAATTCGTGTTGTATGGGTGCTCAAAGCTATTCACCGAACTTTCATATCATTTTGTGGTAATCAAATTGATAGAACAATTTTTAATTATTTCGATTAGCTTTCGATTCGATTTTGATAAGTTATTTACCAGGAATTATGGAGACACGTGGTTTGGGTTTTCGTCGCCTTTATTCATTTAAAATAAAGGCAATGAAAGCCCTTGCCCTGACTTTTTTTTGATATAGTCAAATTCAAATAATTTAATTTAATTAACAAAAAATATCGATATGTACTATTTTATACAGAGATGTACGAAAACAAAGGAAGTAAGGCTATAATAAAATACTTTTGGTTTAAAAAAATTACAAAGCGCTTAACATAGGATCAAACCCTAAACGTAATTTATTATTTCAAATTAAAATACAATAAGGTAGTTCCAGTACTGCGATTATGAATCACCCAAAAATGGGGAGCCTCTGATACGGCCAATGAATAATACAGCGTTAAAATAGAATAACACGATCCATTGCGGCAAATGTAAGGTATGATTGACACATGATCCGTGAGCACCGTGAATTCTCAATGGCTCCTTTCAATCTGAACACTGAACATTTTTTATGAACGTACTTTTATTACCCTATTGTGGGGTCGAGATTAGCCCGCAGCAATGCGGAAAATATTTAATAGGGAGTTAATATCACAATGGTACTCGGTTTGATGAACAAAATCGTTGGCTTTTTTTAAGTTAGGGTGCTAAGTTCATAATTATTATCGCGCTTTGTTAGTCGCGTTGGTATACTTGGATATTTTATTGCGATGTGATCAACACCGAGACTTTTAAATGAAAGAAAATGAGAATCTCAATCTTTAGGCACTGATAAATAATTCTCAAAAAACATTAACTTCGATTCCTTATCTTTGGTATAAAATATTTGCCGGTGATAATTTTGAGAGCAATCCGTGAAGATAAGGCTTCCTTAGCCAACAAGCCAAATCAATTACGCGAGTGAATGGTAAAAATGCGGTAGCCGACCCTCGAAAACGTAAAGGGACCACCATGTAAATTATTTTTCTTTCTGAACAACTTAAATTATCGTACTTGAATTGCAATAAAACTTTGGCACTGCTACATCGTAGGTTTTATCAAGAATGAAGGAACATATTGCTATTTTTCATTAGGCCATCGCAACGGTTTGTTTGTGTTCGCGGATAAAAATATTATATTAATCTGTAAAGTTACGGAGTCTGCATCATTGTCCCTTGTTCGTTTGATATTTATTATATGTTTGTGAAAGGAGTAGGCGCGACATCAAACCTTCCTGACTCATGCGTTTGCAAAATTTGTCACTGTCTGTTTATACTGTTCAGTTATATTATAATACGTATAAAAGGACATAAATGATTATTTACATGGTATTAAATTTAACCATGTCGGTTTTCAAGATTTATTATTGGGTTAACTGTGCGATTGACAATAAATGGTTATAAAATTACGGTAGTGAAGTCACTCAAGTAGTACGAGAGACGATGTATTTTGCGTGAGAGGCTTGTAGTAATAAATATAAGTGGAGCTAAGCTAAGTAAATCCGACAAATAACTCTGTCGAAGAGCCGGCTCGTACATCAATGAGAAGAATTTAATCACAAAAGTCGACGGAGTGGCCGAAGTGGTCGGTGTACTGATGATATTTAGTCTTGTACTATCTCTCTCTCTCTCTCTCGGAAGGGTACTTCCGGTTTAAATAAATAAATAAAGGTACATTTTGGTACTTACGAGATTTCCCGAAAATCTAAATTTGCCTATATCTTTTTATCGTGTTGACTTTGAACCTTGACCATATATTATTAGTATATGGTTTTAATTTTAACACTATACCTCCGCGCGATCCCGAGATAAATAGGGTCTTGGGTGGACGGACAACAAATACATCCTATAAGGGTTCCTTTTTTACCTTTTAAAGTACGGTACCCTAAAAACGCAAATAAATGTAATAAGTTGTGCAATACGGTAACATTAACCACCATTGTCAAAAGAAAAGATTTAAGGTTTGCGTCACAACAAATGTAACAATTGAAATTTCTAAGATGCCTTCCACATTTCCTCGGCAATATCACGTATTTCACCACGAAGGATGCCACGCATGCCAAACCTCTACGCCAGTACTGTGTACTACAAAGACTTTCATCTCTTTTTAATTGTATCAAATCGACAAGGATATTGGAAAACGAACGTGACTCACGAGACCACGTTTTTATCTACATATTTTTTGCAGTAAATATTTTTGCATAGGTATTGAATCGTACCTAAACGTTATCGTAGCCTTCACCGACAACATCACCGTTCTATGAAACTATTGTCTACTATGTCTTAGAATATCAATAGAAGCTGATAATAACTTTTGTATGTCATTTTATCAATGAGTCAGTCAAAGTCAATCATTCATCATTACTCAGCGTATGAGATCTATGCTTTTGAATAGACAATGGCAAATTGGAGAATTTCATACATCAATAGCTAGTGTCAATATCTTGTTGGTATATGTAATCGATATTATAATCAAGATGTTAAATTAATAATAGGCGTGCTATATATCAATGGAACTTTAAAACGTATGTATAAATTATAGATGTGGATTATTATTGGAGAAACATATTAGTATATTAAAGTTCTACGTCATATTATGATAATATTTAAAACGTCTCATCCGAGCGATGTTCCCGGTTGCATCCCTCTCGAGAGCCCTGGGTCCGCTAAATCTCAAAATATCTGGGGTCGGCACAGTATATAAGTCATCATTGACCTTCTGCAAATAGATCTGGATATATTTTTACGGCCGGTCGCCTGCCTAACAATCCTCCTAGGGACCAAGCAGTTTATCCGCCACCGCGAGGGGAGAACTTAAGGTTTGCTAGTCTCCCTCAGATCCCTTAGTCGGCTTCTACGAGACTCACAGGAAGAGATGGGGTAACCGTATTTTATGCCGAGGCTACACGATAATAATATTTAAAACTAAAAAGCAAAATACAATTTAAAAATGTAGTGGACCCGAATCAGTCGACAATGAATGTGTAACAATTAGCAGATGGTGCGTCCAACTCCAATTCTGCAGTGGCACGTCACAGGAACCGAGCGAGGTGGAAAGGGCGCGCAGATGTCGGTGCCGTCGATTGTTTGCAAATAACAAAGTGAGCCCAGGGTTCCGCAACAGTTTCTAATTGTGCCGCGACAATGCGTAATCTAACCGGTCCCATTCGTTGGCACGTCGCACTTCTCTTACAATGGAACAACAAAACCATGGAGTTTGTCTTCACATGGAATCTCATGACAGTAAGTAAAGATTTTTTTCAATAGAATATAAGACTAAATAACTTGAAAGTAATCTATATTCTGAAATTTGAATTTAATACAATAAGAAGGGTGCTCTTATATTAGAGCCAAAACTAATTTTCTAGATTTTACAAAGAAATATAAAATTAAAATCGTCACTTTCTATCTGATGTCGTCAAAATGCTCACCTATCTATTTTTAGGGTCAACAAGAAAGCGAGCCCAGATACGCTTATAGTAGGTATTAGAAAGCTACTTGAAAAGCGTCTTGACCGATGACAAAGTATAATTTATAAAAAAAAACTTCCACAAAATGTAAAATGGGGGATATTTTTATCTCTGTCGTGTAGATACCCCATTTTGTGGGGTAGCGTTAGATAATAGAATTTTTAAAAAACTAAAGTTTTAGTTTTTAGAGTTCTGTGCCCTGAAGTGGGGCATATAATAGACAAATGGCTATACTTGGATAGGGCATACTATTATGTATGCACGATAGACACGATACAAATAATTAGGTTTAAAGTAAAATTATTACAGCTTTACCAGTCTTTTCATATTTATGGGATATTAAAAATTTTGAAATTACATTTTGAACAAATGTACCTAATTGAAAATTATACATACTAGGTAGTTAAGATGTTCGTTTAAACGACTTTTACAAATTGCAATTCGTGTTATCTTATATATATGGAATCTACGAAACTCTACACTGCGTCTATTCCCTAAAAAAGGAAAGAAAGAATGCAGTAGAGCACATCATTTTGATTCAATTAAGTAAACACAAAAAAAACTTAAACGAATACGTCTCTATATCATTTTGTGGTTTATTCCAAAGTCCTAGTATCGCCAGGTGACATCGAGAAGGCGAATAAATAAACCGGGTTGCCTCTCTCGCGCCAAATTGCCCGTGTCGCTATCTGACGCACCACTAGGGGTTCCGTTCACGTGTTAAATCACTTCAATTTATTTTATATACACACGATACAATTTAACCCGTACGTAAACAACTGGAAGGCTAATACACTTCTAACAAAACACTAATGTTTATAATACACATTATAATGTATTCAATACCTATAGTTAATTCGGAAATAGGATTACTCAAGCGCATCACTGCACATCTAACGCGCTTAAGCAAATGCAAACATTATGGAAATTACCTTTAATATAACACCCAAAATACGACATTGTTTACCTGAAACAAAAACAGATTACATTAAGTTTATTGTATAGTTTAAGATATTTATTTCTTAAAAACGAAATTACCAATTCACTTACTTACATTATATTAAGTTTAATAGTAAATAAATAGTGTTTCTATGTGTTATTAATTAAGTTACCTATTAAATTATACTTATTTATATAATTAGAATTGAGAATGTATGAATAAGTATTGGTTTAAACAAATTAGTTAAATCGCATGATGTTATATCCATTTTCACGTATCAAAAGGCTACGAGTATTCGCCGGACAGGACGTTAATTAGAAAATTATATGGGAAATTATTAATAGGTTGGCCGTGTAGCCGATTAGATAACAAACTAGTCCATTAGTCGACAAGGATAAAGGCTCTCCCGGGTACGAGGTCGTGGCTTTATGGCCATTGCTGCTCTAATCTTAGAGTTCATATCGAGTTTGAGGATGTTAATTGAAAAGGAGCTCGCCACAGTGGAGGTAAGACAGAGCAGTAGCGAACAATAGGTCGCGCCTCGACTCGGGGGCGGGTTTGACGCGTGGTTGAGGAATGATCAACCGTGTGGAAATGACGACTTAATGGATTATATGTGTCCGCCGACACCGAGATAAGTGTCGCGACTGTCCCGGCCCTGTCGTCTAAGATTAGGGAACGAAATTACAAAAAATAATAACTAAATGTAAATCAACTAAAGATAATTTTACACACCGATGCATTCGTCAGATATAGAAATCTCTTAGGGACTACTACAACATTAATATATCCAAATGTATGTCAGATTAAATAAGTTACGAATGCATTCATTCAGAAATTAAAAATACATGGCCAACTTTTTGGTTCTAACCATATTTCTATAAATGTGGTTAATAGGCTATAATAAGCTAAGCAAACTTAGTTTCAGTAACTGACTATTTCTTGCATTTTACAAATGAAAACCACACAGCACATGCAAAGGTGCATTAACAAAGGTGACAACAAATAAATGACATAAGTTCTAATGTCATTAATTTAAAAAAACTCAAACAGTTGCGTGTCGATATCAAGCGTGGTAAATTGAATACGATCGTATAAGGTAACAGTTGGCAGCCCTCGAAATAAACATTAAATAGCGCCACAATAACCTACGATTTACCGGCAATCTATTTTTTTATAAAAGAAGGACAAGAAACGCCTCACCACTTACGACAAAAAGTCGTAGGATAGATCTCCCGCTGTTGTATTGTGTGAAACGTTTCTAGGCGCGATCTGGACAAACGACCCGTGGGACCTGGTGTGAATTATTGAGCCGGTGTCATAGTGGGACGGACGCGATTCCCATTACAAAGCCATTTGCGCTGTTTACATAAAGGAGGGACGTGGATACTGCGGTCCCGACTGTTGCGATTGCAAATTTTCCGCTTCTCGCGTGTCAAAGGAGATAATTTATTGCAATTGAGATACAGCAGGCGCCTCGGGATCGAAACGAGCAACACTTCGCATAGGTACCGCCCGCACCGAGCGCCATGGGCCATGGATACTATAGACCTTCGATGACGCACTGCCTCCTGTTATCAGTCTGATACCACATATAATCCTAACTATTTATTCCCTAGGATTAAACACAACAACTCATGCAAGTGTCTGAGTAGAAATTACTACAGAAACAATACCATTACGTATGGTTAAAATTATAAAGCTCTTTTCAGCAAATCTAAGAAATTACCTACAAACCTACCCATCTTACTAAGATATGTACAAATTAATTTTCTATGTTTCGTTTGATTTATAATAGCCAAATGTGTATTACAACAAACAGGACCTACTTTAAGTTTTACAATATTTTTTTCCTAAAGAGCAGGTGTGATTTCAAGTAACAATTAGCAACGTCGACCGTGGACAATGGACGTCGCTTGAAACGTGCCCACAATAAATAAGATACCATACATACACATTACACACCTTGACATCTTGGGGTGTTCCTATAAATTACAAATATTATAGTAGCTAAGCTTCTAGCGGGTTTTGCCATGGGCGCCGATATATCCCAAAATCCCAATCTTGTCGGATTGGAATATACCAATTCCACATATGATACAGGAAGATTATACTGTCGCTAAATATCCTTTTGGTCGAAAGTGAAAAAAAAAATGCATTTTAAGGTTCTCATCAGATCATCACCAAATTTTTATGGGACCAACTCGGAGCTCGGAAATTCAATTAAAAAAATAATCATCTCAATCAGCCAAGCCGTCTTCGAGTAACTAACTTAAAAAGTGCGACGAAATGACTACCTAATTTTTTTGAAGTCGGTTAAAAATGATTGCACACCGACGAAAGTTATGTCGAAGTATGAAAACTTTAACGAAAAAAACCTATCAAAATGAATAGTTAATGACAGTGCAGCAAAACGGCCGTTTATACAGTTTTATATAAATCACAAGGCACACAATTTGAAATTATAGCGAGATAAAATTTGTTAAATCAAACGTTTTACAAACAAATTGGTGGCTGCGCAAAATGTTTAATGTGCAGGTTTGGGAAACGAAGGTTGGGAATCATGACGAAATCGTTTAAGAAAAATAACGAACGATTAGTGTTCCCAGAACACCCGAGAGTGCAATTTGGATGCATCAACTATTCATCATCGCGTGACTGACTCAGGAAATATCTGACGTTTATAGGAAATAGGTAGCATTTATTTCATGATACTAAATTATAATCTGTAATTTTATCATATCAAATTTGGCATATGCTACTCAAGAAGTTAAAACGCCGAAAATATTTATCTCAAAAGACACGCAACAAGTTAAAACTTTTTTGTACAATTTAATTTTTAAACTGTTTTTAACTTAGGATAACTAAGCACAAAACAAATTTCTTTCATCATCATCCGAGAGAGTTTCCCGGTTGCTGCATCCCTTTCGAGAGCCCGTGGTCCGCACAAAACAAATTCCTTTACTTATAGTAAAATCAAAATAAGCAATATTGTTCCATGGATGTAAACGAATGTCTAAGTATAGTAATTATTCATTGAAGGATAACAAACAAAGCATCTTTGTTATCATTGTACAATTTATTGATAATACACTTAAAAAATGACCTCTGTTAGCGAATAATTCTATCAACGAGAGTGTTAACAAGCAGTGACTGCGGCAATGCGCATGAGTACTACCTGGCAGCTGCCTCGAAGCCCCACCAATCTAAGAACCACGTACCCCGCTGTCATTCCTCCGTCTCTTTCGCACTTAAGCACAAAGCTCACTCGAGCGAGCTACAGAAAGCGGCTCTAGCTTAACTTGTGTGCTGTGAACTAAGCTTGTGTGCGTAAAGGGTATTTTTCTGAAAGCTTTGTAGTAAAATGAATAGAGTGAAACTTGAACCGAAACTTATGGCTGTTAGAACCTTTTAACTCCAGGCGCGAATTTACCTGTTGGAACGCGTGAACCGGCACGATGCGGCCTTGTGCGCTCGCGCACCACAAGTTTGACTGCGAGCCAGTCCCACCCCAGACCTCACCGTGGTCGGCCGCGCTGTGTGTTTTGCTTTCGAGCCCACATGATTCCGTCCAATTAGTGTTCTCGCGAGAAACGAGTTAAGTGGCCGGTCTGACTAGTGAAGCACTTTTGCTGGAGGCGATACAAAATGAACTAGTGCGCGCCGACGCGATGTTTATGTGGAGTTTCAGTGTGAAAGGATTGTGAACAAAACTATGTAATAAGTTTATGTGAAACTAAAAACAATGTATCTGGCTTGGTTCGCTAACACCTTGCTGGTGATCAATTTTGCTTCGTCGGCAAGGAGCGCATCTTTGTCGGCGACTACAGGCACTCGTTATCAGGCTCCCGACGAATGTGTTTGGACTAATGATTACGACGGTTCAGGAGTCGCACTACAATGTAGATTGAGGACTATAAACAGTGAATTGGACAACACTAACTTCAGCACGATTCAACCACATCCGACAGTTAAGTTGCGACTCGAGTGCAGCGATGCAATGTTTTACCAGAGCTCGCTTGCTCCGGGCAGTTTCCGTCAGTTAGTGGAACTGCGTGAGCTTACCATAGAATACTGTAAAATCGGAAATCTCTCGGATAGTGCGTTTACAGGACTGCGGGAACTAAGAAATTTAACAATAAGAACTCATAACGCAGATTGGTCAGCTATTTCATTAGAAATCACACCAAGTGCTTTTTCTAGAGACGTACAAAATTTGGAGAGGCTAGATCTCAGCGAAAACAACATGTTGGTGTTTCCTGAAGGAGCACTATGTTCGCTGCGAAACTTGGAATATCTGAATATGACTGGTAATCGGATGAGAGATATCAGTCATTTTCAGTTTTCTACTGCTCATAGACATCCAACTGAAAAATGTGGGGATAATCTCTTGGTTTTAGATTTGTCCAGAAATTTCATAGATACCTTACCACCTAATCTACTGACTAGTCTTAGAAGACTACAGAAACTGTACCTGCAAGAAAACGGTTTAAATTCCATAGCAGACAGAGCGCTGGAAGGTTTAAGTTCTTTGACAACAATAAGATTTTCAGACAATCAACTAACAAGTCTACCACCAGAACTATTCAGTGATTCCAAAGAGTTAAAGGAAATATATCTGAACAACAACACAATAACAGTACTAGCACCTGGGCTGTTTAGCGATTTGAATCAACTTTTGGTTTTAGATTTATCCTACAATGAACTAACATCGGACTGGATCAACACTTCCACATTTTCTGGATTGAAGCGACTTGTGTATTTAGATTTTTCTCATAATCGAGTATCAAAAATGGAAATTGCATTGTTTAGAGACTTGCACAATCTGCAAATATTGAAAATGCAAGACAATTTTATAGAGCATATACCCGAAAATGTTTTCAGTTCACTAACAAATCTAAACACATTAACATTATCAAACAACCGGTTAACCAATATAGAAAGTTACTCATTCACAGGCTTGCCAGTGCTTTCAGTACTATCAATTGACAGTAATCGAATTACCAAAATCCATCCTCATGCTCTGCGCAACTGTTCTTCTTTACAAGATTTACACATCAATGGAAACAGATTAGATGAAGTTCCACTTGCTCTAAAAGAAATACCACAGCTTAAAACTCTAGATTTGGGAGAAAATTTAATAGTTAGCATAGAGAATGCGTCGTTTATGACTATGGAACAAATGTATGGATTAAGACTGACCGAAAATAATATAGGCAATATTAGTAAAGGAGTATTTGACAGAATGAATTCTCTCAAAATTTTAAATCTCTCAAGAAACAAAATCCACAAAATAGAATCTGGTTCCTTCGATGCAAATGTAAACCTACAAGCAATAAGACTTGATGGAAATTACTTAACCGATATTGGGGGACTATTTGCTAAGTTGCCAAATCTCGTATGGCTGAATATTTCAGATAACCGATTAGAATGGTTTGATTACGCTATGATTCCAACTGGATTGCAGTGGCTGGATATTCACGCTAATAGGATCGCCGAACTCGGGAATTACTTTGAGATCGAATCGCAACTATCTCTTAGCACTTTTGATGCCAGTTCAAATAAGTTAACAGAAATAACTGGAAGTGCGATACCGAATTCCGTAGAAATGTTATATTTAAATGATAATTTGATTTCGAAAGTGCAATCGTATACCTTCTTCAAAAAACCGAACCTGACACGTGTCGACTTATTTGGAAATAAAATAACCAGTTTAGATCCAAACTCTTTAAGAATATCGGCGGTTCCACAAGACAAATCAGTGCCGGAGTTTTTTATTGGAGGGAACCCATTAGAATGTGATTGTACAATGGATTGGTTACAGAAAATAAACTCAGGTAACCGCGCTAGAACACAACCGAGATTAATGGATTTAGACAGCATACACTGCAAATTGCTATACAGTCGAGGGAATGCCTTTGTACCATTAGTTGAAGCGGCGCCACATCAATTTTTATGTAAATACGAGTCCCACTGTCATGCTCTATGCCATTGCTGTGATTTTGACGCTTGTGATTGTGAAATGACATGTCCAAACAATTGTACGTGTTACCACGATCCAACGTGGTCGGCTAACGTCGTGGAGTGTTCAAACGCCGGCTATGTGAATGTTTTGCCCGAAAAAATACCCATGGAGGCCACACAACTGTACCTCGACGGTAATGACATTAAAATGCTCCCGAGTCACGCGTTCATCGGTAGAAAAAAATTGAAGATTTTATATTTGAATGCCTCAAATATCGAAGTTATTCATAACCGTACTTTCAATGGACTAAAAGAGCTGGAACTTTTACATTTAGATTATAACAGCTTGACTATGATTGAAGGACCCGAGTTCGACGGATTGGACATGTTGAGAGAACTCTACATTAACAATAATAAAATAAAAACTATTGGCAAAGAAATGTTTAATCACATGTCACGTTTAAAGATATTACACCTTCACAACAATCTTCTAATCAAATTATCAGTTTGGCAAATCAATCCTACTATTACAGAAATAACACTATCATACAACCCGTGGTCATGTGATTGTGAGTATACCGAAATGTTTCGAGAATGGACAAAGAGAGTTAATTCCATAACCGATCTTTCAAACATTAAATGCATATACTCGAAAAGCAATAATTCAAATTTAATGCCATTCAGTGATTCAAACATATTCAGCGATGAAGATGCGTCGGGATTCAAGATCGCTTACGAGAACGGTACCATCTGCACTGGACAACCGAGCATCAATAATAGTATCAATGGGAACTTGACGGCTAATAGGACTATAATTACGAATGATGATGAACCAGACTACACAACGGTCATTGCTACATCAGTGTGCTTCTTATTCGTCTTATTAATTGTTATATCAGTGTTCCTATTTAGACAAAACATGAAAGTGTGGTGCCATTCCAAATTTGGAGTTAGAATTTTTAGTGAATCAAGTGATATGGACAGAAATGACTCTGAGAAAATGTACGACGCGTTTTTGTGCTATAGTTCAAAAGATGAAGCGTGGGTCACTGAGGAGTTAGCACACGTACTAGAACTCGGTGAGCCCTCCTACAAACTATGCCTGCATTACCGCGATGTGGGCGGTTACGTGACCGACAAGATCCGTCAAGCAGTGGAATCTTCACGGCGGACAATCATGGTTCTCAGTGAAAACTTTTTGAGAACTGAGTGGGTTCGGTACGAGTTGAAATCTGCCCTACATCAAGTGTTGACAGACAGACGAAAAAGACTGATAATAGTTTTGTTAGGTCAAGTGCCTCAAAAAGATCTCGACCCGGACATTAGACTGTATTTAAAAACGAACAAGTATTTGCATTCGGACGATAGGTTGTTTTGGGAGAAACTAAAGTTCGCATTACCGGATGTGCGCAATAGGGCGCGGTGTCGAGGGGTGCCGAGTCCGGGGGCGGGTGGGCTGGCGATGCACCGGCACCAACACGGACGGGGGCACCTAGGCATGCTGCCCCCGCCACCTGTACACGGTGCCCACCCCGTGCTGCCACCGCACCCCTCGCACGCTCCCCACCAGGTGCCTCCCCGAGCCTCGCCGCGCACCATGTCCGTCCATGTGTAACCGTGTGTGATGTGAAGTGATGGACACAGTGATATAACATTTAAGTACCTATGTATATAATATTGTAAGTGTAAAAATTTGTGAAGACTAGTCGGAACTCTTAAAGACTGTAAATAAGTACTCCTAGAAGATTAAGACACTGCCTTATTTTTATAATTAATTTCTTATTTTTTATTCTGTCACTTACTCAATTTTCCATAATAAGTACTTAACTATTTATTGTCGAAATATATTTTGCAAATAAAAAATATAACTCAGTGATAAATCGGCTTCTTGTCATGCATGACATACGAAATTGTCATTGAAAGTTGATTCTGCAAAATATTGTACACGGAATTTCAGTTAACTATTATTTTACATTCATTTGTAGATTTTGCAAAATGCTGTCCATGTTTACAAAAACATTTAGGTAATTGATAGATAAGGTATGAGTTAGGCCTACATTGGCTGTGTTTTTGGCAAAACTTGCCTTCCAATGTTTGTTACTATAAACGGCACAATTGCCATCATCTGTGATAAATTATATTGAATAAGCCATTGTAATATTCCATTTTATAAATATGTATGTACTTACTTTGTAAGTATAGTTATTAAGTTAGAAAGAATATTTGGAATGAAAATATTTATTGACAAATTCAAAACATTGCCGTTTTGTGCACAAAAGCTAAAAACTAAAATAAAATATGAAAACAATGAAAATGTTTTTCTTTTATCTGTCATTCCATATACCCAGTTTGTTATATGTAGATAATATAGGTACTACACAAAACAATAAACAAATCCTTACTTAGGTACATAGTTTTAAAAGTCATCACGTACGTAGCTAAACGTAGGAGTTAACACATTCTCTGAAATAAATTTATGATTATGTGCAGTTTAATATAGTAATGTACAAAGAAAATCCCACGCGTAGCGATAACACGGCTAGGTTATTACAATCTCAAAAGCTAATTTACATAGATGTTGCACCTACTTATAAAAAGTTTACTCACTTAGTGGCACTAATTGGATTTAATTATTTTTGTTTATCACTACAGGTTAAAGAACTTAAAGACATAAATTACAGATAAATTAACTCTAACTTGTTGTATCAATTTCGACAATTACATTTGAATATTTATGATAAGTAATTTTAGAAGCTTAGTAGAAAGCTAAAAGTCCACGAAACTGAAACGCCACGACTTAACACGTTTATATTCAAAATCATTACGAACAGCGTTAGATACATTAGAACTATTTGACATTGAATTCATAGCCGTTCAATAATTCAATGTTAGCTAAACATTAATATATAATATATAAATATATTAAATATAAATAAATAAATATTGCACGACGTTACACACAGCGCAATCTAGCCCCAAACTAAGCACTAGGCTTGTACTATGGGTACTAGACAACGGATATACTACATATTATATTTTTTTGTAAATACATACATATGATACATAGAAAACACTGAATATCCCATGTCTTCGGACCGTGGTGAGTCCTAGGACATGTTGGTTTCCTCACGATGTTTTTCCTTCACCGTAAGAGCGATGTTAATAGCGCACTTAAATTTTTCTTAAAGAAAAAGACATTGGTGCGCGGTCGGTCTGGATTCGAACCCACGACTCTCAGAATGAAAGCCGGGGTATCTACCACTAGACCAACACCGCTCTAAACATAAATATATATGATAATTATAAAAAAGTAAAATAGAATTATGTAATTAGATAGATATACAATCATGTATATATTAGTACCGTCAACTTAGTATATATCTGTGTTTAAAGGACTAGTTTTATGTTTTGGATGAATAACATCCATAGCCAATATCTACGCACATCCATGCATACTATTTTACCTACCTGCAAGACTAATATAGCGTCTGGCCTATTCATTACCTATTCACACTTTATGGTTTAAAATATATCCAGAAAGAATGCTACCGAGCGACGGACTTGTCGCGGAAGAACGACGAGATGAAAGTTAGAAATATAAAGGTTTAGATTTTTGGTCTGTTTTCGCAATGTTCAATTGATTTTTTTTTTGGGTTTTTATCACGTAGTCTTTATTACTTTTAGGTATCAATCCTGAAGAAGAGACCTATAAAGGTTTCGAAAGGTTAAGCATTGAAACAATGCTAAAAGTAATAAACACCACGCGATTGAAACCGAAAAATGAGTTTAATTTCAGTAGAAAGTTTCTTAATATAATTTTTAGTAGGTGCGCCCCGCAGTTTTATCCACGTAAGTGGCAGTGGCAAATTTAGAAGTTTCCAAGGGCAGGCTGGCTCAGTCTTTCGTTGATTCCTCGAGTTCTAGCTGACTTCGATAAAGTATACAACGACTTTGCTTTAAAACAGAGCTATCTAACAGTGAAAACTTAATTTCAATCGCTTCAGTAGTTTTTGAATGCATAATAGTAACAGACATTAGACATGAATTTTAAAAACTATAACATAAACTATATAAATCTTGTCCTGTCCTTAGCGACCTAGACTCTTTTTAGGGTTCTGTACCCAAAGGATAAAAACGGGACCCTATTACTGAGACTTCGCTGTCTGTCCGTCCGTCTGTCCGTCTGTCACCAGGCTGTATCTCATGAACCGTAATAGCTAGAAGGTTGAAATTTTCACAGAAGATGTATTTCGGTTGCCGCTACAACAACAAATACAAAATAAAACAATTATTTAAAAGGGGCTCCCATACAACAAACTTGTTTCAAAAACTACAAGGGAATTATAGTACGATGTGAGGTCGCTTCTGATTGGTCGAGTCAAATCGAGCTGGTCATGGAATTCAAAATGGCTGCCCTATCTTTCAAATATACTAGTCTGCCTTCACTGACCAAAGAGTTTCTTATAAGTTTCAGATTTTCTTTGAATCAAAGTTGTTGTAAACCATTTTAGGGTTCCGTACCCAATTGTGATAGTGGTACGGAACCCTTCGTGCGCGAGTCCCGCACTTGGCCGGATTTTTTATTAATTTACGTCCAAGTATGAACTTTTTATTCCTCCTTTTCTTTATTATAAATGTATATTATTTTCCTCTAAAATAAACAATATAATATTTTTTAGTAAGCTCCTAACTGTGTCAATTACTTACACTGATCGCAAATTCTAAATTAACAAAAAATTGTAGAGCTATAGAAATTCAAACTAACCAGTAAATTGACTTTATACAAATATTGATACTATCAGAATGTATGTTCAGTAGGTATTATAATAGCTACTGAAGAATCCTAATTTTAATAACCGTTTATCAAATATTTCAATAAATATTGTTCCTTTTGTTTTTAGAGTAATTATATAACTCAGTGGATAACCATAATATTTTTACAATATTTTACCAAGAAAGTTTAGAAAGATTAGGTATATACTACCTACACTAATATTATAGAGAGGAAAGATTTGAATTTTTGTGTGTACGTTTGTAATGAATAAACTCAAAAACTACTGTGCCGACTTCAAAAATTCTCACCATTAGAAAGCTACATTCACATAGGCTACTTTTAATCCCGATATTTCAGGTCGGGACTTACGCGGGTGAAACCGCGGGACGCAGCTAGTATTCAATTTAGCAAGTATAGGGTGTAACTAAGGAAACGCTACTAATGTAAGTCCATATTTAATTTATTAAATTTTGTTATTCCTGTTTGAATCCGGCCTCTGTGGCGCGTCGGCCGAAACCCCGTCTGCAACGCAGAAGGTTGCGGTTTTAGTTCCCGCCGCGGACAAGTATTTATGCTGACTATAAATTTCTATATGTAATATATTATTTATGAATTTACAAAAACAAAAGGTATAATATGTGGTATATCCGTTGTACCCATAGTACAAGACTATTTGCTTAGTTTGGGGCTAGATTGCGATAGGTGTAACGTCTTGTAATTTTTATTTATTTATCCTAAACTGATGAGTATAAAATTGCATGCCAAAAGTTGAAGATTATGTAGATAAGTAGGTTTTACTTAATTAAAATGCAACAGTAGTTTCAACTATGTTACAATAGTCTTGGTCGCGAGGAGACTAGAACATAGTTGCAACGCCGAGGTAAAAAAATAAAAAATAATACGCGATTAAGACCCAGTAAAATGTAAATAATTGTGTAAATAAATGTCAACAAATCGTGTGAATTAAAAAAGCTTATCTACAGATTAGCCGCGTTAACCTTTTGTGAACAATACATTTTTTAAGTAATGAAAAACTTTACCTAGGTGGTACCCAAAATGATAATGTCAAAGTACGCATTATTTGTGCGACACATTAAAATACCGACTTTCATATAACAATATTTTCATGAAATTTAGTCAGTTAGCTTAATAATTGAACAAAGCTAAAAGCACTAAACAGATACGATGTTTAAGTAAAAACCACATTTCAGAAAATGTTGTTTTTGCTACAAAGCGAACAGTAAGAAGCACGTCGGGCATCGACCGCGATTCTTCAATCTAAGGTAACAAGCCTTCGCCTTGTAGCATAAAGTAGGTGTGAAACAACATCAGCCACGAACAAAACCATACCGTCTGCTTGATTATGATTACAAACAAACGATTTCCGCAACAGCGGTCTCCACTCATATAATAAAATTGTATCAGAAGCTCAATAACCATTTTGCATCACTTTTTTTTATCCCCTAACTCAACTGTACCCGCAGAATCAAGTCACATTTATGCACGTACTTACATGTTTACACCATGCACACTGTCACTAACAAAGTATACATAAATGTGCAGTATTTTAATAATAAGAATGTAGGTACTTACCTACCTATAAATTAGAAACGCATAATATGTCTGAATCTTATAAAACCTGAAACACAGTCATGACTACAACAATAAGAAATCAGAGGCTCGATCGCGACTTACACGTCTCGGTCGCTGTAACTCATAAATTAAACTAGAGAAATAACGTAGAGGTGAAAAAAATAAGAATGAGACGCGGCGTACTGTGTACAACATTAATCAGAGCTCTGAGAAGGCGAAGAGAATTTATTTTACGATTGTTACAGCTTCGATGAAACGTTAAAAATGCTGTCGGAGCTATATTGAAACATTCGAAGCATTGTTCAAGCCCGATTGAGCCGATAACGCACCGCGGTTCCGACTTATAGCCCCACTACGGCACCTTGTTGATTTTCTAACGTAAACTGTCGGATACGACTTGCCAGTAACTAGTTTCTTTTTTATTGATACTGGTTTAGTGTAGAACGGAACGCGACTCTGTATCGATCTTACGATTAAACCATGAGATATCATAATCACCGGGCTGCGCGTTTATCCAACTTTAATCGGACAACGGCAATATATTTGGCTCATTTTAATATCCTAGCTAAGGCGTGTAATGTTCGGGTTAAGCTATTAACAGTTTTCTATGTTAAAACTCAAATCTTATTAAAACATGAAACCGGATGAAACGACACACTAGGCCGCCGCAATGGCGTTATAAAAGAGTTCAACGCGCTGCTCTCAATCTTGGCGTCACTACAAATAGGTATTCTAAGAATAATCATTACTGATTGCAATAAATAATTATTAAAATTTAATCATGTAACTAATCTTTTACGTTTATTAATTTACAAAAAATCTAATCAAATATGAACCTCCTTTATAGTTGATTGTAAAAGTAAATTATTAGTTAGAATGTAGTTAACCAAGATTGTTTAATCAGCTAACGATTTAGACGCAACCTGTTATTTTGTAGTTATCATATTACAAAGCCAAACAATATTACATGGTCTAGGTACTTTAACTGTGACTCACTCCACTATCTTCATCGAACGAAAAACTTTGACTCAAATTATAGCCTGTTAGCGAGATTAATCAGGACTGGGTTTCAATTTAAAAGTGATCATAATTACCAACGTGTAATGTAGAAGAAATACAATGTATTTGTTCTTAACGATGCTAAACAGTTTAAATTTATGTTTCTACTGTAGACTGGCGGAAAACCGTAATTATTAAAGTAATTATAGTAACTTCAATTATCTGTTTACAGTCAGATAGGTACAATCATCTAAACTAAATTTATATTATAAGCTAAACAAATTGTTTATCCTACGATAATTCTAAAATAATCACCTTCAAATTATAATTCTTGATTCTTGAGTTAATATAAAGTCTTATCTTAGATACTAGTTAAAGCCGTAAGATATGCCTTTACAAATCACACACTAACTCAACGAGTTAAAATCTCCTTTTCGAACAACAAAATCTCAATTGGTAACAACCATAATTGGCCGCCGCAGGTTTAAACGAGACGGCCGATATTCTCTATAATGGTTAGAAGTATTTAACGGTAAGATAAAATCTTAACAAAAGCGATTTGGTTAGCCGCCTTGTCTCAATACCTACTTATACATTTCACGTATGCATCTATACACCAATCTAACACATGTCCAGCCCGAAGAGAGCTGTGATATTTGATCGGATAACTCTTGCTCAGCCTGAGGATTGATGGAACATGGGAGGAGTGAAGGTTCAATTTATATTGGTCATTAAGTAAATATATTGACCCCAGCAGCGTGCTGAGAGTGTCGGTGCTTCGTCTCTGATATGTAAATGATAATTGGTTCCCGAATAGAAAACGTTCTGTTTATGTTGCGATGACCGTTTTAGAAGCCAGTGCTGATAATTTTAATATGCCTATATCGAACACTTCGTATGTAATTATAATATACGTGATAAAATATTTATTTTATACCATGATTTATCTTAAGTATTCCCTATTAGAAACCTCATTATATTGTAGGTATGCGAATGTAAAACTCTTGCGTTAAGTGAGAGTTGGACGACGAACTATTGTAGTGAACGCGCTTATTAGATTACTGGTACAGTGACATCCAGAGCTTAGTAAAATATTTAAGGTATGCCGCATATCTAATAGGCAAACCTATACAATTTTGTTGGGATCAAATAATCCGCGTTAAATCAACGCCACCGCTATTTCGCGCGGGGGACTGGAGAGGTGGCGACCGGCGACTGAACAAACCTTTTGTCCTGAATGTCACGTTATTCGAATTATTTGAGACGCTTTTTCTCATTAATGGACGGTTTTATTTGCTTTTATTTAATTTAGCATTTATTCAATCTGCCCCCGGCACGATACGTGTTGTGGTTTGTGCCGTGTTCTTATTTCGTTTGCACCTTTTGTGACAGGGCTCATTGAGTGAGAGGTGTCGGGATGTGTTCTCAGCTCTCGACTCGGTTTACACGTACAGCTCCGGCGCCTTTCATCGGACACAAAACGTAATTGAATCCCACAGAAACCTACGCAAGCCGTAAGATTTAATAGGGCATTTAAACACTCGCATTGGCCATTGTGAGTCGATTTTGTATGCGATTATTCATCGTGAAACCTCGACGTATCTAGGCTTTCCGCTAAAGCGCACTCCATGTGCATGTGCTAGGCAAAATGTGGCCAGAAATGAACCACCGCCGTTTATGCTCAATGCATCTTAATCCTGAAAATGCAAATTTGTGTTTGTGTACATTCAATCGCAAATACTAAGAGTGTTCCGCGTTACATATTTCTAAAGCATAATTACAACGAGTGTACGCCATAGATTCCATTCGAAATACAGAAATTAAATTAAAGTAAGTATAAGATAGTGCAGACGTTGTGTTGGCGAGCGATGGGCCCTTGGGCTTACCGAGATTCTGAACTATGGTTATATTTTAAACGAACGTCAGCAGAGTATAGCAGATAGCACGAAACGGAATAGAAGCTGACTGCAGAAACAAGTGCCGCTGATGTAATACGTACATCCTTCTCATATAGCAGATTTTATACTCGATGCCGTTAGACGGTATATATGAGCTCCTGAAATTGAACACGTCACTTAGCTCGTAAAATTTGAAATGAATCCTCGTAAATCGGTGATATTGAGCGAAGATACTGTGCAACTTTACAATCGATAGGTATCTAACATACACCGCGGTCTTTGTAGCTCTCCTAACTTTAATTTCAGTTACATATCTGTATTTTTAAAATGCTTTGTCCTGACTGTTGGATCGACGCACAGCTAATATGCCAAGATAGTAGAGAGCTTTTTAGAGTGTGTTCTTTGTACATTCAATAAGAAAGGGTTTTCTGAAATCGGGACTTCCACTGGTAAAACCGCGGGACACTTCATTTTTATTAATAAACCTCTTGTCGTACTAAACAACTTAAGTTCTAACATCTGGAAAAAGTAACGCTTAGAACAATTTATAAAATGGTAATCATTTGCAATCAGTTTTGATGTTTTTCTGGAGGTAAATATATAACACCAAAATATATCTTTTCGAAATGTACAAAATATCTTATTGTTTATTAATTACAAAGACAAATAGTTTTTTTTACATTTTAGTTTATCTTTATAACTACACTTCAAACAAACTATTTACTCAAATATTAGACCGCTATGACACAAAACTTTGTTTAGGTAGCTCAATGTGGGCGGCACATAAATACATTAACTTGTCATAAACAGTTTAATGCATGGCAGTCGCGGTTGACTGTATCCTGTGTTTCTTGGTGTCGCTTAACGTTATAAATAGAAAGGACTGGTCTGTAAGTCAACTATAAAATTCCCTATACCAAACACTGATCAGTCGGTAGAGAGGGATAACAATAGCCTGACCATTGTATGTCGCTATCTAATCGTAATGAATATAAATTTTCAGATGACATTTACGATCAGAGCACACCGTGATTCCACACATACATACGTGTTAGTAGAACACATAGCATATGAACAAAGTAGGTAGATATGTATATGCAGAGTAATAAAATTATTGGCGAGGTTTGTAAGTTATATCATTTTATAGATCGCAAACGTTTAATAAAGCAGTAATCTTTTCATTAATCAACAAATATTCAGGCATGAAATTTAACGAGCTGTTATAATTGCATTATTATTAATTATCTTCGTTAAAGGTTATCTTGGTATCCAGCAGCGAAGCGAGCTAGCTGTAAACATTTTTATGTTTAAATGTGAGGAATTGTAGTATCAAAAGCTTTATCTGAGCTATTACAGCGATGTCGCAGATATTACTTTTGAGTCACGTAATCATTTTTAAATCTAACTAGCTGTAGTCCAAAACCCATTTGGGCTTATTAATAACGTGGAGTAAGGTCAGAGTAGTGATAACATGCTTTGTCTTTTTCTGTAACAAGAACTTTCAAAGTTGACAGACAGAAACAAAAAGTGGTAAAATTATTCCGACCTTACTCCACGTTTATTAATAAGGCTAATTGAGTTTCGCTTAGCAAACTAAAAAGTGACTTTTTTAATCAGGTTGTTTAGTTAAGAGGATAGAGTCTCCATTCTCTTTCTCCATACAAACGTAGTTTAAATTTTCCTCCCTGGATAAAGACATTAGAGCAAATATGTTTATGCCATAAAACTTATATCTGTCATGACTATGCCTTTGACTACCTTTTTATTTTTTTAATTTTATTATTTTTTTAATTAGAAAATAAAAAAAAGGTAGATGCATTGTCATGACATGACAGATAAAGGTTTTATGGCATAAACATATTTGCTCTAATGTCTTTATCCAGGGAGGAAAATTTAAACTACGTTTGTATGGAGAAAGAGAATGGAGACTATCCTCTTAACTCAGTACGTCGGTTGACAAGTCTTAATCAAAATCGAAACAGTGGACTACTTTTATTCTTTAAATAAAAAAATGTAACTTTTTATTGTAACTAATCTAAATTAAGGTAAAGGTACCATTAAACTGAAAAATTCACATCAAGCTAGGGTTTACTATTATCAAAACTGCGAATTCTAGAATCAGATTGACAAGCATTACCAAAAATGGAACTCGTGAGAACTTAATCCGAACTCTACCTATGTCTAAATGCAAACTTGGTTCAACTCGTACTACAGGGTGAAATTTATTTATCACAATGACATCGTCTGACGTGTAATTTGCTATGCACGCTCCCCTATTATACTCTTAGGCGATTCATTCGATATAATGAGACCGTCGCTCGCGTCGCCGGCTACCGGCCATTCCATTCTTCGTCGGTAAACTGTGATGCGTGAACCAACTAAAATTGCGGCAAATACCCCTCTTTTCGACGAGGCCATTATAAAGATAACTTTATGGAGTGACTTGTAATTTGTTACTAACTACTGTTGAATCTCCATCCAAAGATTTGTGGTGATTACTAGTAGGTATGTAACCCAAATATATAAGGACAATCATTTTTCTGAATTGTGACTTGCAATAGATGTGGATGTATTATGTCAATACCAATAATTGATTAAATAAAAATGTTATCATATCTTATTATAGGGGAGAGCAGTTTTTATTAGCAACGGGATATCTCTGTTTTTTTTTATACTTTTAAATTAAAAAGATCCTTTTATTTCTCAAAAATAAAGAAATCGAGCTTATCATCGATGTTTTTGACTGAAAATAACAATACGCCGCAATTGCGCCATAATATTTAATTAAAAAATAAAAAATAAAAATATTGTGGTTAAAATTATTTTTAAAAAACGGGGCAAGTGCGACACTCGCGCATAAAGGGTTCCGTACCACTATCACAATTGGATATGGAACCCTAAAATGGTTTACAACAACCAATTTTTAAATTTTATAGGAAAATATGAAATATTTATCTTCGATTCTTACTCCCATCAAACGACCGAATCACTGAAAAAAAAAAACCTTGGCACAAAGAAAATCTGAAACATAAAATAAACTCTTTGGTAAGTAAGGCAGACTAGTATATTTGACAGATAGGGCAGCCATTTTGAATTCCATGACCAACTCGATTTGTCCTCCTGTCCTTCTTCCTGTCCTGACTCGACTCCTTGTTATTTTTGAAACACGTTTGTTGTATGGGAGCCCCTTTTAAATAATTGTTTTATTTCGTTTTTAGTATTTGTTGTTGTAGCGGCAACCGAAATACATCTTCTGTGAAAATTTCAACCTTCTAGCTATTACGGTTCATGAGATACAGCCTGGTGACAGACGGACAGACGGACGGACGGACAGACGGACAGACAGACAGACAAACAGACAGACAGACAGCGAAGTCTCAGTAATAGGGTCCCGTTTTTACCTTTAGGTACGGAACCCTAAAAAGATCTATTTAGAAGATGTTTATCATTAGCGTTCAAGATAAACGAGACATAAGAGCAGACAAATTAGCATTTAATTATAATGTAATGTAAACATAAATAATGTTGTTTTACGATAGCTATGTAATGCAGTGCTCATGAGTAAAAGTGTAATAATTAAAAACTAATTGAAAAAAAAAACATCCAACTTTCGTCTCGAGATATCAATATCACCGACCGTATTATATAAATGCGAAGAAATTAGTCATTAAAATTAACAAGATGAAGAGTTAAAAGAATAAGAAATAAATAAGAACATATGATACAATTATAATACTCCCCGGCAATAGCATTAAATTTTTCAACACTTCAGAGCCTGACGTTGTTGATGATGATAGCGCAGCCATAAAATATTGAATACTAATTTTAAATCAGATAGAACGCGGCGCAAATAAGAGTTACGACACTGCTATAATCGACTCAAGCACGCCACCTCTCATATTGGTTTAACGAAGGTATCAAAAAAGATATCCCCTCGTAATATAAAAACCCTAAAACTTTACGATTTACCTAGTTCATAACAACAAGTTTTAAAGTATTTTTAATCATTTTTTTTTATTTGCGTCCAAGTAGGTACAGACTTTTTCTCCTCGCTTCCTTTATAATAAGTGAAAAATATAAACTAACGCTAAACTTAAGGCAAACTTATATTTGTCGAGGTATTTTGTTTACACACTAGACATAAATTTGAAAACGATTAAGAATACAATCTAAGAAATCTTGTAGAATTGGTAATACAACAACTTTTCTATTAGTCTATTACTGAGTACCGACAAAATGACGAGACATGATAAACTGTTTAAAATAGTGAACTATGACACGCGTTACAATTGTATGGGTACAACATTTACATCGACACATTTCATAGGCACAATAACATGCCAGTCATACGTCTGTCCGATGGACTAGACCAAAAGTGACGTTTCAATGATGTATCGACCATACATACGATTCATATACCGTTAGTTATGTGCCTAACAGTTTTTATTTGGTGAAATTAATCATCACACCGAGACGTAAATCGATAAGGTAAAAAACAGAAGTGTTTTATAATTCGTAACATTGGGCCTCTCCCGCCCCCGCTTTGAATAAATTGAGCATATTTAAGTTTTCATTCTCAAAAGACCAGTAGACAAAACTATTGTGTAACATTATTACCATATAAATGGTTATTCTACAGATCCATATAGAAATAAATAGGTACGAACATATAAAACAGTCTTAAATAGTATTTAACATCGTTTCTCACATCTAAAATATATACGAATTGTTAATGTATAATTTATACTTTATAAATTCTGTAGTTTCCATCTTAAATTATCAAGATATTATTGAAAACAGAATCCCGTTTTTGGTGATGTGAGATGGATGACACACACCTACAATGAAATTAAGTCTCCAAATTAGTAATAAAATCCTATTTCCTTTCACAGTAGATTGAGTATTACGTAAAATGACCACAACAAATCATTGGTCCGATATGTAACAGGGAAGAAAGGTGACGTTTACTATGGCAGGCATTGGCACGATTAAGCCAATCCGCTAGCCAATAAGGTGGACACTTGATGTATGCCTTTCCATTAGGTTACTGCGCAAGAAATACATCACGGCGAGCCTTAATCAAAGACGCGAAGAAACCGAGATTAATACCTACGTAGATGTAAGGAAGAAGGAAGGAACGCACAGAATTAGGAATCGGATACCTACAACCCGAAAGCACAAAATTAACTCGGGAGGAAATGATTACTGCTCCGGGCACAACATAAAAACATCTTGAGTTAATTAATGGAAGCCTAGACTTACGCTACATCGCATAAATATTGTATACCAGGAACTCTCTACACGTCTTCGATATTTACTG
Source organism: Idaea biselata (assembly GCA_958496205.1). Classification (NCBI taxonomy): domain Eukaryota; kingdom Metazoa; phylum Arthropoda; class Insecta; order Lepidoptera; family Geometridae; genus Idaea; species Idaea biselata. The sequence continues at coordinate 24,505,027 of OY292400.1, read as the reverse complement.
CCCTACTGAATCAGATTAACTCACAAAGACACTTCAATCATAATTGATTTAGTGCGTGTAGTGTAGCCTAACCTTAACATAAAACAGGATGTAAATGATGCTTTGGTAGGGTTAATTAAAACGAATGGAACGGTCATCATCCGCGAGTCGAACGTCGAAGTTTACCGGATCACCAATTTCAATGCTTTTTTAATATTGTTACAAACTTCAGCCCGCGTTTCTTTAATTAAAATTAACGACGCAAAACTTTGACAGTCAAACGAATTATTAGTACAGAAGCTAACTTTTAATTAGTTCGCCTTCTTCCAGCGATACTTTTGTGCATTTGTCTGAAGTAATTTAAATTAATTTGAATTCTTTCTTACGACATAAAAATCCCAACTTGATTGTTCTATTAAAATTGTACGTTCCAGATACGTAAAATATAAGTCAAATTGACTTATATTTTACATGACCGAACGAGCGATGAGAGCGAGGTTCAGTGGTGACATGGGTCGGGCGCTTGTACATATCTTTGTATGTTTGTTCGACGATAACTTAAGTACCGATGCACCGATCTTCATGATGAATAGAATTTTTAAGTTCGAAGATGAGTGGGATCGATTGCGGAGATAGGGGTAAAGGGAGGGCTGAAAATTATAAAGCAAACAATGAGGTATAAAATGAAAGGGTGCAACTTCGGTGACACAAACATTAATAACACTATTCAGTGTTTTTAGTAAAAATCGCAAAATAAAAACTCGTGAGATTTCAGTTTGGGACGAACTACTAGTTATAGAACGAAACTTTACACAAAATATAGCAATAAAATGATGTAAGGTATTTAGGTAGATATAGGTGCCTATGCCTTGGAAGTGACTACGGGTGTAAATAGTTATGAGATATCGCACGAGTTTGTGTCGATAGCACTGCAAAACAGACTGCACGCACACAGCTACAAGCGATTTCCGCGTAATTACGCGTTTTCTTAATAATATTTAGTTGTTTAATTTAAATATTGCATTAATTTTAAAATAATCACAACAGTCTCAATTGTCTCGGGAGGGTGTCATCAACGACGGGTTTTTTTCTTTTTAGATTTAAGTTTTAGTTTTAGTGTTGTTTGTGATTTTTTTTCACTTTTTAATGTTTTTCTATTTGTATGTCGTGTTTTATTGAAGTAAAAAGATCACAACATGATTTGTATTTTAAATCGTATTTTAAGCATCTTTGGAACAGGTGGTTAATTATATTCCTAACTATTCCATAAGAACATGAAATCGAAACCTGAACATTGTGAACATGAGTAGTTTAATCACCGTTTAAGTAAATAAAACACTCGAGAAACCCACCATGTATTTATATTTATTAGACATTTTTAACCCCCGACGGAAAAAGAGGGGTGTTATAAGTTTGACGTGTCTGTCTGTCTGTCTGTGTGTGTGTGTGTATCTGTCTATGGCATCGTAGCTCACGAACAGATGAACCGATTTCAGTGTAGTTTTTTTTTGGCTGATAGGTGACTTTTGCGCGAGTGTTCTTAGCTATGTTTGATCAAAATCGGTTCAGCCGTTCATAATATATGTTGGTTAAAGCTCGGAAATAAAAACCGAATGTTTTCAAATATGCCCGAGTGAGGTATCAAATAAAAGAGCATGACTTTTGTGACAACAATATGCATGTTTAATCAAAATCGGCTTAGCCGTTCAAAGAATATGTAGGGACAAACTCTGAAATAAAAACTGAATGTTTTCAAATATACCCGAGTGGGGTATCAAATAATAGGACGTAACTTTTGTGACAACAATATATGTACATGTTTAATCAAAATCGGCTTAGCCGTTCAAAGTATACGTAGGGTCAAACTCGAAAATAAAAACCTAATGTTTTCAAATATATCCGAGTGGGGTATCAAATGAAAGGACGTTACTTTTGTGACAACAATAGGCATGTTTAATCAAAATCGCTCTAACAAAAATGGGTGAAATAAAAAAATTAAATTAAAAATTAAAAAAAACCCCGACTTAAAAAAACTTCCAAGTTAAAACAAAACTAAACTTTAAAAAGGCAAAAATAATAAGCCGAAAACAAATTTCATGTCTTTGAGTAGGTATGTGGTACCTTACTTATAGCGTCGGGGGACGCGGGAACGTTAGATACTATAAGCACGGGTCGGTTACCATCAACTTCTGTGACACATTCCCGCGTCCCCCGACGCGGGAACGTAAGGTACCACATACCTATAGAGTGAGATCCCAGAAGTGGCAGACATCACGTATTTTCTGACGAACGAAATGTGGTTGATTGAGTAGTGTTAGTATGTACTAAGAACGCATGCCTACTTGCTAGCCTGCTGCGACGGCCAATTCTGAGATATCAGGTCATCAAGATACATAAAAAAATTACTTACCTCATATTAATTCTCCGAGCTGATTTTCACGTATATTTTAGGTAATGTACTTAAAAATAAGTCGCCAATACTACCATACACTTTCCGTCGGCCGTATTGCTTTGCAGTCGCTTTAAAGCTCCCAAAATAATTACTCGACTTTACCTAAATTCTGATGCTCCATTTTATATATGCCTACCAGACAACTATTTTAAAACTTTTTACAAGAAGACAGACCGATCCAAGTGGCCAATTACCCCCTAAACTCATTTTTAATGCCTCTTTGGTTAGGAGCGCGAGGGCATTAGGGGGTTAAGGGGATGATTGGCCCGGGTACCGTCCTTAACGCATAACTTTTTTTGTCCTTAACACAAAAGGCCGAAAATATAAGGCATAATTGCAAAAAGCGTGTGCTTGATCACAATATCTAACCTAACCTAACCTACAACTATTCTTAACCTCTTAGGTATACCGACCTAGAAAATTGTATCATGATAAAATGAAATTCAATAAAATGTATTTTTGCCATTAGTCCATTATGTTAAAAAATATTATGCCTTATTCAATTATGTCAATTGACAATGCTTAATGTAATTATGCCAAAAGATCATTATGCTAAACAATATTATGCCATATTAAATTATGCCAATTGACTATTATGCCAATTGACTATTATTAATTATGCCATATAACCATTATGCTAAAAAATATTATGCCATTTTAAATTATGTCAACTGAATATTATGCCTTATGAAATTATGCCAATTGAGTTATGCCTTATGAAATTATGACAAAAAAGTTTATGCGAAGAGTGGTGTTCCCGATTGGCCCCTTGGATCAGTCTGTATCCTTGTAAAAGGTTTTAAAATAGTCTACTCAATCGACCACATTTCGTTCGTCAGAAAATACGTGATGTCTGGGATTTTGGTCTACTACTCAAAGACATGAAATTTGTTTTCGGCTTATTATTTTTGCCTTTTTAAAGTTTAGTTTTGTTTTAACTTTGAAGATTTTTTTTATTCAATTGACTAAAAAATTCAGAACCAGTAGGGGTTTTCAGAGAGCTTCGGTCCGAAACCGATAAGCACTCATACAACACACGGAACGCTGGTAAGCTGGCTCATGTACAAAAGACGTTATCCAAGTCGTCTAAGTTGTCTCATGTCATTGGTCCCATTGTGTACAATAAATTGCCAATAAAGATAACGGAAACTAGTAGCATCAACTCTTTTAAAAATAGGCTAAAAGTCTGGTTAGTCGAGCAATCATTCTATAGTGTGGAAGAATTCCTGACGCATGACTTACCCTGTGACTTTATTTATTAATTAATTGACATTATATTTTGACGTTATCAACTTTATTTATTAATCAATTGACATTCTATTTCTATTAATTAAATTCTTATGTAATCAATCAATTAGTACCAATTAGTAGGTACTTATTAGTATTAACATTGCAGTGCATCTAATCAATGTATTAGATTAACTTGTTTGTATTTTTTTTAACATGTAACTGACAGTTATGAATAAATATTTGTATTTGTATTTGTATGATGGACTCGATTTATCTGTCACTGTCTTATTGAATCGCACTAAGCGAGACGGAGATAATGTTTCCGATTTCGGTTTCGTAGCGAAGCTTCCTGAATATCCTCCTGAATTATCATCATCCGAACGATATTCCCGGTTGCACCCATCCATCAGCTTTCCTACTATTGCATCTCCACTACGTCTTACTATCTTCGGTATCCCGTGTAGTAAGACCATTTACACATACAGTTGTGGTCATATAATTAAGAACGATTTGAAGTTCTAGAAGTTTTTTATTTAAATCGTATCATACACAGAGATGTGTACCTTCTGAGAAGCAACTAGTTATGTTATATAATAGTCACATTAATAGAGCAACCTGACTTAAGAATAAAGTATGAAATCGCTAACTATTTTTTGCACATTTTATTGATTTTATCAAAGTAACACATTCAAATAGTACTGAAACTGGACAAATAATTAAGAACGATTTATTTAACTGCTCGGGAATTGTTTTGTATGACACTTAGATTTAAAAAATCACAATATTATGTAGCACAGGAAACATAAAAAGAAATTTAATAAATATTTAACTAAAATTAATAGTTAATAGCATATCCACGGCTTTTAATTACAGCTTTACACCGGCGAGGCATTGACTCTATTAATTTTTGACATTTCGCAAGAGAAATAGAGTTCCATTCTTCTAAAAAAACGTCATATAGCTCTCTTAAATTTCCACACTTTGTATTTGAAACCTTTTTCTTTACTTCAAACCACAGATTCTCTATTGGGTTTAGATCTGGACTGTTAGCAGGCCAGTCTAAGACAGAAACTAATTACGCTGTAAGAAATTCCTTTACGGTGCGTGCAGTGTGCTTTGGATCATTGTCATGCTGGAATGTCCAAATGACCGGTAGAACGTCTTCAGCGTATGGTAACATTGTTTCTTCCAGTATATTTTTGTATTGGAACTGATCCATGTTACCTTCTATCAACTTTACAGGTCCTACACCATGTCCAGAAAAGCAACCCCAAATTTTCACATTTCCACCACCGTGCTTTAATGTAACTTTCGTGTACTTTGGGTCGAATGCTGTATTCGGGGGACGTCGTACATATCGTTTTCCATCAGAACATACTCTGTTTATTTTCGTCTCGTCAGAAAAAAGTACATTTTTCCACTGTTGCACAGTCCAGTATTCATACTTTCTCGCAAATGCAAGCCGGGCTTGCCTGTGGCAAAGTTTTAACATGGGTACCTTTCTTGCTATCCTACCGTGCAATTTTTCTTCTACCAAACGTCTTCGAATAGTGCGTGCTGAGATTGCTGAAGGGTTGTTTTCACCAAAATATTCTTTTCTAAGCTCATTGGACCCTTTAAAAGGATTTTGTTTTGCCATACGAACGATGTTTCGGTCATCTCGAGGAGTTGTTTTTCTCTGTTTAGGTACACGTGGAACATTCGAAGTAGTTTGATACGTAGCAAAATGCTTTACAGCGTGGAAAACCATCGTTTTTGAACATTGCAGATGGTCGGCTATCTTTTTACAAGACCAATTCTTCCGGCGAAGTTTTATTATTACTTCCCTTGTAGATTTATCACAACTTTTATTTTTTCCCATTGTTTTTTCTAAACAAGCAATCACCTTTAATCTTTTACAGCACGTAATGGCGCCAAAATTATACAAACAGTAACAAATCGACTGAGTGTTCTCTATTTAAATTTGAACAAAGGTATAAACTACTTAGCGTTCTTAATTACGTGACCAGCCAGTATAAGGAATATTTTGTTTAAAAGTAGTGTAAAAAGTTTGCCTATTGATTTTTAGCCAATCATGTGTATCAATGAATACAGTGGTAATATGGAAATGTTTTACGATACCGAGAGAAATAAAAACAAATGCATACAATTAGTTTTGCATCTTAGTTGGAAAAAATCTTCCCTTTATATCAGCGTTCTTAATTATATGACCACCACTGTATATCAGTGAATATATCAAATCCTACGTCAAGCCTTCATGGGTCTTCTCAATCTGCCGCGGCCAAGTGAGACATTATTTCCCCACGTAACTAAGGTAAATCTATTAGGAGTGAACAACAAGTCTGGAGAAGTATCAGTTCAGTTCTTTAGTTATGGCCTTTCTGCCAGTATTTAAGGGCAATTTGGGCCAATATCACGTGAATATAACACTAGGTGTGACATTTAGAATTTTTACAATGAGGATAGGAATGAACAAAAAAAATGGTGGCGAATTTTATTGCAACTCTATGTGAGCATCTGTTTGTAACGCGATAATTCCGTGTTCGGCACTGTTATTTTATTTTTACTACGCTCGTTATCTTTCATGGAACTAAATTGATTATTTTGCCACCAAAACTAAACAATTTACACGCGAATAACTAGGTTTCACGAAAAAAAAATTCAGGACCTCGTGTTCACCATGGCGGCGTCTCAAACAGAACTACCAGGGAGACGTATCATATCTGACCTCTGCCCTGACGTGGAGGGGTCCGCTGTACCGTCAGGCCACTCCGAGGAGCAACTGTCAGGGATCTGTTTTAGACAGATCGTGTCCCCAAACGGACCCCACCATTTATACCCCAAGTAGTCATAGTTGGGAACGCTATAGATATATAGATGTGGATATCGCCGTCCACTAAATACAATAAAATAAAAATAAATAAGTTGCTAAGTTTATAAGGCATTTTATACCTTCCGATTTACAATTAATAGCATATTTTTGGTTAAATACTTCTTATTAAAACATGATAACAAATCATAACTTAATAATAATTGGTTTTAAACTAAGCACCTACGTAATTTTACACATCATTATTCGACAACTAAACAAAATATCAGATAAAATATGAATAGCCGCTGGCAAACCGTGTTTATCCAAATTATTATATTAACTACGTCATGATATACTCCTGATACCGTTAACGAAAAGAATATCGAACCAGACAAATTGCTTACGCTCCTAATACTTAGCCACGTCGATCGGCATCGAAACGATGGAGGCCTTTATCAACTCACAACATCTACTGTGTTTAGATTTACAGATAACTTGATCAAAGCGAGAGCCCTGGCACCACTAGTGTTGTCAAACTAGCCATTTTACCTTTAGTGGAGGACGAAAATCTTTATTAATTTCCAGAGCCATAAACGTTGTTACTGTTAGATACAGTCTAGATTTCACGATCTAATAATTTATAATAAAGTCCAGGAATTGGATAGGTCGTCGTATACAGGCTGTGGTCTAATGGATACGAGCTATCGTAAAGCTGTATTTACGGTGTTGTAAGTTATTTTTATTGAAGGCACAGCACTATTTGATACAAACTAGTCCATAGTGCAGAGTATTAGGGCAGAGAGGTAGCTAGGGCCGTGTCTGTCGCACATCAATACGGAAAGTAGGTACATTTAATCAATATGTTAATATCTAAGATAAGATTAGTCGAACTCCTAAACATACAGGCGCCGACGTACAACAAGGGTAGCCCACATTCCTATTTGATACCATCATAAATAAACCAACAGTCGTACAAAAACTTATTTTTCGTGTTTCAAGCTCCTTTCTCTTTAAGTTTTTTTTGTGTTACTGGCGGTGTCTCGTGGTTTCACTCGCATATGTCCTGATCTCGTGTGAATTTTCAAAAACACTTTCTTATCTAATGCTGTACGCATATATAAAAATACACTCTCCAAATTTCAGCTATCTACTATTTTAGACTGTGCGTTCATCCATCAGTCAGTCAGGACAATTCGTTTTATAGATATTTCGGCATGTCTGAATTAGATGAGAAATAATTGCTGTTATATTTATTGTTGATTATTACCTTACCATTGATGCTGACCAAATGAAAAAAAAAGAAATAATACGAGAAAATATTTATTAGGTACGTTTTCATGAATTTATATAAACAGTCAGGTGAAAAAAGGCTACCAATAGCAATTCGATATTTACCAATTTAACGTTTTCAGCAGATGTCTTAGCGTTATTTAAGTAATAATTAAAAACTCTCAAACCTACCTACGCCGTAAAATCGTGATTGGCTCCAAGTGAAAACTCGTTAGGTCGATCCTAAAAGTCGACAATAATTAGGCGGGCACAACCGCGAGCACCGATATGAGCTGATTACGAAAGAAATACAGTCTTACCGCGTTGATTTATTATACGACGAACTTGGTTTCATCGGTTCACCTCACAGTACGACGCGATGAACCACCATCGTGTCTTTTAATGCACTCTTAATGAAAAAAAATCTTAACATTTGTCTTTCTGTCTACGAGAAAGTGAAAATTAACGTGAGTTATGTATGATGCTTGGTTCAGACAACAATTTTAATAAAATATACATTCTCGATCGTGGACAGTGAAATCTTCAAGTAATTTCGAGGGATCGAAAGTTAATTGATGTTCTTAATATGTATTTGCTGATGAGTAATTTAACAAGTATTTTTTGCAATGGAGACCTTGGGCCCGTGGGTAACCGAGGCTTTAGAATTTTATAAAAATCTTACAAAATTTTAAGTTTTAGCTTCTGTTGACCTAAGGACTGGTAGCTACTTTGGCCAGCGAATAGGTATTGCTATCCAAAGTGGCAATGCAGTCAGCCTTATGGGTACCTTACCAAGGGACTCATTTTTGGATTTTTAATTTTAATTATTTTAGTGAATTATCTACCAGTGTGTATTGTAAGTAAAACATTTTTTCTAGTATTTATTTACCTACTTAAAATATTGATGAAATATGCCAAAATCAATGTAAAACTTAAAAGTTAGTAATTGTACGTAAATGAACGACTTTCAAATACAAGTATGTAAACACAAATCTGCGTAACATATTTACGTAACGACCAACGCTTAAATTAGAATCCTATAAATTCTTGCTCGAGGCAATACCAATCGTCTTTTATGATAAACGATTCGTTCTGGAGAGCAATTACTAGGTTCTAACGGAGTGTTAAAAGTAAAACGACAGGAATACTAATGTATTTCGTCAAGTTACAACCGTGAAACATTAACACTGGAGTATTTACTCTAGTTACGATTGGCTCGAACACCATTACTCGAAATAACAACACAATAGAGAATTTTCTTTGAGGATCTAAAAACGTCATAACGATATGTTTTTTTATCAATTAAGAAAATACAATCAGCGGCTCAGTGCGCAGTAAATTATTAAACAAAAATAGTATTAAAGACAAGACTTTATTCCCCTTGATTCATTAATCAGAAGTGATAACAAGGCATGCGTTTGATCCAGAGGTCATGCTTGCTCTCGCCCCGTTTCTACCTCGTTAGCACGCCTCTCCCGTTTCAATCCAACTTGCTATGTACTTAATTTTATAAAACGTCAATGATAAAATCAGATAAAACCGTTTGTTCTCTACGAATTACACTTGTTACTCGATAAGTCTTGTTTTTCGCAAGCAAAAAGGTAAAGTTTCATCGCAATCGGTGCTGTAGTTTTTACGTGAAAAAGCAACTAAGTAACATACATACGAGTACATCACGTTGACGTTCCTTTCACGTTTCTTTTACTTTCACGTTTATAATATTAATATGATTATACTATAGGTAGGTTTAGGTTTAGGGTTTAGCAAAAGAAAAAACGTTTGATAGATAAAAGATAAAGCCAAAACTAATATCAAAACAGAAAGTTGTTTATAAACAAAATGAATATTGTTAATATATAGGATATATTAAAAAATCAGAAAAAAAAATTAAATAAAACAAAAAAAAACGAATTTTCGAAACAATTAGGTGTTAGATAATAAAAAGAAGCCTTTTAACACAACAGTTAAAAAACTACAATGTTTTTATCTAAATTGTATTAATAAATACCCGCATACGTTGTTTGATATATTATGCAAATTAAAAATATACATTAATCGCGGCACAGAAGACAGTAAATCTAGGAACTATAAAATAAAAATCGTGAAATATTGTACGTATAAAAAGTGTCTTACATGTTTAATAGGCCTCTATTTCTTTATTCGGCTACTGAAGAAGGAAACGGTACTAATTCTAATGATATAAAACATGGAGTGGCATATAGAACGACCCACGTGTTACATTCCTCGAGTTGTTCAGAGATATTTAAAACTAGCATCGCCGCGTGGTTTTGCCTGCGTTAGACTCGATCCAGGGAAAAACTCAAGAATTTCTTAGACACAGTATGCGAGCGAGCCGGTCGCAGACTTTTATTGATACTTGAGTTTTACTTGATGGATTTTGTAAAGTATACCACAACATTCCTTATAGACAGATCTCCCTAATAGTGAAAACTAAATTTGAATCAGTTTAGTAGTTTTTAAATGCATAAGTAACAGAGGAACATATTTGTTTATAATTATAAATTTATGTTCTACCTACAGCCTCCCTAACTGACCTGGTTTTATTTTATTGTGTCTAAGTAATGGCATTTTGTGCTCATCCTTTATTATAAGTATTAGACCATTTAGTAGAATTTATCATAAAATGCAGTAGTAGCAAAAATAGACAATTGGTATTTTTGTCATGTAATGAAAATAAACGGTTAAACTGATGAATGTATGAATCAGTTTAAAGTAGGAAATTGACATTATCATAACAAAGTTGGTAAGTCATTTGAGGAATCGATGAGCAAAGTATGATTACAGGAGTCTAAGCGACATTTATGGACATAACAGCTACATATCGTCAAACCTCTGAACACCAGCGGCTTCGCTAGCAGCAACTTTTTTGGCTATCGTCGTCATAACTATCTGCGTGACATTGATAGCGACCGTCTTGCAGAAGTTGACCGCTTGCCGCTTGGAGCTCGTCTGTACCGGCATACCGAGGAAGGATACCTTGATGACTACATATCGGAAAGGTTGATGAATTCGTTTCAGGTCCTTGAACCACCACTGTATTCAATTCTGTTAAAAGATTCTCAGATCAAACGAGTACCATTCACCGGTATATGCTGCCGGACTAGTAGGTAATGATTTAAGATTTAAGTACTTTTTAAGTACATCGTAACATTTAATGCGTCATCCTTACAAGAGTGAGCCTATGCAAAAATAAATCTTGATAAGTTTATAAACTCTAAAGAGGATTTAATCTTAATTACAATTAAAATATCGATATAGCCGATGGGCAATAACAATAATTGCATGAATTACGCAACATTTCATAAATGGCGTCCGGTGTTACATATACAAAGTGAAGTACGTAATCAGGGTAAATGATCAATAGCGAGGCGTGCTTTGTAAATCGATGAAACGTCAGAGCCGCTCCCGTTGCTCCTGATCGAACGGATAATAACTAATACGGCACTAGATAGAAGGCCCAGTAACTGAACAGCTACACGTGAAGATAGGTGTTTAACGAAGGCATCCAGTAGCTTACTTTAATCGAGTCAGCGGTATCTGGATTATGTCATTAAAACTGCATCGTACGATCGTCCGACTCGGCTCGACGGACTCGAGTCATCACATCACATCCTATAACAAAACTGAGCTGGTCAGTGTTCCAGAAATGTCATCAGATTATATATTTTATAGAAAACTTATAACCTACATATAATTAAGATTGAATTGATTATAAATTATGGTTTGAGTAGAGTTTCTTAACTAAGTCGCGTTCTATATGTATACCAAGCCTAAAAGAGCATTCTGTAATAAATTTAGCACAAAGTGCTCAATTACAAATAATCCGTACATTTTTATAGTACCTATCGTACCAGTAGACAGCGTGCGACTGAGTCTCGGCATGTCTTCCCTCGCGTTCCGAGCAAACCCCAAAAATTGAGAGACAAATTGTGAATTAAAATTCCAACCAGGAACCGTAACTTAGTAATCACTGAACTATGTAAACAGTTCTACTAAATTATGTTGGTCCATTTTCACCAGTGTTCCCAGTATTTGTTGTTGGTTCACTGAAACATTGATGTAACCAAATTATACAATGGATGCTAATGGACACACTGGTTCGTCCAATATTTGATTCATTTTACGGCATAAAATTAGTTATTACATCTGCAATCAACGGAGCGGTTACCAGTTTGTCGCGAATCAAAAATTTTGTATGGGAAAATAAAATATTTTTCTGTGACATCAAAAAATGATGTCCAATGTCCTCCATAAACAATAACGGATTAACTGTCTCTTCATGCTATGAACATCTCAATTATAGATCGCGTGACAAAATTTATTGCCGCCCTGTCCAGAGATAATTTCACAAAGTAAAATAAATACGACAGAGGCGACCAAGGCCATAATTAAGGATTAAAGCTCTTGCCGAAATTGTCGCGAATATCTCGAGACACTCCTGATTTATAGGTGCCGAATATTATTCCAGTTAAATTGAAAATGTTACTGAGAATTTACCGCATATTAATCGACCGACGCAATCGAAATCAACAGATTTACGATGCGATCATATATGTACGAGTTCACAATCTCTCTTAAGAATGTTACATTTAACTTTTAGCCTATTGCCTTAATTATAAGCGTTTTGCAGCTTTTAGGATCGCAGTTGCCTGATAATCTTTAGAGATCAGATCAGTGTTAAAAATTAAATATGTGATATGCCTTTGTAGTACACATCAGCAGTAAATAAATCCTTCAATTTGCACATGCGCAACGATGGGGTATGTTTGCACAGATGTACTAAGGAGGGTGAAAGTCAAAGTGTTGGGCAACCACTTACCAAGTGCAAAAAGTGCTTTTGTAGCAGCGACAAGCGAGACGGGCTCCGTTTTTGTATACGGCCGTCAAAGCTAGGTGCCGCAGCGGAGCTTGCAGCGCGGGCGCGGCAACGATCACTCAAGAGCGCTTGTCTCTAATTGGAACCTCTACCTGTTGCTTCGACTGCTTTTTTAAGCTAGTGTATAAATAAAATACGACGAAGCAACTACCTTGCGATCTTTCATAGTTTTTAGTTCTTGTCCTGTCTTTTTAATTTGTCCCGTTTACTTAGATTAAATGTTTAAACTTTATTTTTAAAAGGTGTTAAAATTTTAAAAATACCTAGTACTTTCTTATCATAATGGGAAAAAGGAGAACAGAATAGATTACGACGATTAGAAGAAATAAGGCAATATTGACGACCTCTGTGACGCGTCGAGCGAATTCCTGCCTGAAATGCAGGAGGTTGCGGGTTTAATTCCCACCAGAGATAAGTATTTATGCTTAGATATTGGTTTGTCGTCTGGGGAGTGTTTCGATATGTATAACATGTATGTATTTATTTACGAAAGAAAAATACCTATATAAGTAAGTATGATAAGCTTCACACAGCACCATCTAGGCCCATGCTAGATGGCGCTGTGTGAAGTTAACAAAAAATAAATTATTTGCAATTTACGTTAGGAAACTAGTCGCAGGTAAGTTATTCAGTTCCACAAGAGAGGTATCGCGGCAGTTACTGAAAGCAACTTCAATAAGGTGAAATTGACTGGAAAATGTATGCCATTAATATGTACTTTACTTACATTCAAAATAGGCAACGGACACACTCCATAAAACCTACATTAGTATATGTACCTACTACAATGATAAAATTAATTGAAAGTCCAATCTTCATTTTATGAATGAACAGGTGGAATTTCTTTGAGAGGTTCTGACTCAGCTGCACTGAAACCGGCATGAGATGACGGTCCATCGCGTACGTCGATTCTCCACGCGCGCCTCCGTGCACCTCGCTTGCCACAGCCACCGGCACCGTTTCGTCGCGTCCGCGTTCGTCATCGTCGCATTGCGCTTCACGTGGTCGCTCGGTAGGTCGCCGCCCGCCGGAAACGTTGTGACAAGTTAACAAAAACTTACATTCATTCAGTCTGTTTTTTTTCTATAACGGACAGGTTCATGGAAGAACATAGCAGTTGAAACTATTAGGTAGTGATGTGATGACTATAAGTAAATAATTAAGATGTTATTGTTTCAATAAGAATAAAGCATTTAAAAATAAATAAATAAAAATAAATAACTAAAACAATTTTAGTAAAATTATTTTTTTACCATGGCTTTTACTTAAACGTGCAGCCTGCGGGCGGTTGCACGATCGCCCCCGCAATACAGCACTGGCCGCCATTGTTTTGACGTAGCGGTTGATTTGTGCGCGAGCGCAGCTATCGATCGCGCGACCGCCAATTTATTGCCTTCCCTAGTCTCTCTCGCCGGTGTTACCCGCAAATTAGAGAACGGTCGTCCTACTTGCCTCGGTTATATCCAACTATACTTCGCTTTCGAGACGTGAGCCTTTCAGAACGTTTTCTCGATATGATTTCCACAAACTACATAATCACGACTGGATCTCACGCAAAACGAACTGATATAGACAACTAACTAAACTAACTACAAAACTAACTAAAAAATATATCCCTCCAACGAAACTGGTTTGGTAATTGAATGCTTCAGCTGGCATTTAGTAGCACACGCAATAAGTACTAAAAAATAGTCAATTAGTAACTTTGTTTATCTCTGATTCACTTCGCCTCTGTCAACACAAAGTTATCTTGTTTAATTAAGCCAAGAAACATACCGCGTAGTTTTATAGCCTTTGGCTAAAGGTAAATAGAGCATTGATATTGAGTCATCAAAAAGAAAAGCAAATTAAATAAGGCAAACACGTAATCTCAGTTTTACCGATAAAGTCAAAGCTATAAACCTAGTACTAAAGTAGTAATTAATGTGGCCGACATTGATTACACGGAGCATTCCGGCAAACAAACGTGTGTAAACAATAATTCGATTAGTTAGTTCACTAAGCGATGCAGTACCAATAACAATAAATGAACAACACTGATTAAAACCACTAGAAATAAAATAAATATTAGCCAAAGTCATTTCATATTACATATCATACTTAATAAAATAGACAGATAAATTTGGATAGACAATAGTGCACCATCGATTGATCTAAGCAATTTACGACTAAACATTTGATCCAAAACTATGAAGATCTAGAACGATCATGCACACGGGACACAATATGATCGTATGTAAACTACGATGTGAGGATCCAATTTCAATGAAATTTAATGTAAATTCATGATTTTTCCTCGTGCCACTCGTATAATCAGTGTCGAGAGCTGACATTTACATATGCGTTGGTGAAATTTCAGAATAGCTATTCCGTCGAGCATAACCAAGTTCAAAACTCTACGAGTAGTTGAGTACCGACAAGACTAGGGAAACGGTTTGTTGCTGTATGTTTCAGGATACAGCCTTATGTCAAACTTAACGTGGTCACATACCACATTTCACAGTATAATATTACGAGGAGAAAAAATGGCACACTCTGCCACTGACTACCTCAACAAATCTTTGATAAATTTCTAGGGCATATGTTACACAGGTGTAAGTCCATAAGGGCAAAGGCTCGAGCCATATTACAAGCGCACTTGAAAATATATAAATATAAAAAAAATAGAGCAGGTGCTTGTGGCATACGTACGATACAATATCTTACCAAGAAGAAAAGCGCGGCTGCAACGCGGTCGGGTGACATCGCCGTATGTCAGTCAATACCTGCTGTCGTCATTTTTATTACAAGTACTTTTATCCGCATGTTTCATTTGTTTTCTATACTTTCATCCTACTTCAACTAATTTGCGTATTATTAAAAAATAAACCGAAAATTAACGTTTAATCGCAGGGCGTAGGTTTTGTTCCAAGTAGTTCATTAACAGATGTAATTTTCGTTATAATAAAGTAACAAATTATGTAAAGCCAGTACTTCGTTCGGTGAGCAAGATGCACAACTTTAATCAAAGATCAACCATCCTGTTGATCCGTGAGAAACATCTGAATCTCTATTCTGAAATGTTTGATTTGCGTTCATCGAAGCGAGTTTATAGTGGCGTCTCTCTCGCCCCTCACTAGCAAGAAAGGGGTAGTACAAATTACGTCGGGTCGAATATGACAAAGGTTCTCGAATAAGGCGGCGAAGCTTGTTAACTATCTTCCTAGGGAGTTCGTTCTGAATGGCGTTCGCCCAACTGATTGGAATGTCTCGAAGAGAACGGTTTCGGAGAAAGCAATCACAATTTACGGTGCTTCGATGCAAGGACGATCACTTACTCGTCTGTCAATGTGAAATGTGGTTACAATACTTTACACAACATTACAAAAAATAAAAATTAAGACTAAGTACCGATCTATATTCACAAAACTTATCAAATCACGCACGTGTATGGGTAGCTACGTAAATAAACTGAACATACTTACCTATACAGGCAAACTACTAAACATACAAAAATAAATTATTCGAAAGAGAAAACATTGAAGTGAGTACAAGTAAACACTAAACAGAACTACAGCGAGATGAACGGCTTCAATACCCTCTCATCTGTGTACAACAAATTAACTTCCGTGTTAGTTGAGTTGTTAAACTTTTAATTGATCCCAAGAAACGGGTTTATATTGAATTGTTGTGGGTAGACAAACACTAATTTCATGTATCTTTCAACTGGAAATTAATCATTGTTGTACTTTATACATTAGTAGAATTGAATTTGTGTCTACTGATTACCTTTTTTTTTGAAAATACATAGCCCTGACTGATTATCTCAACTATATAATATCAACGCAGAGCCCAAACCGCTGGCCTTTGAGATATGAAATATGGAGGGTGTGCTTTGTGGTGTGTAGGTATCCACTAAGAAAGGGTTTTTGGAAAATCTCGCGAGATCGCAAATTACGCGGGACTCTGTTAGTATTTAATAAAAAAATATATATCTAGGCAGTCAAATTTCTAAACAGAGCAATGATTTCTTAATAATTCTTATGTTTTTCATCTAAAGTTTCAGAACTACCCAACACAAAAACAACAACTATCTCTATAACATTAGATAACAAAACCTATTTATACACAGATACGTTTATCTTTGACTGTCACGTCTTAATTCCGTTCAGCGAGAGTAATCCAGGGATTTCCGGACTAAAAAGCTCCGTATCTCGGAGAAAGGTTTGTATGAATAAAGTTTGTTTATGGCATTGATGTAGACCACCCCGGTAATAGATAGGTAAGGTAAGTACGAGGTATTTATGGAGCAAAATGCGAGAGTAGATACTAGCACGAGAACATAATAGTATTGTTTGTACATGGGTTTGATTTTACAACAATCGTGTTGGATATTTTGGTAATGTACATATTTTGTTTTTTTTTTTTGTTTTTTATTAAATTAGTAGTACGTTTAGAAGGTACCCACCTTCTAAAAGTCAGTAAAACCAGGGCCCCTAAAATGGTTCAATCATGCTTCAGCCCTATTCCAGTTTTTTCGAAAACGGTTCAACCATTTTTTGGAAGTTTGGCAAGGTTATGCCACAGCTTTCGGAATGCGAATTCTTGCAAAATTACCAACAATTTCCGATTGGTCATTCGGGAGATATTTATCTACGAATTATCACGAAACCGACTAGTCGGCTAGTCTGCTAGTCGGTTCATCTCTAGTACACAGGACACAATACACAGGACACAATGAATGTAGAAGCATATAATACCAAAGTTTTATTTTACGATTGTTTTATTTTAATCGATTTCGCAAAGGGGATTGTTTATTTGTGAAAGTGTCGCAGACTACGTGTCCCTGTAACTAAACAAAACGAGACACGTTCAAACAGCTCACTCATAAAAAGTGAAAAACGTAATGTTGGCAGTTTCGACATCACGCAAAAGTTCGCATTATTTAACAGGAGCTCGTAAAGTGTAGAGACGCACGGGATGACCTCGTAAACGCCTCTACCTTTGTCAAGTGAGATTAAACAAGACAACTACAATGCTACCGCCGCATCATCCCGACACTGCTTCTTGTACCTACTTCTGATAAACAATAAAATGCAAACCATTTCAGTTCTACAGTAATTTCTAGGAATATGGTAAATAGGGTAGTTTTAAATGGTAACTATTAACTTTTGGATTGCTACAAACAAGAATGTGTGTGTTTGCGATTTTGATTCAGCGATTTGCGATTTGAACTTCAGCAGTCAAAGTGTGAGGAAATAAAAGTATAGGTAATTAAATGCAATTTTAAATAATTTTACTTTCTAAAATAAAAACTAATAAGCGTGAAGATAACAACCTAGAAAGTATTAAGAAGAATAATGAAGCTCTAACATATTTGGGTTATTTATTGATATCACTTCCCACGTTTGAGTTTTAATCCGTCATACCAATCAAACATGTTAATAATAATGAAGAGAGCAATAACTTAATAAGCTCACTAAAACTAGACCCGTAGAGGAGTGCTTTTTATTTTCCAGAATAAACTGAGAAATTTTGGTGGCTACCAATTTACAACACTGACATAAAGTGAGATATAAAAATGAAACGTTACGATAATGGGAGTCTGTGCACAGCGGATAGAAAAATGCTATCAAATAAAGCAAGCTATATCGTAAAGCTATCAAAGAGTGACGCGGCGGACGTTCGAGATTGAAATTAAACCCACGCCTAGCTCACATTACAAGACGGGTCAAGGGCTACGGTTTCCTATATAACATAGTGGACATCCAGATTCAATAAATGACATAACAACGAGTTTAAATAAGCATGGTGTAGGTACATTGTATTCGTTTAATCTATACAATACATGAAAATACATACATGGGTATGTATGTCTGGTAGTATAAATTGTTATCAAAAAGCAATTAAAGTATGCGAAATCGACATCCAACCAATCTTGGCGCGAGTTCGTTTCATTTTCAATATTGATTAACTGTTATTTTTTATTCAATTTCAATCTCCAGCATTTGCATAAGAATGTTTCGTGTCTACATTTGAAGACAAATATCACTAAGCGAACGTTTAATTTTTATGGCGATTGGGAAGTTAATTTATACAGAGCGCGTACATTCAAGCGGTAAAATGCAGAACTTAAAATCTTAAAATGTTGTTAATTTCAATCCTTACTAATTTAATTTAAGTGGACGATTGTTTTATATCGTTTCTTTTTTACATTAATTGGCTCTGCCTGGGTATGTTCCGGAGTAATCTAGAGATTAATTTATGAAAATTGCTAAACTTAAGGCTACAGGAGGTACCTAGGTCATGAAAATTTACATGCACAGCCCTTTCGCTTTTTCCCAAATTTTTGAATTTTCCTACTTCCAGACGAACGCAAAAACGGTCAGGTATGTGTATACTTACAGCAAAACTAAATATTCATAAACATAAATCCTGTGAAAGCAATACTCAGGAACGAAGCAGGGTAATACGCTTGTATGGGGTTTCACCCGCGTCCCGTGGTTTCACCCGCGTAAGATCTAAGTAAGATCATAGGCTACTTTTAATCACGATATACCCTAAACCCGTGTAAATATCGTGATTAAAACTAGCCTATGTTACTCAGGGTGAATGTAGCTATCTAATAAAATTTTGAAATCGGTCCAGTAGTTTTTTAGCATTACAAACATACAGACACGCACACACAAAAAGGTTTATTAATTTAATATATAAAATAATTTTAATATATTTAATTTAGTAGATTCATTTAGCAAAAACTGCAAGCCTGAAATTGACCCTGTTGACAAGTTACAACTTTACGCACCACATATCAAAAGTCAATGAAACAAAAGTTATAAGTGCAGTAATAACGATTATAAACTATGATGTAAAAGAAGTCAATGTTAATGATGATGAGTAATATAACGCAAGAGACAATTCTCAGCATTTGCAACCGTGCGAGCAGACGCTTTACGCAACGAGGACGCAACGAGGCTGCCCGGCTTCGTTCGACGCCCCACGCGAACTTGAACTCACTCGCGGTCAAGCGCAATGACACTGTCATAATATTTTATTGACGAAGACAACCAGTTATACCTGATTACCTGTTTAATTAAGGTTTTTTAGGTTAATCATGTGAGGAAATCCGCAACATAGTCAAAATGCTTTGGTTTCTATAAGTTTAGTACCGTGGCTAATACCTACTTACATGCAACTGGTAAATAATAACGGCAGCTAGAAAACGAAACAAGTTTTAAGAAAAATTCAATCACGTCTATTGATAAATTGCAGTTGAGATAAGAACAGGTTTCAATAAATCACAACCGAACTATAGCCACCTGCGGCGGTATCCGTATTTCCCATAAACGAAGTCGACAATTTGAAGACACTTGTACACTTCACGTCCATGACTTCGTGTTTGAATTGATAGGAATGTCAAAAGATTAGTCGACGTTAGACAAAAAGTTAATTAGGTCAGAGTCCGATGACAGTGTTGGTCTGTCGCACCGTGGAGGCTATAGCAGGTGGCTATGGGAAGAGCGTTCGTGCGCGTCGGAGGCACAGCGAGACAAATCGCTGCTAATTGTACACAGTACTAGCCACTGAGCCGCGTCCGCATCGCCGGGTATCGATACTTAACTTATATTCTAAACTCAAATCTTTATTTTTTTTGGGCTACTGCATGGTTACAGCCATCAAATAACCATGTCACACACTTAAGATGTTGGATGTCTTAAAATCATTTAAACGAAGAGCCTAGTTTTTGCACTAAAACAACTTTTCCTTTAAAAATACATACCGTAAAAATGGAAAATTCGTGTTGACAAAGTTAAAGGTGTTAACACCCACTTCGACTGCATTTGTAAAATAATTCTAATTAAAAAAATTACGGACGGACAGACAGACATGACGAATCAATAAGGGTTCCGTTCTTTGGCATTTGGCTACGGAGCCCTAACAACATCCTAATAATGTTGGCTTCAAATATGTATAATTCTTAGTCCAACGAGATTTATGATGGCTGAATACATTGTACGCCAAGTACAAAAAGAATTAAAATTTCCCGTAACCCAACTAATGCAGTATAACAACGAAATTTACGACTCAACAAAGACACATATATCATCGGAATACAAAAGTGTTTTCCGCGCATCGCAAAATCAACAGCGAAGGGCGAGGCCATAAATAGTAATTATGAGCAACGAGATAAAAAATATGTGACAAGAATTATAATATTCGTGTTATCGGGGTGAGATCAAAGGACTGGGTGTCACGAGTTCCGTTGCTTCCTGATCAATGTCTTCATTAGGATTGAAATTCTGTGAATTTAGACACCTGTTTGTCGCTTTACACCCTTACCTATAAACGATGACTAAGTTTATGTAACGTTTGCCACTGTCTGTTAACTTTGAAACTTCATGCCACAGTAAAAGACAAACGTTACATAAAGTAAGCCATCGTTTATTATAAGTAAGGAGGTATTTGTCTATCTACTATGTAGAGCAAGGACAGGATGTATAAAATAATATTTTGTTTACTAAATACATATTGAATATACGTACTGTGAGAAGTAGAAATATGAGTTTTCTTGGAGCATATTTGTTTACACTCTTCACACGTTCTAAATTTTGTTGTTCTAACGTTACACATTTGAATGTTTGTTGGGATTTACAAATTAGTGAAAATTACTGCAAGAATGTTTGCATTCAACCAATTGATTATCAACATTTAGTAGGAACACGCTGGCTCGCGGTGTGCGACAACCTGCAATATTTAATTACTTTAACGGAGCATAAGGCAAAGTAGACTCAAAGTGGAGTCAAATTAGAGGTTACTCTAATTTGACTCCCCTTTGACTCTCCTTTATCTTTTCTGCTTTTATCTTAATAAAAAAGGCGTCGGGATGGATCTGCCATGTTTACCGTATGGTTCCAAGTTAACACCTGGTGGTCATTATTAACCAACATATTATTATGTAAAGGTCATGAGTCAAAGTAAAGTAAAAGTGGAGTGAAATTAGAGTAAGGTAAAAAACACGTCGTGATGGATCTGCCATGGTAACCGTATGGTTCCAAGTTAACACATTTAGTAAAATACCGTTTTTACAGTTTGGTTACGGAACCTTAATAAAATACATGATTCACTCAGCCTGATCTGTAAGTGCCTACCGGAAATAATATAATGTTATGTTGGTAAAGTGTAAATAAAACTATTTTTGAGTCAATTAAAAAGGGTACCGAATGGAGAAGAGTTTTTTTAATTGGGAACGTTATTTCAGCAATAATAAACCTTTTTGCTTTATTATTTTAGTGGTTTTAACGCCGCGCCCGTCATAAAAAATATTTCAATCCGCTTAACAAGTTCATTTTGTCTTTGGTAATAAAGTCTATATTTGGACGAAATATTTTTCTTTTAACACGTAACTGTAATGTATAATTGCCGCTTTTGTCTTTGTATTCATAAAATGAGATGCGCCTTTTGTGGTCACCTTTCAACTACTTGACACGTAGTCTATTATAATAAAACATACCGAAGCACAACCTATGTTATTTATATGGATATTAGTTAAAGCGTTATTTTAATAGCTCTCTATCGACTTAGGACACTAGTATTTCTTAACAATAAAAATCTATAAAATTATTGGTTATAAAATTATTATTGGTCCTTTGGGTAAGGAACTCTATACTCAAAGAATAAAAACGGAACCTTTTACTAAGAACATTATGCGACCTGGACATTCTGCGAACTGGACATTTTGCAACTTGAACATTCTGCACCTATAAACGAAATATTATTACCTTCATAATAAATAACTTGTAATCTTCTCGACCTCAAACTTTACTCAGTCGTATAATAAATTGGATGCATGGATCTTATTAAACTTGTTACTTATGATTTTAAATCGATCCCGTGTTTAGATAGCGAACACAGAATTGGAACGCAAAAAAGAATATATACCAAGTCGAGCAAAGGCCAAGTGAAACTCAGCGCGCTATTTATCTTAAACTTATCAGAATACCGCAGCGTCTTCGTTTTTCTCTGCCGTCCCATATACTTTGAGCTGCGTGTCGTTTTATTCTCGTTTCAAAAACTGATTACTGCCGTTGTGTGTAGTTGGCGTCGTGCGAAAAGGACGCTATGATCGTTTTGCATGGAAGAAGGCGAAACCATCAATTTACGCCGAGCCGCAGAGAGGTAAACGCGTCGATCTCACTTATAAGAGGCAAACCGGAGTTCACTTGAGAGGCTGTACTGCAATGTACTTGCTTACTTTCCTAGTTTGTAGTTACGGCAGCACGCTACGATGTAAACTCGTGTTGCATTCGCGAAACAACCGTTTAGAGTTCAGCGGGTTCGCTCTAACAACTTGTATTCTTAACTACAATAAGATCGACGATTTTATTATATTAGAATATGTTCCTACTTTTGCACTCGATGTGTACAATAGCAAAAACTTTCCCGATATAAAACCTGACAGAACATTATGAAACTGTCGTTATTTTCAAGATGTTTGTACCAATAGGTACTAGAGATTGCTTGTTATCAAGTTTTAAGTTAAGGATTTGCAGATATTGATATTAACAGCAAAAGAATATGTTTCTATAAACGAGGGCAAAAAATAAACATGCGGCGCAGCGGAGCTCAAGTTATAATCAATTCAAACAAGGTTTATTGTTCAAAATACCCATATCGAAAGAAAATAGACCTGTACCCACCTACCTAGGTAATGTTTACTTCGTATTTCCATTTTTCAACTACCGTAAAACTGTTTGGTGAATATGTTATTCGTGGCCGTAGGATTAAAAGCTTAGTTTAGTTTTAGTTTCATTTACATTAAAGTTAAATTCACTTTTGGTAAGAGGCTTCGGCTGCGGCTGGTCTACTCATCATCCACCCATAAGTCGTCAGCGTGCTATATCTTAGACTACGCCTAGTCGTGATATAGTAGACAAAATAAAATTGAAAATGTTTTTATTAAAAAAGATTATACATGACCTTTTTGAATCGTCTTATACCTCTCAATTTAGGATGTGTCTTTAGAACGCGACCTCCAAATGAGAAGAAGGCACAAGACATTCATGGAGTTCTTTTTGTTTTGCACATTGTCGATTTAAAAGGAGCAATAATTCTCAGTCCAAAAACGCATCTATTATAATACTGTGTGACATTGATTTTTCTAATTATTATGGAGTTCAATAAGGTCGTGATAAATTTGCATTCTCAAACAGTAGTACCCCTAGCAGTACGGCACGTTCAGTAAATAGAATAAATACGTAGCTCCTCGTTTCCTCACTAGCTCACGCTTTGGGCTGCTCGTCCCCTTTACAAACACAATTTGGCTCTACTTATGTCCCAACGTTTCCAAACATTTGGATTACTTAAATACCAGCATTGTGAGATTTGCGTGCGGGTGCTCTCGTTAAAATATGTTGCTTGTGCGAACCGGTACCTACAACCTCATGCTTTTAGCGTCATTGATCTTTCAACGCTGAAATGATAATGATTTTTAGACGCAAATTGATGGTGGCTGACTTAGGAATTCAGAAGACAATGTCGATTTTTAAAGAAAAATAATGCTATTAGATTGAAATTAAGAAATCAATTTCATTATAATTAATTCCTTACGATAACAAAATGTTCAGATCGTGTGGGCGGGCATACACGTAGCAGTTCGAAATCGTGACGTACCAAAACATGTCAGAACAGCCGAAACCCGTGAAAAGTTCAATAAGCTGGGCTTAGCATTGATCTTCGATCCGGCGATTACGAGCAGCAGACCGGGGCGGCTGCTCGGGCCGGCCGGCGCGGCGTTGACGGATGTCAGCTTAACTTGTCTGTCACCCAGCCAGCACAGACACCTACCACATTAATCTCTATTCTCGCCGAGCAACACGTGGATTTACGCATCGTCGAAAGTAATTTATATGCAAATGACTTCAACCTTGATGATTTCGTGACTCTAATACGGCTGGCGCACTCCAAAGCTCCGAGATTTGTGTTCTAACGGTACTCATTAGGTGTGAATTAATCATTAAAACATAGAGCAGTGTTGATTTAATTTAGTTATTTGTGCGTAAAATGTTGTTCAAACAAAAATAATTGTATAATTACAAGTTGTAAATAGTAGGAGAGCATTAATAATTTAGTATCAAGAATGTCAGTTGTCACAAGACAAAGAGCACGATGTTTTTATAGTAATGCAATCTCTTTGTGTATACAACAGCAATATCGCTGGTGTCTTGATAAATAGGAACAACTGTTGGTGCAACAATGCGGCCCGTAAGGCGATACTTGCGCTATCGACCACTCGATTAATGACCCTCTCGCCTAAAAGAATGAACCATAATATTTATTATCAGATATGGTGTCGCTACCG
Organism: Idaea biselata; assembly: GCA_958496205.1. NCBI lineage: Eukaryota > Metazoa > Arthropoda > Insecta > Lepidoptera > Geometridae > Idaea > Idaea biselata. Next base: position 24,480,051 of record OY292400.1, on the reverse strand, counting down.
GGTAATTCCTATGTCTCCGACCATTATACATATTCAGATACATCGCCTATGCATTACTCACTTCGTACCTTCACAGATATCAATGTATGTGATATACCTTTTTACATTGTGTTTATTTTGGTTTTAGATTGTTCATCGTTGGTGTTCTTTATTGAATAGAATCATAAAAATACCACGCTTAAGAAATATGTAGCTCATTTCAACATTACCTAAATTTAGAAAGTTTCGCTGTTTATGTCCTATATTCTGTTTCTCATACACTCCGTCGTGTAAAACATATTTTTAAAAGTCGCGCAGCGCAGGTAAGTACATCTACATAATTCATTTGCATGTCAGAATATCGATTAATGTGAGACAGCTTAAGACATTCAAGGAACTAATCAGCTTGGACTGCGTTTTATTTTTTATATTATAATAGTTAATGAAACGTCCCGCCCACGTTTTGAAAGTCAATTGATCTCAGCCTGTTAATGGGTCCGTCGAAACATGTACGAGTAAGTATACGACCAACCAAATGTGTAAGTAGACTCTAACCGTACAAGATTATTAATATTATTAATAAAAGTTTTACTGCCGCCGAAAGTAATCAGTGTTTTAGAAACCGTTCAAATGACTGACGGAGACGAGTTTGAACTTTGATGAGACGGTTGACAAATTGTTCATAAACTGTCGTCTACAGATTTTGTATTAACATACGTAACGATCTTTTATTACACAATTACGAATTTAAGCACTTTTGTGGAAGTTTTGTATCAAGTTTTATTTAATAGTCAATCAAAAGAAGTGACTTCAGTTAAATTATGTTGTATAATCATCAGATATTACAATCCTAACAGTCCTTCTAGTCATGCGTCATCAATACTTAACTGCTAACATTGAAAATATATTTATATTCTTATAAGAAAATGTATCAGAAAAAATAAGGAATCCTAACAATTCACGATCTGAAGACGCACATTTTAGACAACAAAGGACAACGGAGGGGTGTCAGGTTGTTCGCGTGACCACGATCGGGATTCCTCTTTGCTCGTAGTGGATCGTCTTACCTATTACATTCCTGGAACTCAGAACCGAGTCTGTATTGGAACCATTCAGTCAACTTATTTATTCTACTTCACCCTTTTTTACCTTTTTAATTTAGTGTAGTAGTTATGTAATCTCAAAGATAATTTATCGTTTAAAACAAGCCAAAATATTTATTTACAAAAATCGATAAAGTAATAATCGTCGAGTGGTTCATTTTATTCCCATGCCTCTTGATTTAATATTTGAAACTCGTACTTATTGATTGGTTATAATTGCCAAACTAACGACCTTTTTACTAATTTAATATTTAAAGTTTCCTAACAATGCTTGTTGGTTAGTTAAAGGAGATTAAATTAAGCACGCACGAAGGAGCGACGTCGATAATGAAAGCCAGACTGGCGCGCAAATTATCATCTGGTCAGCTTCACCAAGTTACGCAAGACAATAAGCAAACAGCTGGACCGATACCGATGTGTAATAAGTAACCGCCCGCCCCCGCAATGGACAACCGTTGCTCATACATAATCGAGATAATGCTTCGCTACGTCAGGCATTCGCCCGCGCCGTAGTGGGCCGTGTGTCGCACGACAATCAAACGCCCAACGAAAGTGAATTGTAGTTCCTGCAAGCAACACGTCAAACGACATCAGTCACGCGCCGCGTACTGCCTACGGGTTTACTCAATTCATTATTTGGTATTGCAGTAACATTTTAAAACACAAATAAAAATATTAGTATTGTTACAACAGCTTTTTTGGTGTAAACATTTTCTATGTAACATTAGTTTATCAATCAGGCTTAAACTACACAGCAATCAAAAAAAAATGTTTGTTTAATTGGAAAAATGTGTCTAATCTCCGGAGTATGGTATGATATAAATTACGATCGCGTGATCCGCGTCTTAAATCTCTATGAAATGTACGCTCGAGCACAGGTTGAGAGCAATATTTACATTATCAATTGTATGTCATCAGCGAGTCCGGAACGTTGTTGTTTTCACTCGTGAGCGTGGCGTGTTACCTTTCGAAAGCGTTGACTCATAAACAAAGCGACCTATGAACTTAATAACAATGTGAGTCGGGCGTGCGAAACGGGAGATGCACTCGGCGACTTGCAATAATTCTTTCGGGGCCCATCGAGTCTAGTTGCATGACTCGCCATAATTTATATACCTACCATAGATACCAAAACTGTTCGTGGATCGCGTTGATCGCTTTAACAGATATTATCCCTATAAAGAAAATTTACCGTCATCATTCTGACCTACATCTGATAGTTGTATATGTACTAACATGGAGATGGATTATTGTGAGAAATTTGGAACAACCTTATGCGAAATTTATTTAAAACCACTTGATGAAAGTTAATAATCTATTGATACAAGGCCAACAAGATTTTATTTGACAATTGAAATATGGTTGCAATTATCAGATATGGAGGAAATCGTGACCAATCTAAGGTCAATATAAATTTTACATCACTGACATATAAAAGTCCTTGTTCTATTATAACTTTGAACCATTCTTAAAATGATTTGGTTGTTTTAATAATAGAAAGTCTCAAATAGGTATAGATTTAATTATCTTTGGAAATTTCTGCAGACCCCGGTAAACATAACAACATTACCGTTTTACAATGAACAAAGAAAATTCCGAGAATGGTATCACACTCAGTAGATATCAAAGAACAAGAACGAAATTACAACAAAATATTCACAAATGTTTGGTGTTGCACTAACTACACACGCAAATGGTACAGCCAAGATATATGGATACAGATAACCACACCCCATATTGGGTTGTATTTCCTCCAATATTCAATAAGTAGACACCGTATCACTTTTGCATATCTCATAGAGTGCTTTACACAGAAACGTTATCATTTACACACTTTTGGAATTACTCTTACAGTATTATTTTTATTCAAAATAGGTAGATAGCTTTAACAATTTATTTATTTGTAAGATTTATTTACGTGTTATAAAATCGCGTAGATGAACCTAAAACTATTGTAACGAGTAAAGGAAACTACAGATAAATTTCGTGAAATTTCGTTAGACGCAGGTGACACATCGAAGAAAACTGAGTTTCCTAATATTCCCGAGCACCTCACCTCTAAGGATTGTTTTATTCTGTAACAATTTAACAAAACCATTTTAACTTTCTCTTAAAAAGGGGGGAAATTATATTCTTATTTGTTAGGTCTTTGCAAGTTCGTATCATGAAAGTTTGAAGTGGTGATGATTTGTTAACTATCTTCGGAGTGATAAGTAGAATAGCTTTTCAAAATGCACTAGGTAAAAATTGCTAACTTATACATTGCCCCCAGTACCATCTATTGTGTAACTACTAGGTACATATTGAAGGAGCATTGGAAGAACCATGTCACAATACACTTCAATGGATAGCGGATTTTCGCAAAAAAATCTAATGTCTACGGAAAATTATTTATTTTTAACGTTTAAATAACATGCAATAATATCAATTTACAAAATATCTATCTTCTATATATTTAAAAAAGTCGTGTTAGTTACACTATTTATAAATCATGAGTGGCTGAACTGATTTGGCTGAAAATTGGTGGGAGTTTAGAGCCAAGAGACGGACATAGGATACTTTTTTTTGTCTCTAAGGCGGAACAAAGTTCCCCGGGTCAGCTTGAAATTAACAAAAATGATAAAACATAAAAAGTAGGTTATGATTGTGTTTTAACCAAAAGACAAGCTCTGTTTCCGTCGTGCTTCCTAAGTAATTTCAATCGTTTAATCTCCACAATCAACATCAGTTATTTCTGGATAAACAACTCGACACCTTCAAATTAAATTCGTGACTACAAACAATTTACAAATTAACAAACAATATGGTCGTTGGCGTTCTCACACTTTCCAACAGTAGACTATATAGAACACGATGGTAATAGGGACAAAACGTTTCGAAAATTAAATAAACACTCGTAGGTACGGTCTGTCGAGTTCACTATAATTCGATAATTTACAATGCGGCTGCCTCGGGCTTGTAAATAAGATTCTCATGAAATTCGGCGGCAGTAAGCGATCTTATCTCCGGCACGCTATCTATCACGCATACTCACGAAAAGGACCAATTAACTATTTCATTGTGTAATTTGTCTATAATCGTAAAAATTACAATATCTATAAACAAGCGAACAAATCCTTAGGTACATATTTCATTGTTTTAATTGATAACCACCGTAACATCTTGAGAATAACAGGTGCTCAATAATCATCCGAGTCCCTAGTTATAGTTATTGAAAGTGACATACGGTCACAGCAACATCAACTTATCAGTTATCCTACTCTCGGAACGAATAAATTAAGAATTTAAAAAAAATCACCTTCAATTACGGCAACCCACACAATGATTAGACGTTTCACTAGCTATGCAGTCTCGATCGCATAACAACTTGAATTATTAAGTGTTAGCTTTGTTGTAAACATATTCAACGTGAAGTGAATTAATGGAATAAAATACCGGATCTTTTTTTATTCTTGATCATCTTCATTCTTTGTCAACATTCTAACTCCCGGATTAAGTGCAGTCGTTTATCTAAGAATTTACGTCGCGCGTTGTAAGAAGTTGCTCTTTCAAGAATTATTTTGTTGTTAGTAGTTTTATTTAGGGATGGTATTCGGGTCACTTACGTTGAATAACAGAAACCACAAAAGATACCCGACAGAATTGATAACCAGCAATACGTCATGTTCACTTGACCAACTGTATGAGAGATTATTAAGATACTTAAGCAATAATTTTTAGGATAGAGTATTACAAAATACAATAATTATGATGTGTTTATGGTCTACTTACAAAATTCTCTACTATTCGGATAGGTATCAGCTGGTTTTCGGGTATGTAAGTCATATCGCCGTGAGATAACCGACAACCTCTGCAACAACTGAACTACATCAATATGTTATAGCTTCCCCAACTATGGCAACATTTGGGCATAAATGGAGGGGCCGCTGTTCCATCAGGCCACTCCCAGGAGCTACCATCCGGGATCAGTCCGGGATCGAAGGTAACTGACAACTTGTACAAGTTGGCTGAAGCGGGACAGAAGACCACGAGTTGGTCCCATCAATCAAAAATCTAAGCAAACTACCTTAATTGAGTGTCTTGTCATAAGTCGGGGAAAGAATGGCGTGAAAACAGATAGTCAACGTTCCCGTTAAAACTTTCAGAAAGGACACGACCTTAGATCACCTAGATGGTGAGTATTTTGACCCATCTTTTTTAAAGGTGCGTCCGTCAGAGACGAGTTTGAAATGGATCACTATCAGGCGACCATTCCCTTCTAATCTCTAATAGAGACCAGTCCAGTGCTATGGACACGACCTTCCTGAATAAGGAATGCGAAGATGAACGCGGATTATTGAATTAGAATTGAATAATGAATGAGGGATATAGAAATAAAATGAACTAGTTGTTAGTTATCTCGAACAAGGGTGACCTTCAACTTGACTCGACCTGAATACTGAGTAGGTAGTGTAATAACAAGCAAGAGACACGGGGAGTAGCTTTCGACTCTTTCGTATGCAAAGAACGTTAAGTGTTAGCCGACGCGGTTGTACGGGCCGACCATTAAACAAGCGGTTGGGAGCTAAAATAGAAATGGGTTGTTTGAGTAGGGTTCTTTCGCGAACGCAATTGTACTCGAACGTGTCTTGTTAGCGAATGCGTTATGCAAATGGCGGGCGGGTGGTGCGGCGCTGCGCTACTACGGCGGACTCACCAACATTACAATGTCGTGTTGCTCACTGGGAAAATTGATTTTTAAAGGGTAGCAAATCGAATTCATTACTATTAATAATTAATTTGTAGTTTAGGTTTTAAATATATAAATATTATTATATAACGGTGTATTTACTATGTTTAAATTTGTTTTATAACGGAGCTCGATATTTCGCCAGTAATTTTAGCTGGCTTGTTCACGAGACTGGCTTGTTTTTAAATATATAGCCGTTATTGTTAAGTAGTTTAGTATAAAAATAGTTTTTCTTTACTGGCTTAATAACTAAGCAGAAATCGTCACATGTAGGTTTATAAAGCAAAGACATACGTTCTAATAAATACAACAACTTAGATCAGAAAAATATTATTTTCAAGTAGGAAGTAGAGTTGGTAATGGCGAGAAATATGTAAGTAAGAAAATAGCTCTGAAGCCATTATAGATGAAAAACGAGTGCATAAGTTTAGTTCACAGTCTAGCATGTATGTTAAAAATTAAACCGTAATATAACGTTATAACTCAATGACAAAGGGCAGCTTTCACATGACAGTTACCTTTGTACCTACAAAATAATGGATACAATAATTCACTTGTAATTTGAATTGCTTCACCGACCCGATGGGATATTTCAGTGAAACGTTCCGCTCAACGGTCTCGCTAAACAGCATACGTAAATACTCGATTAAGACGGTACACATCCGCACGACAAAAGCTGCTTCGTCAGACATTGCCGCTGCACTGAACACCCGATGCAATAAATTTCATAATTAATTTTATTATCGAACCATGCTCTCGTGTCGACTTAAAAGAGATTTGCGAGCGAAACCCACCGCACCGTCCGTCTTATCATTAAACGTTCACGATAGTCGGTCGCAAGCCCAATTCATAATGTCTCTTAAAGCGCTGTAATTATTTTTGAATAAAAGAACCCCGTCTAAAAGGGTTGGCTCACGAAGCGCGCCCCTGTCAAAAGTCATCATTGCAATAGAGTTTTCTTTCTCGACCACCGCACGGCTATAAAGGCTAACTTATTTTTCAAAGAAAAGAAATGAGAATTTAACTTAGCGGAAAACGGTTTGCGGGCCCCACGTTTAGTAAGCAACGAGATGGAGGGAAAATGTTTTTACGTTATTTGCGACGATGATGGTCTCTTGCAGCGAGCCCGGCACAAAGGACTCTGGCAACGTAGTCGTTGCTCTAGTTGCTTCTTTATCATGAGCCTTTAATACCAAGTAGCAAAGGATTTAACACAACATTAAACGAGCTTTAGCAAACGTTTGATATTTTTAAAAGGGCGTTTATCTCAGTAATTAATTCAAATTACAATACAAAAGATAATTTTAAACCTTGTGATTAAATAATTCGGTAGGTATTCTACACTACAATTATAAAGGGGAAAGATTTGTATTTTTGTGTGTGTGTGTGTCTATATGTTTGTAAGGAATAAACTTAAAAAAATAATGGACCAATTTCAAACAATCTTTCACCAAAAGAAAGCTACATTATCGAGGAGTAACATAGGCTACTTTTGAACCCGATATTCCCACGGGATCGGTCTAGTAGTTTTTAAGTTTATTCATTACAAACATACGGCACACACACAAAAATACAAATCTTACTTGTTTATTAGTGTAAACTAGCTGTCTCCCCGTTTTACCCGCGTAAGTCCCGATCCCGAAGGAATTTTGAAAACCCCTTTCTTATCGGATGCCTACATCGTATAAAGAATACATTCTCCAATTTTTATCCCGATTCTGTCAGTAGTTTAGTATTAAATAGATACCAGTTAATAAATGATTTTTCGCCTAGATTAAAATGATAGTAACGCGTGATGATCTTAATTTAGACATAATAAGAAGTTCATTGCAGGTCAGGAGCAGATAGTTTAACTTCGTTATATCCATAATCGGTGGCTACACTGTAACCGTAAATGGTAATCTTCCAATGTCGTGACTTTCTTTGACCATTTATTATCTATCGGGTCATTCGATATGTGCAGTTGTGCACGTTACCCATCTCGGTATTTATTTTAATAAAAAGGTGGTAAAAGGTTACATCCTCAAGTATTTCAACAGACACTGGTACCTATTATTTTTACAATAGGGAAATGGCGAACAAACGAACGTCTCTGTGGGGAGTGCGATGTGGGAAGGGGAAATATGTGCATACATTGAGTGCATCAGTTGCACAAAAAGGCACAATCTTGCCGAGATAGGATAACAAGATAACAAGCGTGCAGCGGCGGAATAAGACGGATAAAAACAAGACACGGTGCCTACGCGCGGACGTGTACCTTGTTTACTTAAACGAGGGCTACATTAACTGCCTCTGGAGTAGAATCTGTTAACTTTGTATACATATATCCGAACTGATATGTATTCGAATTACAAGTTGGGCATATATTTATAAGTGCAAGCGATCGACGACGGAAATCTGCTGATCAAGTTTTAAGTTATAATGGCTGCATGTTAGAAAAGTGTAAAGCTCATGTTAGGGGCAGGCTTAGAAACATGAATGGTGATTTATCTAATCACTTCATTGTCATACTGAGCCTGTAGTTTTTCTGAGCATCTTAAACAACCGATTCTAAAGAATTTATTATTTAAAATCGGTTGTTTATATTATAATCAAATTAATTAAGGACATGCTTGTGCATATTTCTTTTATTTAAATAGATATTATATTTCCTAACAGGTAAACTTTTACTAAGTAAATCATATATTTATATATATAATCATATATATCATTCCATGAATTCTAAAACTCTTGTATTTATATTACTTGCACTTAATAAATTCACCAATAGATACAGAGTTATTTTATAGTTCTGCAAATGAAACACTTCATTAGCACACAAAGCGTTCTCAGTTATTTTACAATTTGTTTGTGGCTAGAGTGGATACTTCACGCCTTAGTAACGTATCTGGTATTCTAGCCAGGGTCTTAGCGTTTTATCTATTGTTATCGGAAGTGATCTCGTCATTACACACGTAGTTCACCGACAATACTGAGTTTGATGTCAGATCTTGGAAATGGTGCAAGTTTTAAAATTACGCGAGTTGTATTCAGTCATAGTGTATTTGAGTAATATACAATCAACAACATACTCGTAAGTTCTTAAAATTTACATAGAATATTATTATTTTAAAATTAGAATTATTTTTATTGATAGAAATTGAAATCATTTATTTTCAGACATTTCATTTCATCCATAGAGTTAGTAATATAGGTAGGTAAGCTTAGTAACTAGGGTTAGTGATAAAGTGATAAATAAATACCTACATAAATTATTCAAATAATTGTCTGGCATAAACCCCTGCCTAATGCTGTAGCAGGGTAGCAATAGGTACATTAAATTAGTAGACTATGTACATATCAATTTGCACGAAGAATCGATTCGACTCGATTACAAAAAAGTATGTTAAATATTTACTTTAGCTAGGACCAGTTGCTCAAAGTTTATGACTTATGGTACTTGAGTACTGTTCACTAAACAACCTACTCTAGTCAGCCTACTCTCTAGCGACAATCTGATGTATTCTTGAGTACTTACGCACAGAATCACGAAACTATGTGTAACTCAGAATGGTGTGAACTAAAGTTTCAAGTACCTTATCTAAATAATTTACGAGTACATCTTGAACATTTCGTCAACTTTAATATTACACATGGTAGAAGTATTTTTATTGTGATAGAAAACCACCACAAGGTAGAGCAATCGGCAATAAATGTTTAATTCTTATTTTATATTTAGAAGCCTGTGAAAGAAAACATTAAATCTCACGTGTATTATAAAAGTAACGACGCTACGGTTGCCGACCACAATCGTTCGTCAAACATTAACAACTCATGACATAATAGAAACAGAAGAGTGCTGTAATCAACTCTAATAAGAAGGCGAAGCGTATTTATTACTTTAATGGAATATCAGCAATTAGGGTCTTGAGATAGAATCGGTAGCGCTGACAAGGTGCAAACGAGAGTGCTCCGACCGGATACATAGGGTCCGAACTATCTCACATTTTAAAGTAATACCGAGGATAGCAAACCTTTTTCCCCACTACGCAAAGGCTATAGTAGCATGCAGTTGTCTGATAGGTATGTAGGTATAATGAAACACTGTAAGATAATAAAACAATGCCGTCGATGAATTACCATAGAGAATGAGCGGAACGAACGGATTAAGTGAAATACAATCAAACAAGGAGGCGTGCGTGCCGAGAATTTAAAACAGATAAAGAGCATTCGATGAAGCGACGAAATGCGCAGAGGGAAATCTGTTTGTTTCCATTTTCGACACACATAATCATTTTCATGTCTTGTCGTGTTTGTTTAGTGAGAATTGTAAAAAAAGCACAATGTTTTTATCGCATAGTCTTCTTTATAGACAATACAATTTGTCTTTGTCCTGACTGACTGACTGAGACTGATAGATCAAAGGGCAGCCGATGCCGCTGCTGATAGCCGCTGATAGTAGAGAAATGAAATTCGGAGAGTGTGATAGAGACCTTTAGTGATGCTGATGAAGGCATCCGATAAGAAATTGTTTTCGAAATTCCCACGGGATCGCGACTTATGCGGGTGAAACAGCGAGACACAGCTAGTAAGTAATCTTAAAGTTATAAAAGCGATGACTAACACAATAAATAACACAATAATTTTATTTAGAAAAATAATAAATATTGCCAAGAAAATAAATGGATAGACAGCATCAAACCGGGGTATGCCAATACCGAGACGACAACTAGAATCAGGAAGCATTCGAGGCACCATCGGCATTGCCGGCGTCATCGCTCAACCACACTGACTCAGCAGGACTCCTCTAGCCGCTTCGAACGCCATTAGTACCTTACTCTTAACGTATCATTATGTCGCTCGCGTACTTCGCACTACTAAACCGACCAGTCATCTCACTCTGGCTGGACCAATTAAACGGGCAACTGCAATTTGTTTTATAAAAAACCGTGACGTGACGTCGATACTCGTCCTTGTTAACGATTGTTAGTTCTTTTTTGTAAAATAAGAAACGCGGTGTGTGAACTTCATTTTTTGTACCCATTATTTCAGAAAGGAAGCAAAAAAACAGATATTAATCAACGGAGCTCTTTGGCTTTATTGCCCCAGCAAAATGAAATCATCTTTAATTGACTAACTAATGTGGATTTTATTAGTCTTTTAATTTTATAAAATGTTACTATAATACAAAAGAATCTGTTCTCATAATTAGTAGGGTCTCGGGAGGTACCAACATACCATACCAAAAACATATGTTGGCGTTAATTACTACAAAGTTATCCTTCATAATCCTAAACCAATTTGCCAAAGGTTAACTTTGACAGTTTGATTTAGCCAGAGTTATTTCTCACGGTAACATGAAACAGTAGGTCACAATTTTCAAAAATGTCAACTGTGCCACCAAAAATGTCTACAACCGTCAGCGATCCCAATGCTTTGTTCATTGTGCTGTCATCGCACTAACAGACAATACCTACTCGAAATAATTCACTATTCATTTAACATCTACCCGTAAGTACCTATTCGCGAAACGACGCCAAGAGTACAATACATAATCTCTTGCCTATCATACACGAAGCATATTAATTAATGAAATTAATAATTCATTGATCTACAAAATAGGTGAGCAGCACCCTAAATATTATTTTACGTTTAATTACGGTCGAAATTTATGCCGGTTGATATGATGCTCATAGCTTGTATAAAATAGACATTCCGCGAATAATCTCATGCAATTTACCACATACCGTACGTCTAATTAAAATTATGCTTTAAAAGGATTGCTCAAGCTAATAACAAGCTGCTAATCGTCTACGCAGTTAAAATGCTTAAACCTACACGATTCGAGAGTTGATAATTGATGGGTGTCGAGTGTCCGGACGAATGAGATGTGTCGGTGGACACGGGATGCTCCAAGCATTCAATTTGCTCTAAATCACAACGAGGAAAGCACAACCGAACACCAATTAAAAACCAGTTGAATAAAGAGCCTGCAGCATATAATCTGCATCAACAAACCGATGACCAATATCAAAATATTACTGCATGTGTCGCATAAAAACAAATTTCTGACAAGCTACATTCAATGAATGGTTTAATGAAGTTTGCTTCTATATTGCGCTGTGGAAAATATTGGATTAATTTCTCTTCGGTATAAAAATATACAACTTCTTCAATAAAAACAGCATAGAATTTATTTTATTATAAGAATAATAACTAAAAATTCTGTAAGTTTTGAAGATGTAAAACCAATATTATTTGACGAGCGAGCGAGAAATCACTACATTTTAAGTCTAGCAAAATCTGCTTTAGTTTAGTCAGTATGTAGGTAAGCGTGTGTGTGTTTATGTTGGTTCTTCTCTACAAGTCATATTCTTTAGCTGATCTTGACGTAACTGGGTAAGAATACAGGTTCTATGAGCCTTGAGTGTTTTCACAAATTAAATTTTCGACGTAAGAAAACCGTTATAAATTATTTCTTAACTTCAAGTTAGTCATATCATATATTATAAGGTGGTTCAGATCATGTTAAAAGTAAAAAAAAATAAAAACCGGCTGAGCCCAGAGGCCCAGAGCCCAGATTTAGATCTGGTTGAATATCTAGACATTTCAGATTGGACCTAAATTCCAATTTTTGGGTTAAGACCTTGTCATAGGTATAACAAGGACTTATGGTTTTGTAAAAATGGAAATTGGACTTCATATTTTGGAAAATCAGGAGACGCGGCCGCAAAAAAAACGCTGTTTACAACATTTTTTCTACAATTACAAAATAATGGAACCGCGAGGCAAAGTGTATAGCAACAGTTACAACTGAGTGCCAACTCAGAGCTGAGTGTGCTAATACCAAATAGGCCAAATTTAAAGCCTGAAGACACAGAAAATCGTATGTTGCAGGGCCAAATTTTCCCTTGTGAACCCAATACCCAATACACCGGCGGTTCACTCACTTTTGTCTAAAAGCCTGCCTTTACCCTGTATTGTGCGAAAAGTACTTTAAAAAAATATCTTCTTTGGTTTTTACAATAAAAATCACATCATGTTTTATAGCTTATGGAACAACGGATAAAACGATAATATTTTATTAAAGTGGTTAATATGAGTCATCAAAACAACCGAAACAAGCGTCAAAATGCGTAAAAATATATGTGAAGTGTCTAGTGAAAGCTGAAACGTAATGGATAGTAACCTACCTACCCATTTAAATGTCAAAATAACTCAAACAAATAACATAAATATTTGTTCATTTTACTAAATTACGGAATCAAATTGCGTTCAAAAACATTTTTTGGATGAAATATCTGTAAATTGTTTTAATAAATTATCATGCACCATATATATACTATATTACATTTTTTGTACGATATTTCGTAATAACGCTGTTTACGACTTGCTCATCCAGAGCTCACAAAAGGAATATCAGAAATATGTATATACAAAGCGAATTGCATTTCATTTCTTGAGGGCCAAGCTGGTAGTGGGGTAATATTTAATTATTCTACAGCGGAAATGCAAGGCGGGGTCGCTATGACCCCACCCGGTAACAAAATGGCTGCCAATGTTACAATTACATTCTTTTATTACCCAAGGAAGTGGTCACCACTTTTGATTGTATACGACCGAAAAATACGTAGGTAACAATTTTCTTTCCCACAGCCGTAGCTCTAAAGTATAATTAAGTTATCTATAACATTTTTCAAAATTTATCATTAATACGTTTTAACAAAATTTCAATTTAATTACAATCAACTATTGAGACGAACATAATAAAATAATATTCCAAATTAAAATAGCAATAGACTAAAGATTATCTAATATATTATTATAAAATTTCCATGTCACAGTGTTAGTTACCGTACTCCTCCGAAACGGCTTCACCGATCTCCACCAAACTTCACATGCGTATTCAGTAGGTCTGAGAATCGGCTACTATCTATAATTTATAAGGCAAAACAACGTTTGCCGGGTCAGCTAGTTATTATATACATAGATGTGGATACTAAGAACATTTTCCTTCCTAAGTTGTCGTGAATAATCGCAAAGCGCCGCTAATATGCTACTGTCTCTGCCTAACGTTAAAATGTTGGATAGTTAAACAGATACAGACACAAATGACTATACTTTGACGTTGAGGAACTACCTGGTCCTAGTCGGGGTGCTCCGTTGAATTGTCGTAATATGTTATACTAGCTGCGCCCCGCGGTTTCACCAGCATAAGTCCCGATCCCGCGGGAATTACGGGATAAAAAGTAGCCTATGTGTTATTCTAGGTGTCCAGCTACCTATATTCCAAGTTTCATCGCAATCGGTTCAGTAGTTTTTGCGTGAATGAGTAACAAACATCCAAACATCCATACAAACTTTCACATTTATAATATTAGTAGGATTATAATATAAGCAGAATTTACTAGCGCTTACTTTGAAAATAGTAATTCTATTATTTAAACATTTAGCGGTGGTAACTTGACGAATTGGATCTCCAAACTATACCCGAAGCCAGCTTTGTGAAGTCACCGGTGTCTCCACAAGGTACATTTTGTAAAAACAAGTCTTGTTAAACCAATAAATAGTCTATTCACATCTATACATATACTAGCTGACCCGGCAAACGTTGTTTTGCCTTATAAATTATAGATAGTAGCCGATTCTCAGACCTACTGAATACGTTTACAAAATCTCATAAAAATCGGTCAAGCCGTTTCGGAGGAGTACGGTAACTAACACTGTGACATGGAAATTTTATATATTAGAATATAAAAGAAAGTCGTGTTAGTTACACTATTTATAACTCAAAAACGGCTGAACCGAGTAGGCTGAAAATTGGTGGGGAGGTAGCTCAGAATCAAGATACACGACTTTTTATACCGTAAATCTCACGGGACTTACAGCTCGTTCCCACTTGTCGGGTGTCGGATCCGTATATTAAACGGAGGTTATAGTGGCAGAACATTACATATGAAGCTATTTACACTTATCGGGAACCGATTTTGTGTCGGTTCCGACAAGAAATGTCGGGTGTTTTGCCAGCCCTCTACGCCCGGAAAAAAATCGTGTCGGATCTCGCTCGCCTATGATAAAGAATGGCGCTGTTCACATTCGTCTGATGTCGGTCTCTAAATCTTGTATTTTGGTAGTTTATGCTCACTGATATTTTAGCCAATAGATGGTTGAATGTAGTTATCGACATTCTAATATAATTGAAAAACTTAATTTCGTCACTCCTCAATTCTGTTATTAAATTCTGAAATGTTCCCAAACTAAATCTTTTTCTCAGGATTGGGTGCACCCAATATTTTCTTTCCTTGACTGTCTTTCTTCTTTTTCTTCTTAAATAATAATACATCACAACAATAAATTCGTCGTCGTCCATCGTGCACAATCGCTTCGCGTAGAATGCTTAAAATTGACACTAGCTTCGACCGTGGCCGACAACCGATTTTTAATCGTGTGTGTGAACAAAGGCGCCGACATCCGATTAATATACGGATCCGACACCCGACAAGTGGGAACGATCTCTTACGCGAATGAAACCGCGGGCCCCAGCTAGTTGTATATAATTTTCAAAATAATGAATTCTGATCTTTTAAACCGTCTAAAGCTCCTGCTAAGACATCTTAAACTAACAAACTATATACCAGCAACAACTTAAGTAATTTGACTATAAAAAGTTGTTAATTACTAAGTTTTTTACGTTTTAGTGATGTTAACTAGATATAGGTACGAACGAAAAAAATCCAATTAAAACTTCATGTGCTAATAAAACTTGATAGCAAAATGAAATAGCGCGCGTTGAAGTCTTTTGTACGGATCATCAATATAAAACTGGTGTGAAGTTGGTAGTAGTGTGTTAATAATCCCAGAAAACTAAAATAAAATATGATAAAACTGATTTTGTATTTATTTGTACATGAAACTAAATAAACCCAGTCTGGCTATTAAAAGATTACGTGTTGAATGTGCCATCGCTCTTAATTAAAGCGAACAGCAGACGAGAAAAATAAATTTGGTGTATTAGGGCGCATGAGTTATTTAATTATGTTTGATTTCGATCAATACCTACGTAAAATTGCGTGACACGGACTAAAGGAGTGATTTAATAAAAATGAGACCCTGTACAATCACACTCAAACGTTCTATAGTTTATTTTAAATACGTTTTGCTTTTGATGGTGAGTATATTTTAAAGAATTTCCTCGAGCATTTCAACTGAATGTAACACTGCTGTGAATGGTACCATGCAAGTAAATATGCATTAAAAAAACAGCGAATTCTCGATATTCTCTTACTAGTCAAAAGTAAGATATACCTACAAACAAAATGTAATCAATAATTCACTGAAAAGGAGCAAAAATATAACAAATCAAGCATGATATTTGAACAACTAAAGTAAGCGTTTTTTTAACGATAGGATATGATATTTATCTTGATCGTTACAATTCAATTTAAAAACTAAATGGCGCGTACTCATCAATGCGGCATAGAATAGGATTACGCTATCTCTTCCCGTGGGTGTCGTAAAAGGCGACTAAGAGATCTGAGGGAGACTAGCAAATCTTAAGTTTTTCCCTCGCGGTGGCGGATAAACTGTTTGGTCTCTAGGAGGGTTGGTGTCAGGCAGGCGGCCGGCAGTAATAATATTGCTAAATCAATTTGCAGAAGGTATTGTCAACGATGACTAACTGCGCCGACCCCAAATTATTTGGGGTTTAGC
Organism: Idaea biselata; assembly: GCA_958496205.1. NCBI lineage: Eukaryota > Metazoa > Arthropoda > Insecta > Lepidoptera > Geometridae > Idaea > Idaea biselata. The sequence goes on along the minus strand of OY292400.1, from coordinate 24,463,551 downwards.
GGCCTCCCTGCTACTGAGAGGGGTGCACCCGGGAACATCGCTCAGATGAGAAAAAGACTCATCAAACTAGTCATTTGAGATGTAATACTTTAATACTAAAATCAAAATAATTCTAAAAAAAATATTTAGCATTTTTTGTACAGTTGCATACAAGTAATATAACACTTACACTTAAGCGCCCACTGAGCTGCGGTTCGATTAAATGCTTGAGCAGTTCGTGTAATGAAGCGAGATAAATCAACAGCGTCACACGCACCCGTTCCATGACTCGTGCATGACCCATCGTGTCATCAACGCAGTCATTTAAATTGAATAAAGTGATTTCATTCCAGACTGAACAGCGTACGTACACAAATGTCTTAAGATCAGAGACTAACAATATTACAATTAATAGTCATTTTAATAGACTTATTGTAGCTGCATATTATATTCTGATTAAAGGTGTAGATAAGATTTTAATATATATTTTCTCATATTTCATATGCAGTTGTTACATTTTTTGAATAGATAGTAAGTACCTTTTTGAAGTTACTCTAATAAAATGTGTGATATTTCAATACCAGAGCATCCAGAAACGCTTTAACAAAATTCAATAAACACTTGAATGAGAAACTAAATAATCAAAGTAACGATAATTGCTTCTTAAATGATAAGTATTTATGATCACGGATAAGTTCGAGTAACTAATAAATTGGCCTTTCTCAGGTTATAAAGAGCACAATTAATCAAGGACAGGAAGTGCCACAGTTTCTTAATTGACGAAATCTGTTTCAGTAATCGTCTAATTGTAGATTTAAATTCGAATGCAAGTTTAAAATTGCAATTTAAGATTAAGCGCATAACTTGGCCCTCCAACGTTTTTAAGTAGAAACAATAAATTCATCGACACTAATTGGTGGTTTTCTCCAATTTATCAGCTCATTACATCACAGTAGCGCGAATAAAATAAAATATGTGTGCGGAGCTGTACGTGCGCCGCCGTGGGCAGATCATTCGCATGCGATAAGCGTCGGTCAGGCACATCGTAAATTCAAAGAGCAGACCTCTGCCGAACTACAGACCTGATTGTGAGCCTTAATCAGTTGTGCCTACTCGGAGCCCACGGTCACCGACTCAACACACGCCCCTCGGCTCGGTTCGCTCGACTCACATACGACCAATATTGATCACCTCTACCGACAATTAAAATAATAATTAAAATTTTGTTAAATGGACAAAAAAAATTAATCGTTTTGACACAGTTACATTGAGACAATTCTATAAGGGTTGTTTATTTGTAACGGATGCTTAACGTGGTGCCTATATTGTAGGATTATTAATTTATTGGAGCGATTACCATACAACAAAATATAATAAATAGTTTCGGAGGTTGAATGACAAATGACCTAATACCAAAAGTTATTGCTTTTGGTATTAGGTCATATTTTGTCGTAAGTGTTAAAAGCAGTAGGTATTCATGGTAATAATAGGCTAATCAAGGTTCTCTTACTACTATTACTTGCCATTTCCGTAGTGTATGATTCATATACCTATTCGTTTTCAATACCTACAATAGGGAAACTGCATCGGTTCACAGGAGCCCTTGACAATAACTTCGAATTTATCCGAGCGAGCGGCTGCACTTTGAAGACGACCACTGCGTTGCATGCATGCAGATGAGCGGACAACGTTTAATCGTTTAATGGAGACCACATTAATGTATCAGATTGAATATTTATTTCTTATTTGAAAAAATAAAGGCAGAGTACAATTTCTTATCGATGCAGCAGAAGTTTTATTAAGTAAAATTTATTTCAACTTGTACAATACGATGCTGAATTAAATTTTGTAATGATAAATAGCTAAAGAGCCTTTGATTTAATATACTAGAAAAAGGATTATTTGTCTTTTAAAGAAACTTAAATCGATTGGATTTTAGTACATAACTCACATTTCAGAGCCTTTAAATAATTTAAACCTAATGAATTCACTCTACAACTGTGAATAACGCACAAATACCGTATAAATCATCGTCGAGAAAATGAAATTGTAATGGAGAAATAAATTGTCAGAGAAACCAATCCAGTCACAGCTATCTGTCGCAATACTAATGTAATTTAGAGCAACTGAATGCGTACCTACTCTAGATCAAACTTGGATATTAGACGTCCTTCAATACGTATGTATACAGGTTATTTAAAAAATAAGTCAGATCAGTACCTATCTAAACCGTTTTTGTTCGCCCGTTAATTTAACCCAGTGTAAGGCAAATTAACCCCTCCTCTAAGCAGGGTTAGGCAGTAAGACGCCACGGGAGCCTACTTCGGATTATAACGAATGTCTCGTGTCTTCAGAATGTGGTGGGTTCTAGGATATTTGAGCCCTCACGATGATATCCTACACCGTAAGAGCTATGGTAATATTTTTTTCTTAAAGACAAAGACATTTTGGTGCACCGTCGGTAGAGATTAAAACCCACAACAACCCTAGAATGAAAGTCGGGGTATCTACCACTAGACGTTATAATGATAAGTATTTTAATAAATAACAACCCTAACGTGAAAAAAACTCGATATATTTATACCCTGGCAAACTTCCTGTGACCATAGTTTATCTAAAAATTTGCCCGTAAAAATCTTTACATTATTTTATTGAAACCAATCCTAATTTAATTTTGTGTATTGACATCTTTCAGGTTAATAATCTTGTGTCGAATAGCTATTAGCATCGTTACGTAAAGTTTAAAGATATTTTAGCAAGCATTGCCTCGTACACGTAACACAATTCAATGAAACCAAACACAAACACTAATGACAATTAGTACATGGTCTGTCGAGCGACGGCGCGTTTAACCCGATTATATCAAGCATTATCGCAACATCTGTGGCATAAAATCGCTGTGCCAACAATACACCACAGATTCTTGCGCCATGACAGACATGCAAGACAAACCAGATCTACAAAACCGCATTATTAACAACAAAGGATTTTCAACTATAAAATTTCCAACCAGTTTAAATTTACTTAGTACGAATATCTTTTCGTAATATTATTTAACATTCAAATCTACCGAAATTGTAAAAATCATGTAAAAAGCACCCGCATGACATTATGCAATTTGGACATTGTGCACCTAAACGAAAAAATGCACAGCCTAAACCGCTATGGCCCTAGAAACATGAAGTTTGGAGGGCGTGTTCTTTGTGACGTGTAGCTATAGCTATTTGCACAATAAAACAGCTACAGGATCTCTACACATCTATAAAACATAATATTATGTTACGAGTTACCCCCTTGCTTACGCCCTTCTGCCTACATAAACTCCTACAAGCAAAAATTGCATTAACATTTTTCGACAGTCACTAGTCAATGCGATGACAAGAACGTTTGGTCTGAACGCTGACAGTGAAAAATTACATGTTCTGAGCCGAAGTTGGCGGTGGGATCATTCGATGGTTCTAATCTACACTAATATTATAAAGAGGAAAGATTTGTATTTTTGTGTGTATGTGTGTATGTTTGTAATGAATAAACGCAAAAACAACTAGACCGATTTCAAAGATTCTTTCACCATTAGAAAGTTACATTCACCCTGAGTAACATAGGCTGACATACTGATCCCGATATTCCTACGGGATCGGGACTTACGCGGGTGAAACCGCAGGACGCAGCTGGTACCTTATGTATTGCCGTCCATCGGATGTTTTGATGTTTCATATCTCATATGCGGTGTTGGTATAGTGATCACGAAATTATATACCTACTACCGTGATAGTGATGCAATGAAGTCAGCTTAGTCACCGCCAATATGAAAGACCTGTCAATTTTGCAATGTTAATTTGCTTTGTAAGTAGGTTTATCTACCTATATCATACCATTATAACTAATGCAAAATGTAATATTACTTTGCTGGTCATTACGTTGAAATATTCTAATGTTTAAATAACGCAAACTTGTACCAGACTTCTCAATGACATTTTGATTAGCTTTACTTACAAAATACTTTGTTCCTCTTTAATAAAGTTATTTTGATGAAACAAGAAGAGAAATCGATTCGAGTATAAAATACCAGAAATACGAAAGGAGCCGTGCAGTCCCATATGCAGATAAAGTCACGGTTTGACCTGAATTACACAACCCATCGGGCTCTAGTAGGGTACCTACCGTGTAACCTATTCGTTGAAAAGAAATAATAGGTTAATTTCAACTCATCAGACAACGACACCATAGCAATTACTAAACCGTTCACGCCAAATTTTAGTTTTCTACAACAACACGTCTATTATAAATAGATTTGGCGATGACGACTGTCTTTAGCAACATCAAAATAGCACGGATGCACTTATCCAAAATAATTATGGAAATTAGTCGTAATACTCGTGACTCTAATGATTTCTAGGAATAGTCGAGTCATATTTTATTATTTCTATGTTTTATGTACTTGAGCTTATTAATAAACTAGCTGTGCTCTGCGGTTTCACCTGCGTAAGTACCGATCTCGTTGCATTATCGGGATAAAATGAAGTCTTTGTATTATTGTAGGTCTCCAGCTATTTATATTCCAAGATTCATCGCAATCGGTTTATTAGTTTTTGCGTGAAGGAGTAACAAAGTCACATACAGACATTCATACATACTTGCAAACTTTCGCGTTTATAATATTAGTAGGATAGGATAGAATATGTCTGTTAAACACGTTAAACAACGCTACATAAACTGACATCGTGTTTGAACTTTAACAACGTCCTTCTGTTTGCAGAGTTAATAAATTACGATTTTGTATTTAGAACAAATTAGTTTACATACTGTAGTTGGAAGTAACAACTTTCCTTGCGTCAAAGCAAGCCCCGCGGCTCTACGACAATGTTACTTGGAAGACTGCACTCCTCTCACGCAAATGCCAAAGTTATGAAACCATCATAGCATTAACCACTGAACAAAGACCTTAGTGATGTCGGACAAACAAATGGTATTGTTTAATTTAAAGAGGTCACTGTAAAATGGTAGTCATATTGTTGTAGCAAACATAAGATTCCTCAATTGCTTATTATATGTCACAAAGTGCTCTAGTTATACGGCACTTGCCGAATCGTGGGAAAGGTCTATTGAATTAAATATATTACGTAAAGTCACTTACGACCGTTAGAAGCGGTAGCGCAGTTGTAATGAGTAATTTAAAGGGAAACTAAAAAAATACGTACAAGTACATGTTACACATACATTACTTTATCAGGTAAGTACCTAAAGCAAAACAACTACAATAACAAAATGGGAAAGTGAATTTTAATTTAGGAACCGTTAAACGTACGTACAGACGTAATTTACGACAATCAATCAGGGTCACTTTGCCAACTAATACTTATAACTAGGTGCGAATGCGAAAATACAATTTGCTCGGAATCTCGATAGCGTGAGATAGTCAATCTCTAACAAACCACCGACTCTTTACTTTGTAAGCTAACCTTGATGCGTTTGGAATAAAATAGCTTACAGTGTGGAGTAGGTACCTAAACGTAATCAATAAACGACATAAACTTTTTATAACCCTACTTGCACCAGCCAGGGTTTGTTTTCAAGCAGAGATTTAGGCAGGATATATTTAACATACGCTTGTTTTGAAGGCTATATCACGACATGGGTGTTTCCCATTGGTCAAGACTTGGTTATATTAAGCTGACCAATAGAAAACATCCAAATCGTGACGTAGCTCCTAACTCATTCGAAACAAACATTCGAAATATGTTTTCAAAAATTTTGATATTATGTTTGAATGAAAAACAGCTATTTTCAAAAGGAAAGTTCTGTTTATTATATTAGTAGTCCAAACTAAAAAGAATAATATCAACTTATTTAGGGTTATGACCTCTAAGAATATTCTCAGAAATAGGTAGGTATTTATAAAAATATTAAATAATAATAATGATAATAGTTGAAAAACAGTTAGCTTTTTTAAGATATCGCCTAAACACCTATAACATTCCTCTAACAAACCTCTTTTCAACAACCCTCCCTCCTCCGTCCCCGAACACATTTTAGTACGGTCATTCTATGTTTTTTAGACAAACAAATTTATAAAGTCTTGAAACTTTGGTGACATATACCTTTGGATGTGGTCTTCAAGATCCAACACTCTCCCCCCCTCTCCACCCGCCGCTACCCCAAACCTAACCTACAAATAAAATTAAATTATAAAAAAAATAGTAATAAAATTAATTAAATGTAATAGAATATATTAAAATAAATAAATTTTATAGGTACCTATTGAAACAATAGAACTTATTTTCATGTTTTTCTACTTGTACGTTTGTTTGTTTATCTGTTTTTAGTTTGTCTATAGGTCTGTGGCTATGTCTACGTGAATCTGAAAAAAGGCTCATCCGAATGCAACTAAATTTAGTTTTAAGATAGCTTTAGACTTCGATTAACATATATGCTACTTTTTATCCGGACATCAAGTCCGGTTATCCGAAAATTAAATCCGGTTATCCGCAAATTATATTTTTTTCTTCTTTTTCATAATTAATCTGAATTTTGTAACGAAGAAGTATGTCAACACATGATTTCCGGATATACCGTTTCCTTTACCGTCAAACTTGACGGTAAAGGGTAGTGTAGCGGCAGGTGGAGGGAGGGGGAGAGTAGTGGGTTTTGAACATCACACCCAAAGGTATAAGTCAACTTAGTTTCAAAACTTTATACATTTGTTTGTCTGTAAAACATAAATACGGTAATTATATGTAATCAATGTGTGGGCAACAAATAGTACGAAAGTTTCCATAGTTTTGTATATCCGGAAACCATGTTTTGACATATTAGTTTAGAACAAAATTCAAATTATTTATGATAAAGCAGAAAAAAAACATAATTTCCGGATAACCGGACATAAAATCCGGATAATCGGACATCGTATCCGGATAAAGAAAAGTCTATATGTTCGAAGTATAATCGAACTCCGAAGCTATATTCATCAGTAATTTTTCAAATTTTCTGATATCCGGAAATCATGTGTTGACATACTTCTTCGTTACAAAATTCAGATTAATTATGAAAAAAAAGAAAAAAATATAATTTGCGGATAACCGGATTTAATTTACGGATAACCGGACTTGATGTCCGGATAAAAAGTAGCATAAATGTTAATCGAAGTCTAAAGCTATCTTAAAACTAAATTTGGTTGCATTCGGATTAACCGTTTTTCAGATTCACGTAGACATAGCCGCTGACCTATAGACAAACTAAAAACAGATAAACAGACAAACAAACAAACGGACAAGTAGAAAAACATGAAAATAAGATCTATTGCTTCACTAGGTACCCATAAAATTTATTTATTTTAATATATTCTATTACATTTAATTAATTTTATTACATGTATAGATTGTCAAGTTTTCCAAAACCAAACAGGCCACAGCTCGAAAACCATCAAGCCTATCAAGACAAGACATAATTGTTCAGGATTTAATGGGGATCATTTTATCTTTTGACACTTCTTTCATATCTATTATAGTTTTCCCGAAAAAGTGAAAAGTGGAGAGGGGGGGAGAGTGGTGGATCTTGAAGACCTGGATGTCCATGTCACTAAAGTTTCAAAACTTTATAAATTTGTTTGATTTCCCCATACATTGAAAACATAGAATTACCGAGCAATAAGATAAGTTAAAGAAGTTTTACAACTGCCAGTCACTTTCTATTCTCGCGTGAACTAAGGTATATTTGTGCAGCGACCTAATAGTTATGAATTGCACAGATTCAAAGCACTACGACAAGGTACTGTTTATTTAGTAACGACGGGAATGAATACAAGACAGATGTAATTTACTATGGCTGCAGTATTGTCAGTTAGTTTGAGTGGCGCAGGAATTGCTTACAAAGTTTCAAGATTGATGTAGTTACGCGTATAACGCTATAATTGTACTCAAACGGCGCTCGATTTTGTAACATTGATAGATTTAATATACCGAAATCGTTTAGAGATTAGACACACATTTAATGAAGCATAAAAAATGCGTAGTCACAATGAAGAACTCAACCGCACGACGAAAAGCGATGGGTCTTTTCACATGTAATCTGTTTACAGCTGAAATACGAAATTATCTTCGGAACATATGAAGTTTCCTAGGAGGCAATCAATCATGAGTGGGGAGCTCGGGAAGCCGCGTACACGAAAAGCGACGACGAAAGTACTTCCTGTGAAAGCATCGAATAATACACCACGAATCAATCATAGATTTTATGACGATCCATCATGATTTTTCAATGAAAAAATTGAGCATTAAAACTTTTACTCGGGACGACTACTTCCTCAATCCATTTTTGACTCCGATCGATTTAAGCTATTCAGGAAGTATTAAACCACATTTATGTTAACATTTTACAATATAGGTAGATAGATAAACAGCATGTTCTTCTAGATACACACATGAAATTCATTGTCCCGACTGAATGACTGACAGACTGTACTAAATATCAAAGCACACCATAAACTGCTGGTCCTAGGGACGTGAAATTTGTAGAGCGGGTTTTTTGAAAAACCCGCGGGATGGGACCTTACGCGGGTAAAACAGCTGGACTCTGCTAGTGAAATCACAGAATATATAACTTAATCGGACAATGTTCATGATTACGGTTCTGTAGTAAAACGAATTGTATATCAAACCAGTCTAATCCATAACAAATACCAGTTGTATCCGGTATTTTAGTAAACTTTTACATCGTTTTTGAGAGTTTACTGAAGAAAACAATCCTAAAAATAAAAGGATCATCCTGAAGTGATGATCATTCTGATATTATCAAAACCTATTTGTGCGACAAGTTACATTGCCATTTTTGGATATTATAATATCAGTATCTATAGAACTGATAATGTATCAATAATATATTCACATGTTAAAGAAACATCTTAAACGCGAAACGAGGCGGCAATGTTGTCTTTCCAGATAGAGATCTAGCCAGCACTCAAGTGCGGAGGCCGCGATCGTCACAAGGGGGTCGTCGTGTGCTATTGTACAAGTGGGTACCAACTTCTGGGATATTTATACATGTATGTCGCTGCACATGAAAAAAACCGGCCAAGTGCGAGTCGGATTCGCGCTTGAAGGGTTCCGTATAGGGCATGCAATATTGTAAGGTTTTCATTCCCGGGTTCCAGGTTTTGATTTCGATATCAAGAGCTCAATCCCGGGATCCCGGGATTAATCCCGGGATTGTATATATCGTTAAAAAGGCGAATTTAATACAATACAAATGTGTAAAATAAAAAACCTTTAATATATTAAAGACTTAGTGGTTTCATTTCGTAAATAAGTTACTCCATGGGCCGACCACCCCACCATTTTGGAATTAAGGTGGACAAATAGCCGCTGTTTAAACTATCGCGCTAAATTCTAGGCACGCCACTAAATTGATGTTAGCAGTAAAATTTTGCACGCGAGCTATAAAAAATACTTATGTCTCAAAAATCGCACTTTTATTATTTTAACCATTTAATCAATGTCCTGCATTTCGAGATGTTAACAGATCTCTTCGTCAGGGGTAGACTAATTTGGGTTTTATTTGAATAGTCCTATTCAATTTCATGAGAATAAATATAGCTTAAAATAAAACCTAAATTTTAACACAAATAGTAAATTGGTTTAATCTCGTTATCGGATCACTCAATCCCGGGATTATAATTTCGAACTTTTGCGTCCGAGATCCCGGAATTCATGCCCTAGTTCCGTACCATTATCATAATTAGGTACAGAACCCTAAAATAAACACAAGACCTCGCGAAATCCATGTACGCAATACTACGCAACGACGACGCCCGTTTCTCACTAGCTGACGTCAGTGGTAAAAATAAATCGCGCTTACGTTGCGTTTTACCGTGAAAAATCACGTTTGTTACCCCCTTAAATATTTGTTTTATTTTGTTTTTGTTGTTATAGCGGCTACAGAAATAAATCTTCTTCGAAAATTTCAACTGTCTAGCTATCACGGTTTATGACATACAGACTAGTGACAGACGGACGGACAGACATACAGCGAAGTCTCAGTAATAAGGGTCCCGTTTTTATTCTATGGGTCCCTAAAAACCACACGCTTCTTTTACAACTTCTGTTTAAACTGCCTATCATATTTAATTTCCTCAATTTAGAAATTTATTTTATTTTAAAAAGCGGAGCACGGCGAAAGAGCCGACGTCGCTAATGGAACTCAGTTAGCTAATTTATCCGCTATTTAGCAGCAAACGTGAGATCCATATCGCGTATTTTGTAGTTTAAGTTGACTTCGGAAGCGCGCTTCGTATTCGAGGCGGGCGGGCCGATCGAATTACATCGAACGACGTTGAAATTATTTATCTTTAATAGATTAATAATCGCGAATTTTTAAAGTAGCTACTATTTCTACTAGTGAGACCGTTTTCTAATATAAAATAGATAAGGGAGAAAATCAAATTTATATAGCTAAGATAAAGCTTCGTCTCTTAGCACATTATACATTCTCTCTGAGATGCTCGTGAATCTCAGAAGATTCAGTTAGACTGGGAGATCGTTTGAATTATACAATACGTCTCTCTGAGCGTATGAGGTTGTTTCGCACACCTGTTGGCATCTTCTTAAAACGAATAAAGAAATACACCTTGTGTTTCCGTACAGACGTTCTTTGTGAAGATCGTGATCATCACAATACATTAACACTTGAAAAACGGTAGACAATTCCGTCCTCACGATTTAAAATACTGCATAGAAGATAGGTAAACATTTCAAAGTTACAGATAGAAAATATACTAAGAGAAATATTACAGGTTTTTTTTGTTGTAATTCTGATATCAATAGGATTTTCAGTGTCTATCTATATCGGTAGTTTTGCAGGGAACGGCAACCATAATTCTATTTAAAATCAGCAGATATGGAGTCACCATAAGAGGAAGTCACGGGTGTAATCGTGGCCATCTCGGCGAGCCCTGTTGTGTTGCTAGCTGCGAGAACATTTAAATTATCGTGAAGCCAGATCCGCGCAGCCGTAATCACACCGTTCATTTGTAAGTTAGACCAGGTAACAGTAAAGCCCGACTGAACGAAAGTAAGTATCGCCATCAGATTACCTGGAGACTCTCAAGCTCAATATTATTCAGAACTGAGAAAAACAATCGTGCCTCGTTAAATTGCGATAGCGAGCTCGCGATTGTTTGCATCGACTACTTTAATATACCTTATGGGTACTATGCGAACGTAATATACTATACGATCACGCAAAAGTCTTTACTTGTAGATATATCATACGAATTAATCTTTTTGAAGATTGATCTGTACTTGGGTATCCTTTAGTTAGGAGTATCTGTAGACTGGACTATAATATCTGTGTTTTAGTGAAAAAGATACGCACAGACATACATACATAAAGTAAGGTAGTCAGTGATCGAGTAATGCTAATGAGACCGACTGGGTAAAAGGGACAATTGATAGCCAGTTACTTTGGATCATTACATATATTAAAGCTTAATTTTTTCTGGGTCTGAATTCAATCGGTTTGTAAAATATTAAACATATTGGGATGATATATTTTTTATAATGAGGAATTGGATTTAAAAAAATATTTTTCAGAGTTTAAGGTGTACTGATAGAGGTATTAACCCTTTACATAAATAAATATAAACAAAGTTTACCTACATATCTATGTATACTCTAAATATCTGTTTAGAATTTTTTAACATGGATATGAAGATAAAAAAGAATGTGAAATATAAAAAGTCGAAAGGCCCAATTTACAATTCTAAAAGATAATACGAGTATAAGCTCATCCATCGATACAATAAATCTATTGCTACCGCTATCGAGGCACAGCATACAAATACGAAATTGATTGCTTCTTGCGGCGAATGACATTTCAGTATCCGCGAGAGGGGGAGCGAAAGCTCAGGGAGGGAGACTTCACACTGACATTTGAATAGGTCTGTCTCGGCATGTACCGGCACCAGCCGACGTCCAACGAGAGGCGACAATGTACCACGAACACTGAACAACATTCCCATTTACTTTTATTCAACTGACGACAATGAGGCACCTTATTTTTCAAGAGCTGGGTTCGAATGCATCGGTTTATGGGTACTTGTAAAGATACTAGGGAATTTAAAATGTCGTTTAAGAATGTTACTTAATGACTGCAGATAATAATACCATTTTATTTAGTTCCCAAACTTTAAAAATGGGAAATGATTAGACACTGTAGGTTATTTATTATAAAGGACCGTGATGACATTATAATAATTTAAGTTTGGATATAGGTAGTAGAGCCCTTTATTATTATTGCAAACGTGATCGCACATGGTGGAACCGTGGAACACATTTCGAACAATAAATGCGTCATAACGCTTCTGCATTAGATTATCTGTATGCGATACGTGTCCTGAAATAATGTTATGGCTGTGTGTCGGTTCAAGCGAACGTTTCGATAAAACTACTGAAATAATGTTACGGAGCCCGCAAACTATTCCCTTTGTATCCAGAGATCTTAGACTTTCTTGAGAATTATTTATGAACAACTGACGTCTACTAAAATGAATTGTTAAAGTATTATTGAGTTCCGATCTAAATCTCATAAATAAACAAATAGCAAATACGATATTCAAGTGTGAATTGTTTGACTGATGTCGTGTATTTTCTTTCTTTATAAACGAACATGAGGACGTATACCCTATAATCACGACAAATATACGGGGTGCATTATCTTATGTAAATCCGAATAGCAAAAGCTGCAAGCTACAAGTTTCAGGATTCCACGGCAACTATGTGAGAACTTCGCCTAACAGAGGAGTCTGAGAATTGTTTGTATATATTTGTATAAGAAATGAGAAACAAAACATTCCTTTTTTACTTACATTATCAAATGTTTTAGTGTCAAGAAGTCGCGAAGGCTTAAAAGGAACTATTTTTAACCCCCGACGGAAAAAGAGGGGTGTTATGTATAATTGCGTCGTAGCCATACCTAGAGAAAATAACTGCCCATTTGTAAGTCACCCTAATTTCAAGTCATCGTGATTGGATCACCACATAAACAGTTATAAATTAAATTTATGCCAGCAATCGAATCAATAATAAATATGCAAATAGAAATAATACAGGTTTGCTGGAGCCAGAGGCTGTCGAAGGGCAGGGGGTCGCATTCACCACCTGCACCGCTAATTGCCGCACCTCCTAGCGCAGTGAACAGTTACACACGGTTCGTAGTGACCCCGTAAGTTCTTCATAAGTAAATACTGTTACCGCGTTTCTGATTACATCAAAATGTGCTGCATAGCACCCATTATCTATGATTAAATCTTTGCTAGCACTGCCTCTCCCTTGAAATGCTTTTCAAATTCCTTCTCATCATATTAGAAGATTTACAAAAGTAATAAAAAAAACTACAGATTACCAAATAAATATAACATTTTGGCACATATCATAAAACACTAGGTAATTTCAACTGAGGCGATGAGTTCGGAAGGTGTTAGTTTATTTGATAATAAAACCATATATCACGGTAACACATAGGATTCGTGAACACTATCTCGTAACCAATAGATAATAAATCCATAGAGTTATTGTAGAGAATCAATGGGCAGGCGTGACCTAACGCCAAAAGGCAAATTGCTATTGTTTATAAACAAGCCGCGAACACCTTTCATGAAACAATGCACTAGGAAGTTGCAGCACACTCGCCTACTTGTAAACACAGATAAGCATTTGATATTGCAAATTTACTGACAACAAAACTTACAAATGTTTGGATATCCTTTAGAAGCAGCAAAGCGCCAACAGATATCATTGCCAGTGTGCTTCCACACTGGCATAACTTTCTGTACTCTACATTATGTAAATTACAGTTAACATTTCAACGCAAGTTCCCCTTTCGAAAAGTACCAAATATTCTTTAAATGTTCTATATATAAGTATTATATCCGTTGTCTAGTCACCGTAACACAAGCTTAGTCGCTTATCACGGGGCTAGATGGCGCTGTGTGTTGTTGACACTATTTATTTATTTATTCTTGTCATCGAGAGTACATATAATTTTATTAAAGTTATAATTTTACACAAAATGTCTTGCAATCCATTTAGTAAACATTTAAATGCAAAATGTGAAAGGTCGCATTGTCGGTCTTAAATGCGACAACATCGGAAAGGGCGATATTGTAAAACAAATGTTAACTAAATAGCAACACGTAACTATTTCGTAGATTCTACGAAACGAGTATGCACTCGTAGTGCTTGTAGTAAAAGTTGCAAGTCCAGTTCTAGTGTTATTGTAATTTGTATCCATTAGAGCAACTAGCCAATTATTATCATTCATATGGTTTCTTATAGGGAGAGTTTAGCGTATCACAACTAACAATTTCAACGTCGTCGATACTGAGTTATGAGGCGGGGAGCTGATGCTTTATTATCCGGTCCATCTCTTCCGCCCTTGTTGGTCTGCGAACACTCGTGTCGCCCGCGCTGGTCTAACGGTCGCGCCCGATACATCCGCGTTATTAATCATACCATTGTATTAGCTACGAACATCTCTAGAAACATGGGTGCATTGATAACAGTAATGGTGATGCCGGTTCTTAATGCAATCAATAACTTGGATTACAGTTAGCGATCTCAACTCACTATTTAATATTTTCATGTTACGTATGGACAGCGACTTATATCTGTATTTTAGGTACTATTAAAGACTGTAGTTTAAGGATGAGTCTGGTGTCAGAACAATTTGTAGAAGTCGCGTGCCCGCCCACCGCCATCATCAGGCGGCGCGCCTGTTCACCTACCCTCTCTCCAATTATGATAACCATCACTCAAGGCGAGCGGAACGAAAGGGGGCAGGCACCGGTTAAAACGTAAAATTACACTTCATTTTTTTATCGACGTCGAGCATACAATAAAAAACAAATATTCTCATGGCGAGTATCGACGAAACGTGACCGGTCTTCGTCAAAATAGTCGGCCGTTGTCTCGGCGGCACTTTACATCCACACCAAGTGCTAAAGTGTAAAACGCTGCAGTGAAATTTATATACTTCACGTCACGATTATTGAATAATGACTTTACAAATTATTGGCGTCGAAGCATAAATTATGCTCATTTGTAATATCAGTTATCGCGTGACATTTAGATAACAATGTTTAAGCATAATTTGAACATAGACTTTTAATTCTAAGTGGTAAATATTAAGTCTTGTGAAGAATAATAAAACATGGATTACAACATAATAAAACACAGTTTTATAACACATATTCAATAATGTGATGCACTAACAAATACAAGCGTGTGTCAGTTGCATAAAATATTAGTGACTTTTTATTTATATGGTGCCTCGTTAGTTTAGATCGCCGAAGGGAGTGTCCATTTATATCTCGTTGTCGAACCACATGTTTTTACGTGAGCACCGAGTGTTACAACAAATTCAACAAACAACCGGCCGTCATCTATCAAAAACGCTAACGAGCTCAGAAGCCGCGGCAGTTTAGAATCACTTGACTATACTCAGAGCTCAATAACATGCCATGATTTTGATCAAATAAACTATTCACAAAAACAGATTTCAATTTAGATAATTATTATTGAGCTGGATACTTGTTAAAACCCATTACTGTTTTATCCACAGAAGGTCAATATTGACCCCAAAGTGCTCTTTCTTTTTAGGTGACCCTGACAGCTAACCTTATACCATAAAATTACACAAATCGAAGACAAAAATAGTTCTTGCGCATTTATGGGTGGTTTCGATTTCTTCTACAGGACAGACAGGGGCACGGTCGCGTTCGCGAATGCTTGGTTCGTTCGGCTCCGTTCGGTTCGTCCTGGGGCGTATTCATGGAGTTCTGTGGTAAAGTAGCAGGATAAGTTATGGAAAGGAGTAAATAGATGGTTCTACCTACGAATTTTATAATAAAATTCTAGAGTGTAGGAAAGGAATGCGAGGCTGGCACCACAGAACTCTGGTGGTGGGTCCCGGGGCGGTTTGGGCGGTCTTGGGCGGGTTGTGTGTTTGTGGATAAGATAGTGTTTTAAGTAAATTTTTTTTTTTATGTTTATTATTTTGTATATTATAACTTATTTGAACAGATAGACAGACAGACAGAGTTACTTTCGCTCTTGTAATGCTAGTAAGGATTATTATAGTATAGATTATTGCTCCAGTTCCACTTTTCTTCAATAATATATATGCGACAATGTAAATCACATGATTACTGCAAAAAAAAAATATACAAAAAAAACCCCATGAGTTTCTTGTGTCTTCTTCTCATGTCATGGAGGTCGCGATCCGAAGACATAGTAGAGTAAATTAAACAAAAAAAAATGACATGTCAAAGAGATATCTTGCTAATATCCGAATGAATAAACGTACTTTGATTTTTTGATTTTTTTTTTTTTGATTTTCTATCTATCTTTATAAAAGAAAATTTTGTTAGTTACACTAGTTACATTTTTTTTTTAAATTTATTTTTCAATTAAACGATCCTTAAAAAACATGTACCTACCTAGTTACTTCACACAACATCGAACTGCATAGCATTTTGATTCAACGAAGTTGGACAAACACATCAAAATCACATTTTCCCCGGTCTTTATCGCGTATTATTATTTATTTTTTTATCTCGACGTTACACTATTTATAAGTATAACTCAAGAATAGCTGAATCGATTTGGCTGAAAATTGGTGGAGAGGAAGCTTAGAACCAGGAGACGGACATAGGATACTTGGTTTTTTGTCTCTAAGGCGGAAGAAAGTTTGCCGGGTAAGCTAATAATCTATTTATTTAAACTACCTATTTAATAATCAAGCAACAAGCAGTATTGAAGAATGTATGTTCGTTGTATGTGGAGAAGGATTCTGGAGTTCAAACAATGACTTTCTTTACCGGCACTAACTCTAGACCTAAACTCTAATGGACGGCGTACAATGGATACCTTTTCCAGGAAATCCATACATGGAATATTCATGTGAGTGCAATGAGTATTCCAACGATACCTCGACAATAATACTTTTACGGATCAATAAACGAATATTGTCCAATTGGTGTGTGCGAGAGAAGATTAAGCGAGCAATGATATGGACTGTACCGGATACCCTGTAGTTTCTTCACACGCGTAGATTTAAAAAATCTAAAATTAATTCCTACTAAGAAGCTCCTACGCGCAACTTTTAGATTTCTCGTACGTTGTACATTGTCAGCTTTTCTATTTATTTTCTACAATAGGTGATACGTACGTAGTAGGGTTTATGCGAATATCGGAATCTGCATCAGTAGTATTCGTGGATTATCAGCATTGTGTTAAAAATCAGCATCAGCATCAATCGATGCTGATTTTTATTGTTGACATTTAAAAGTTGCAACGTTTTCGTTGAAGGCGGGACCTAGCGCAAGTCACGTAGCTTTATTTTACACTTATTAGGTTTCTTTCAGGTTAAAATTGAATTTCAACTCAATTTAGCTTATTTCCTTATTTATATTGTGGTAAATGTAATAATTAAATATTTACTATAGAATATATGAGGCATTTACCGATAAACGCTTTGCTTATAAATTAAAGGTTGGAATTCGCAAAACTGTACAATACACCGCATATTTCTACAAATGGTAAAAAGGTTCACAGTAAGTAATGAAGGTAACAAACTCATTATGCTAAACTTAACTACATAAAACCACGGGTAATGATGCGGTTCAAAAACATTTATTTTTACAAAAGACTAGTAGCGTACCGCGATTTCAAGAGTGCTCTATCCTTTAAAATACTGGAATAAAATATACTGTGTGTTCCAGGATTTCAATTTTATTATAAAGAAGTTAACCAAATCGGTCTAGTATAGTGTCAAAGAGTTCCTGTTTCATTCAATCAACAAACTTTCGTTTTTAATATTAGTATGAATTTTGTTATTTCCGAAGCAATTACTACCTTAACAAGCTTGTTATGTGTTAAGGCAATTATGTGTATTGTATTGCTTTACATAAAAATTACATAAACGTTTTAAAAAAGCTGCACCTCTCACTGTGACATGGAAAGAGCGAGCACTTATTCATTTTCTTGGCCAAAAAATAATTATCATTCAGCATGTGTGTGTATTGAAAAGAAGACATATGGACGTATCATTATACCATTTTGTATAAAACTTTCGGTTTTGTGAAAAGAATAATAGATTTTTTTCAACTGATATTATTTTTTTAATTTATATCACCCTCTTGGTTTTGTAGTCAATAGATTTTACAGTTTTTTAGGGCGCGGCGGTAAATTTGGGTTTACCGTTTTTATTGTACAAAAAACTATAATACTGTTACTTTTAATGATTCCATTATAAACATGACCTGTCATTCAAACAACGGATATGACTAAACAGTTTTTGGTTTTAAAACACGTTACAGGATATCGGCAAGCAACGGCATTAAGAGATATCGTTAAACTGTTTCGAAGTTTAGCTAAACAGTGCGAGACAAAGTAACAAAGTCGATTAAACTCGAAGCAATAGTGGGTAAGAGAGGAGCGCATTCAACAAATCCAGCTAGTTAATTACCGGGAGACAAGCGAATGGTGGATATTCTTTCTCATTACGTTGGCGGTAGGGTCTCATTAGGCAGGAATATGTCAGACGCGGCGTGCGTACCACCGGTGGCCGCTCGTTTGTCCTGTCCTACTGCACACGGGGACATTTTTCAGTGTGACGTAATAAATACGCGACAACGCACCTGCTTCTGCACTCACAACGACAAATAGTTGACAGTCGTTTGATCGAGTGATCGTAAGCCGTGTTTATTCAAATTAAGACAGACGATCAATTCATATTTTAACATTACCTACGTTTCATATTTAAATGCTTCGTTAAGTATTTTGAAGAGCGACTTACGTTAAGAATTTATCTCATGAGTAAGTAGGCATATCATGAACACATTATAGCTTTTAACACACACTTATCACTTTCACATTCCTAAATTGAATGTTACAACACGTCGTTTCTATAACGCCATTAGCTCAAATAACCTTTCGTTTAAATGCGTCAATTAAGCTCTTGAGGTCACATTATTCTTACAACATCGTCACAGAGTCGCGGGCAACAACTCGCCAACTCTGAGAGCGTATCAAATTTCAATTTGCATAATAAGGTAAAAGCTCATACGCCGATACAAGCTCGGGCACGCCCCACATTAACAAGATTAAGTCAACATTACGTGACGTATCTCTTGAGGATATGTTTACTTGTGCTGCTGTGCGGTTACTACTGCCTACACAACTTTGTTACATGCATATTTTTAACTGCTCAAGCTCTTACAGTAATGTTTATTTAAAATACAACTATCAATAAAATATATACAAAGTATCACCACAGGTATCACGACTTTTTTTTAAACATAGGTTCATTTTTTATTCTTTTACAATTTAAGATCTACTCCTTTACAGCTATATTAATTAGGTGTGAAGCCTACTTTTAAATTATTTAACACAAAAGTAGGTACGTGTGTTTTCCTATATAATTCTATTCGATAGTCTTTATTTCGGATGAAAGTGTTGTGTCACAAAAAACGTCTTAAAATCTGGTGGTAACCAAATGAGTATTCGACTGGGCGGAGTAAACGCGGGTGGTCCCAGCGGGTGTGCTTCTCACATCTCCGCAATACCCATAATTCAGTGATTCGCGCGAATACTAACTAGCCGACCGAACGTTGTGCCCGCCGCGATATTATATACTTCACCAACATACAACAAGTCACAATATCTCAGTCGACTAGATAAAGTTACCTATCCCATGAATGCAGTGTTCTTTGATAAATATTTATTCGTTCTTTCACGGTTAAATTCCTTTAGTTAATATTGATTAAATCAAATAAAGAAATATTGTTTTATGATTATTGGAAATTCGAAGATTATGGCCGATGAAATTTTAATGTCGATGATATCTCAGTATAATACAAGCACGTAAATACTTAAAGCGCATAATGATATTTTATTTTTAGGGTTTCGTACCTCAAAAGTTAACAAAGAAACCCTTATTAGATCACTCGCTTGCCCGTCTGTCTATCACCAGTCCCCGATTTTCTCAGGAGATTTTCTCGGATGGATTAAGGTCTATGGTCCCTATTAGGTGTAATAATAAAAATCAAGGTTCGAGTTGAGAGGAAAGGATACCTACTCGTTTTTCATTCAAAACTTAGTCAACTGTTTCTTCCCTGCATAAAGACATTAGAGCAAATATCTGTATACCATAAACCTATAGCTGCCATGACCCAACGTTTTGTTTTTTTTTTCTTTCATTTACTAATTGGAATAGAAATAAAATTTAGAATACGAAAAAATTAAAACGTTGGAGCATAATCAATTAATCATGGCGTGTATATTAACAAGAGAGTAGGTGTCCTTTCCCCTTATGAAAATGAATATAGATACTTTCCGTATCAAATAGAAAGGAATATTAAAAAAAAATGTCGAAAATTAAGGTGTCTTCGCATACTTACCTATGTACATAGTTGGTGCAAATTAGTCCTCTAACTAAATTGTATGGGCCCCCGTACAAAACATAGAACTAGCTTTCTATAACGTACCTAACTGCAAACCCTACCAATATACCTAAATGATAACACTTTTATTTAGGCTCTATAATGCTACGGAAATGGGTAAAGATAATGGGTAATATACGGAACCCTTGGCGCGCGAAGGCGACTCTCATTTGACTGGTTATAAGCTGATTTTCGGGTGTAAATTTTATATCTCAAATATTTCGAAAATGCTTTTGAAATTGCAACTCTTGAAACAAACGTTGCTCGCTTAAGGGGACGTTCGACCAAACGTAAGTTAATTCTCGATATTATACGAGGATTGAACTTGTATTTTATCCTTTATTCTCGACTAAACTATCGTTCATCATTATCATTAGACACGGGTCTAGATCGCGTTATAGATAATCATTGTTATTAATTACCTCGACGTTTTAGCAAATGGGTTACACCGGCCGTGGTCCCGAGAAGACTGACTGACTGTCTTCTCGGGACCACGGTCGGTGTAACCGTTTGTTCAGTCATTAATATCCTATGCGCGTTATCCTATGCAATTATATCCTAGCGTTCAGTCAATTATATCCTATGTGAAAACTGCAAAGTTAAAAAATATGAAAATCGTTAAAACAGAAAAAAACGTTTGCAGTAAGTGCTCCTTTACACAGTTAGTATCTACTAGCATGATCAGATATTAACATATGTAAACTTTATACAACCGTTAAGCTCAGGCTTAGCCTTAAACATAATTTTGTAATAATGAGACTGTTGAGATTGCGTGACGTCGAATTAAATGACTTTGCGGTTAGTTTCAATTTGCGGCTACGTTGCTTGTTAGAGAACCTCCATAAACCGTTTATGGCACAGCTTGTAAAACGAATTAAAAATATAATACTTTTAGCTCATTAACTTTTCTTGATTCCAGTTCCCAGTTTTATTACTACAGAAATAAAGATAGGTAGCTAATAAATAAGGATTAATAAATACAAATACATTCAGAATATGATTTATATCAGAACAATAAACAAGTATGTGTCAGGCACTGCTAGATACATTGCTAAACAAATACACTGCACACGTTGAAATCATGAAATCAGAAGTTATAGCAAACATTTAAGACCTCGCGCATCTACGATTTATTATTTTCATAAATATTGTATTCAGGATTACAGAATTTACGGCGGAATGTTTATAGAAACTGGCGAAATCAGATATAACTTACTCTTAGTCATGTTTAAATGATTTGACGTGATCTTTGGACCGGCATTTCATAAACTTGATAGTGATCCCAGTCTTATAAAATTAAGTAAACAAATGTCTAGAATTAAGTAAACAAATGTCTAGAATAACTAGATGCGCCCCGCAGTTTCACCCGCGTTAATCTCGATCCCGCGGAATTATCGGGATCAAAGTATACTACATCACTTACTATCCGAAATATATATGCAAATTTTCATCGAAATCGGTCGAACCGTTTGACCGTGACAAGGGAACAAACAAATATATAAACAACCTTTCGGATTTATAATATTAGTGTGATTAATCAACCACTTATGTTCCATGTCTTTGATAATAAAATAAATCAAGATAGACGCGCCGTAGAGGGGTTTAAAGAAGGGTAGTATATTCACAAATGAGGCAAATAAGCTGCAAAAGCAAGCCATCGGAGATGCATCAATGCACCACGAAACCACTTTGCTGGAAGCACATCGCCTACTCGGCAAATAGTTCAACTCGTTCCAACGTGTACGGATAGTGCACGCCAGATACACTTAGTAACAGCAATTGTTTAAAGGCAAATGCAGTTGTAACGGGTGTAGTGCCGATGCTTCGCAACTATAACGCAGAATTAAGAGGTTTGTACACTTCGATCGTGTAGTGCCGGAGAAACCAGGCGCAATAAGAAAGTCAATTTAGTTCGCTAACGAGATTGGATGAAAGGCGGGTGCTTGATTAAGCTCAATTAGGGATGGAGTTTTCGCTACTCGGTGACATTCTGCAAACGAACTGCGACTCTATGTTTCTGTTATCTATGAAATGCTTTGTCCTGTCTGACTAACTGATCAACGCCCAGCCTAAACCGCTGATAGTAGAGAGTTGAAATTTGGAGAGTGTTCTTTATATGATGTAGGCATCCGATAAGAAAGGGTTTTTGAAAATTCCCACGGGATCGGGAGTGAAACCGTGGGACTCACCTAGTTAGGAATATAAAAGGTTAATAACATGTTGTATTAGGTAGTACCTACCTACTCATTGAGTATTGTATATAAAATATTATTACAGATTATAGCAACCAGTCGACGAGACCATTAAAAAGCCTGTGACAGTTTCTTATTAGTCGAAATTATAAGAAAAGACCTCGACAAATAAAATAAGTTAAAACGTGTTATAATCATAACGAGTACGTAAAGATAAATATTTTGTAGAGGTTTTTAACCGAGATGGTAGTCACGCAATCGCAAAGGTGTCGATGTAAAGTAAGGTAGGTGAAAATATCGGTTATTGGAATGTGGTATTATTGAAAACATTTGCATTCATAATAGCGGGTAACAAGCGAAGATAGCAATCGACTAGTTCGCGCAGCGCCGACAAATGATAGCGGTTGCAAGAGCAAGCGTAGTGATGTGAACCAATATCGGTAAATATAGTCTAGATTAGATTATAATATTATTTGTCTTGAATTTTCACACGTTAGCCATCTTTGGACTATTTCACTCTGGACATGCGTTATTAAATCCTTCCTACTAATATTATAAACGCGAAAGTTTGTATGTATGTATGTCTGTATGTAAATTTGTTACTCCTTCACGCAAAAACTACTGAACCGATAGCGATGAAACTTGGTATATAGAGAACCGAAGACCTAGATTAACACATAGGCTATTTTTTATCCCGATATTCCCGTGGGATCGGGAATACGCGAATATATTATTTAATTTTTTACACAGTCATTGTCAGCAATAATTCGTTATCTATCACCGCAGATAAAAAAAAACAAAATTTCATCTGTTATACGAGTACATAGTTTAACTTCTCAATTGCACATCGTCTGTAAAAATAAGCAAAACCCCCTTCCACATATCATAAAAACTAAGCAACGCAAAATCCTCCCCGCCATAATAGACCTAAAAATCCGAGACGTGACAGGAACGCGACCTACGCAAGAAACCACAGGACACATCTAGTTAGTAATCGATAAAAATGTTAATTGAATTTACATTATTTTTATATGAGCCGAAGTGTAATATATTTCTGTTTAAGTACCACTATCATAATACCTACGTTCCACTTCCAATATCGTCGAAATCAAAAAACGAATACCACCATCATTATGCCGTCGAGCCTGCCGGCATACTCGATATCTACTCATAATTACTGTTATTAAAAATTGTCGTGCCTCCAGGATCAGTGCCACCATATCGAGAAAGACCAGCACTTATAAACAAGAATATTATTAATACGCAAGCAAACTAGATACATTCATTCTTGTTCAGTGACTCTACATACCAATTAATTTGAAATGATACTACAATTAAACATGCTTGTTGCAGGTAGACGTTTAAAAAGTACTAAGTAGTAATGCTAAAGCAAACAAATGTAATGTAAGGCCCAGATTAACAATGGACAAACAACATCTTATACAACACCTACAGACCAAACCTTTCGTATTCAAAGTATACTCGGTCGTACCTTTTGTGTTAAATTCGATATCCTTTTAAGTAGAATGAAACTTATAACCGTTGTCCGATATGTTCAGTTCACACTGAGTAAAGTTCAACGTATGTAAATCTACTAAACATATTACAATAAACTTTAACTTGTTTTTAAAACGAAATAAAAAATACAAGATAACGAAATTAAAAACAATTCCGTAACACGTACAAATTCCAACAATTTTTAACGTTATACGGCAGCGGTTACTAATTACAAACATCTGTACGATTTAACAAAGATTTATTTGCATAATCTTCACATGCCGCGACAGAATACAATTACCATTAAAACAAACTACGATCCGAGTGTAACGAGTAGAAGGTTCTACGAATGTTACAAAAATATTTACATCTGAAATGTTTTAAGTACTGAAAATATGAGAGCGTAGAGACAACTCTGCGTCTAACAGATGTATTAAATTACTGACCCGGCAAAATCTCTGAAAGAGTTGAGTTTCATTATTAAAGTAATGGTTCCGTGCCTCACTCGACGATAAAGTAAATAAAATATCCACGTTTCGCTTACATTTGCAAAAAAAAAATGATGGCGCGTACAAATACTTTTAAAAAATTACGTTATTAAAAAAAACTGGTGTAGAAATTAACTGCCGCGTAGGCCCTTTCACCCGAAAGCCGACACTTTTAAATACTGACTAAATATCATCCCCAGAGATTTAAAAACCCTGTAACACATGGTGACGTTAATTTTCAAATTAAAGATAACATATTGCTGGCGGCTTACACTAAATATTTTAACCTAAATACATTTAAACCGGGCTCAAATGTATTTAGGTTAAATATATTTAACCCGCTATTTTTCAAAATGAAGGTTTTTGTTTTCAAAATGAAACTTGGTCAGAGAGTGCGAGCTTTGGGAACTTGATATTTGCAAGATCAAAAAGATAAAACGCGTGTAAAGACTGTGTTCACGTTTTACTTAGGTATTGAAGTTTTGACAGAATGCAATAAATATGTTAGTAAAGCATTTTAATTGAGTATAATGATTCGTAGGATAATGTAAAATAGGAATCTCATCATGTAGGCCAAGCAGCAGAGAAATCACATTACAAAAGGTGGTGTAACAAATTTTATGATTTTATGTTATTTAGCTTGATATAAATTCAATTTCTTGACCTTGGGGCACGACGGGGTATGTCCGATATTTTGAGTTTAATATGCTTTTTGCACATAGTGTCTCGATAATAAGTCGTATGACAAAAGTGTCTAAGAACAGTATGTAGAAGTCAAAAACTCTTATATTCTGTCCATACATGTCAATTCTGTAAGTCTTACAGGTAAAAAGTTACAATCAAAAGAAGAAAAATGTTAAATGCGCCATTTAGGACACCGTGTCGTACTACTAGCGCCATCTTGTAGGCGGCCACCACAAATAATTTGTTGTTGCTTATTATGGAAACGATTAAAAAATAATTGTCGTAGAAATCTATACTGATTTTATATAATGTTGTTTTTTCTTTTTTTGATTGTAACTTTTTACCTGTAAGACTTACAGAATTGACATGTATGGACAGAATGTAAGAGTTTTTGACTTCTACATACTGTTCTTAGACACTTTTGTCATATCACTTACTATCGAGTAGGGCATGAATCCCGGGATCCCGGGATATCGTAATCCCGGGATCTCGGACGCAAAAGTTCGATATTATAATCCCGGGATTGAGTGATCCGATATCGAGATTTGAGCAATTTACTATTTGGGTATAAATTAAGGTTTATAGCTATATTTTTCCTCATGGAATGATTGAATAGAACTATTAAAATTAAACCCAAATTAGTCTAGCCCTGAGGAAGAGATCTGTAAAGATTTAGAAGCGTAGGGAATTGGTAAAATGTTTAAAACAATAAAAGTAACGTGATTCATTGCAATTTTTAAGACAATTATTTTTTATACAAGCTCGCATGCAATTTTTTTCTGCTAAAAACATTTTAGTGGTGCGCCTAGAATTTGGCGCGAAAGTTTAGACACTTTCGGGTTTAGGCTATTTGTCCGCCATATTTCCAAAATGATGGGGTGGACGGCCCTCGGGGTAACTTATTTACGTAATGAAACCACTAGTCTTAAATATTTTAGATTTAACACATTTTTATTGTATTAAATTCGCTTTTTTTAACGATATCTAAAATCTCAGTATCAATCCCGGGATCCCGGGATTGAGCTCTTAATATCGATATCGTCCCGAGATTGAAACCTTCCGATATTGCATGCCCTACTATCGAGGCACTATGTGCAAAAAACGAAATATTAGCAAAGTATCGGACATACCCCGTCGTGCCCCAAGGTCAAGAAATTGAATTTATGTCAAGCTAACTTAGCTAAATAACATAAAATCATAAAATTTGTTACACCACCTTTTGCAAGGCTACGTAAGAGGT
The DNA here is from genome assembly GCA_958496205.1 of Idaea biselata. Classification (NCBI taxonomy): domain Eukaryota; kingdom Metazoa; phylum Arthropoda; class Insecta; order Lepidoptera; family Geometridae; genus Idaea; species Idaea biselata. The sequence continues at coordinate 24,436,977 of OY292400.1, read as the reverse complement.
GATTTCCCTGCTGCTTGGCCTAATGTTTGAACAATACAAATATATTTTTTTACGTTAATACACGTCTAATTCATAGATATTTAAAATAGTAAGGATGCTCTTGTATGATGTTAAGAGGTCTTTTGCCGGGGTATCGAACCAAAAGAAATCATTTTTTTCTTGAATATAGAAAAATCATTAATTAATATTAATGATTTTTCTATATTCAAGAAAAAAATGAACAGATGAAAATTATAAAAATAATCTACGAATTATCAAAAGTCACGTAAAAGTCGGCAAAATGACATTTGGAAAAACTGTTCTATAATGATCGAAACCTATATGATATTTCTGCACAATTAATGTTTAGTAGAAAAAAACACATTTTACTTTATATAGGCATTTAAAACTTAACTAAAAATGGCGTGGGTGTAATGGTTAGGCCATATTAACGTCACTGACTTAAACAAAATGTCAACTTTTAAGACGATCACTAAATTATTTATTAAATTTGTTGTATTGAAAATGGATTCCAAAGTGTTACAAAAGGTGTACGATCTATCAGTGTGGAAATTAATCATTAATTAATTAATCCATCAATAAAAAAACCTCCAAATAACTATCAACATCAGCCTTAATAGAGAGGCGTGTTTCGTATTCATTAACTCAGAATTAATTAAATAAATACACAATTTTAGCGATTTTCAAGCAGTATCGTGTCCTGAATTGTTTGTTTATACGAACAGAAGTCCTATTTTAAGGCTTTACTTAATATCAATAACCGTACGTTGCCCTGGCTATTTGTGTATGCATGTCCCTATCTGAATACAAGCAATTTATATATTAAACTTACAACTTGAGGAATCCATATAGAAATGTAACATCAAAGGAAAAGAAACACTTTTATAAAACCCCATTACTCTCACGGAGACATCACGACTCAGCGGGTGTGATCCGTTTCAACGCACAATGAATACGAAATAAGAAATCAACGCAACCGCACTTACCCTCAGCAATTTTCTTTCATAGCCAATATTTTCAGCTTCGCGTAAGAGCTTCTCTCTAAAATATGTAGCGTCACGTAGTTGATTTTTTGTTTAGCGTGCAGTTTGAACCGGATCTAAAGTTAACGCAACTGTTACCCAACCAAAACGATGCAATAAATCTAAAAGTCCATTTTCATATAAAAGAAAACCGATTAAGGAGCTTTTCTCGATACCGATCTCTTGAATGAAGCTATATATTTTCATGATCGAGCGATTCCAAGATCAGAGACGTCTGACGGCTGGTGCGTAAGAAAATTGAAAAGGAAAACTTTTACTTCACAGTAGATACTATTGTCCTTGGAGTGAGATTCATTTTCATTTTGTTTACATTTTCCTCTCGTTCCATTTAAATTGGTTGTTCTATTACAGCGAAGTATTCTATGAGCCAAAGAAAACCCTTGTTAAAGTTTACTTTGGTGGATTATATACTGGGTGTATGTGTAGAGAATGTATATAGAACGAGACGTTATTATCCCAGTTTTATTACCTACTTTAAACGTTTATCAAGAAGCTCATAAACTCCGAAGAACTTCTCGAGCGAGATAATTTCAATAAGTTATTGTTAAATAGTAATAACTTAGAACAGAAAAAGTGCAAGGAAGGAAGAAACCGCAGTTTTATTCAATTTTATTCTAGACTTGTTTATGTCGATGTTAATTTATTTTTTTATTTATTGTCAGTGAACACGGTACAATTATTGTTATCATTTACATTAATTGACAGAAAAACATTCACATTACAGTCGTCAGTCGCACATTTCTCTCACAAAACTCCAAACACACTGACAAAACTACCTTTTTACTAACTACCTTTTTTCAAATTCAAATTCAAATTCAAATTCATTTATTCAGACAACAAGATCCAATTTGTTAGTAGAAAAGAAAACTTAATAAACTACGTTAGTAAAAGTGAAACAAAACTTAAATTAATATTTCGTGTACCTGGAAGACAAATCAATCAAACGACCACCGCCCGAGTGGTTTTCAACGGCGGCCATCGTTCGAAAGAGATGCCTAAGCACAGGTGCACGCGGATCATCTGCAACGGCCTTTAGGATGCTGTTGTCACTCACCCTCAACCCCCTCACCAGAGACGTCACTTTTTTACGAAGAACGGCATTAAAGCCGTCCGTTCGTGTCTTCGCAAACATCTCAGATGCCGAACAAAAAGGGTTGAGTCTCAACAACATCCTGAAGATGTTATTATACTGGATGCGCAGAGTCTCTAGCGATTTCTTGGCACAGCTGAACCAGAGACCGCCCGTGTACAGACCCTGACAGTATGCCTTGAAGAGTGTTATTTTGACTTCGTCCGTACACCGGGCAAATCTCCGGGCCAGCATGTTACCACGAACCGCCATAGCCCTGCGCTCCCTCTCTATATCTCCATCATCTTTAAGGTCATCGGCGACCACGTGTCCAAGATATTTAAATTGGTACACACGCATAAGGCTGGTACCATTCAAAATTATAGGTGGCACGGAGTCAGGACATTTACCGGCGGCCTTAAAAACCATGTACACACTCTTACTTAAGTTGTAAATAAGACCATGTGACGCTGCGTAGGCTTCACAGACCCCCAACATCTCCCCGATGGACTTCACAGTCGGTCCCAGCAGAACCATGTCATCTGCGTAGCTAATGTTATTGACACTAACACCACCAACCTTGCATCCGACACGCATGCTGCTGAGCTCGACTATGAGTCCATCAACGTACAGGTTGAAGAGTCTAGGAGACGTCAGCCCCCCCTGTCTCACTCCACACTCCAACCCATAGGACCCCGAGAGACTGTTAGCCCACCTAACTTGGTTAGTTTGGTTCCCATACCAATAGCGTAAAATACCGATCATCTCCGCCGGAATACCCCTGTCTTCCATCTTTCTCCAAAGCACATCATAGGCCACGAGATCGAAGGCCTTGGAGAGGTCAAGAAAACAAGCGTAAACCGGCGTCTTACGATCAGTATAGTGTTGGACCGCATGCTTGAGACTCAAAATTGCGCTTTCTGTTGATAATCCCGGCTGGAATCCGAACTGCGCATCATGCAAAGTCAGATATTTCTGCAATCTAGAATCAAGCAAGCCGTCCAAAACTTTCGCCATAACAGTAGCGAGAGAGATCGGGCGATAGTTTGATTTATCTGCCACATCTCCTGTCCTGTTCTTCACTATGGGCACTACGATAGTTTTCATCAAGTCTTGTGGCAAATAAGAGTGACTTACACACATAGTAAAGAACATAGACAGAACCCTCCCCATATGTACCCCAGCATTTTTCAGATGTTCTATGCTGAGCCCATCGTGTCCAGGAGATTTGCCTCTACTCATCTTTTTTATTACATTACTTACCTGTAACGCTGTAAATTTAAGCAACGACTCCTCCCCCAACACTACGGGTACAGCATCACGCTTGTTAGTAGCCGGACCAAGAGGAGATTTAACTTTGAAATGGCTAACAAACATATCAGCTATCTCCACTGAGTCACTTGTACCACCTACACTCACAGGGAGGCCAGGTCTAACATCGAGCTTTCCAGTTGCTTTCCAGAAATCCCGAAAATTTTTATCAGCTCTACATTTCGCAATGGAGTCCATTTTAATTTGTTCCTGATTATTTTGGCACCATTTCAGGCGACCCTTAAAGACTTTACGTGACTCACACATCCGCTGATATACAGGGCCAGATGTCGGTCGATTACAATGGACCCACTCTTGAAATCCAAGCCTGGCCTCTCGATGTGAGTCCCTAACATGCCTGTTCCAGCCAGCCAAATGCCCGCTCCGACGTCTAGTCTTATCTTGAACAGGGTCCCTCGTCTCACTATTTACTTAAAACTAATTTTTTACCTGTAAGACTTACAGAATTGACATGTATGGACAGAATGTAAGAGTTTTTGTTCTTAAACACTTTTGTCATACGACTTATTATCGAGACACTATGTGCAAAAAGCATATTAAACTCAAAATATCGGGCATATCCCGTCGTGCTCCAAGGTCAAGAAATTGAATTTATATCAAGCTAACTTAGCTAAATAACATAAAATCATAAAATTTGTTACACCACCTTTTGTAATGTGATTTCCCTGCTGCTTGGCCTATATTATAAAAGGACAGTGAAATCCGCTGAAGCTCCTCCGTGCTTCGACACGTCGCTTGTTATGACCTATTTTTAACCTTCAACAGAAGAAGATTGGTGTTAAACGTTTAGGATGTTTGTGTGACTGTCTGTCTGAAGCGAAGGGAATTAAGGTACGCACGCGCCGCACTCGCCGCATATGTGAATCCTCGCACGTTTCACCCGCACCGTACGCGCCGCATTTCGTAAAGTGCGGTGCGGGTGAAACGTGCGAGGTTTCACATCAATACATACAATGAATTCTAAAATGCGGCGAGTGCGGCGCGTGCGTTGATAATAAATGTGCGAACACCTTTAGTAAGAAATTTGTCTGGCTGTTGTGCTGTTGTATGACGTGTTAGTCACTTCCGTTCGATGTCATTATAAACGAATTCTACTGTATTATATTTCCAGTTGACCTCCTTACATGAATCCTGTTAGAAGCAGAGCAAATTCAATAAACTGTTGAGTAAATTGAAGTATCGACCAAGTAGAGGCAGACTTAATCAATTGCATCCTAAGAAGCTTCTATCAAGCGTCATCTCGTTTCACGCCTGCACTGTGGGATAATAAACTATTAAATCTTGATAAATAACGTTATATAACCGCATGCAGCGGACGCAAACAGATCATAAACACTATTATAAACATATGAAGCCCAGAACTAATTAACTAGTCTTTTAATATGGTCGCCAAACAACGAATACATAGAACCCTATTTAATATTATAAACGCGAATGTTTGCAAGTATGTATGTATGTGACTTCGTTACTCTTTCACGCAAAAACTACTGAGGCGATTGCGATTAAACTTGGAATGTAGATAGATAGCTGGAGCCCAAAAATAACACATAGGGTACTTATTATCTGGACAAAAGGCTATAACTCCTAAACAAAGAAAAATAGCGGAACATACATGGGGGTGATTCGGTTGACACTACTTCCTGGGACACCTTGTATGACGCTTTGAACAAGTATCACATATTTATGGCCAGGGAATCGACATACAATCAGATACATTTGGGCTTAAAAACAAATATATCAACCAAAAACATTTGCTCTACAGCAGCATTTTTCGGGATCGATAGATCGTAGACGAATTCACACAGCGCACCACAAAGGCAACAAAGGTCTTGAAAAACAGATAATTATGAGTAACATAATAAGTGATTTCAATTTAATAAGTGATTTCAATTTACTTGTCTTCCTGAGCGAAACACAATAAAATAAATACTTACCGCTTTATAATAAATCCGAAATTATTTAAGCTACATTTAATAAGCGAACGAAATAATATTACAATTATTTTCCGAATAGGTTCACGGAGTATGATAATAATGAAAGTTGTTAACGTTGACGCCCCCGGCCACAGACGGACTGAAGAAACTGACGGATAATTTATTTGTCATTCACCGCCTTTATCGGGAGTTAACAAGCGTGCAGTTTCAAAACTCATGCACCGTGCGACAGAGACCTCAACTTCAACATTCAATTGAAGAATGGTGAGACTCGTGCTACAAACGAGAGGGATCCTCACTTTTCGCATAAACTTTTTGACGCGAAATCGTTTGGCATAATATGTTTTGACAATTCAATTCAATTCAATTCATTTATTAATTTAGAACGTATATTATACACACATACGTACGTTTTGAAACATCGGGATTTTATTTAACTGTGGTTTCGGAACGTGCCCTCCGATAAGAAGAAACCACAAGAAACTCATGGGTTTTTTTTTCAATATGACATTTGATATATTTTATGTCATTGTATTTTTTGTTGGAGTAGTAGTCCTATAAAAAATGATAAAGGTCAGACGATGATCTTCGGAGTCATGAGCAGAATAGTTCCTCAGAAAGCAGTAAATTGTACACTTTTGCACTTGTCTTTGAGAATTTGACCGTGTGCCACTAGTTTAGGAGTTGATGGAGCATCTGGAATCACCTTCTCATTACAAAAGTCCTTTAGTAACGTTACACAAGTTACAATTCGAAGAATTAAGTACGTAAAGCGCTAAAACTTTAAAAACTGCACGACTTATTTCCCTTTCCTTACCTACCTAGTAAGTTAGTTTCGCTGAGCCTTTTCCGCACTAAGCCTCACAATTGGGCCATTGTACGTGATTTCTTAGAGGGCTTAAGACGCCACGGGAGCCTACCCCGCATTGGCGAATATTCCATGCCTTCGGACCGTGGTTTATCCTAGGACATGTCGGTTTCCTCACGATGTTTTCCTTCACCGTAAGAGCGATGTTAATAGCGCACTTAAATTACCTACCTATAAGTTGATTTATGTTTAGGCATAATTAACGTATCGGCGAACCATTATTTTATTCTAATAATTTTCTGTCAAAAATGATAATGCCAAAATGACAAGAGTGTTGAAGTGCTAAAGGGAAAAAAAATAGCTTTAGATCAACGCGAGTGCCTAGGGCCTAGGTGAAGACTTTTTTGTAATGATATTGAATTTTATGCTTAACTATAATGCAAAGTTAATGTTATTTTACCAAATTTATGCTTTCTTATAAGGTTAATACACTTAGACTTTTATTTATAAATAATAGACGTTATACTGTTGTAAAAGATTATATTACCTAATAACATAATTTGCGTTAAGGTACGTGACTTTTACGCAAAACTAAAATTATGCCAAGTGTGTTTTGCTTATGACATGTGATGTTATGTGAAAAGTGAACGGACTCACACCGAGACGATTTTTTTCAATTTACATGTCAACAAAAGAATTAAGTATACTTGGTTTTTTTATTACTGATGTTCGAGATAGAATACGTTGACTAGGTGGGTTTAATTATGATTTTGCTTATAAAATCTACAACTTCAGATTTTTTAACACAGAACCGGTCATGTAATAAATTCGATGTTTACGATAGGTACCTGCATAAAACTGATGTTATTTTTCCACCGTGGGACTCGATTACCTACAGTGATTAAACATTGATGAAACTGACAAGCGAAAGGACAGTAGCCAATAAACGAGATTCCCGAAATATTTCCCTTTATAGGTTCCCAATAAAGCCATTTTTCCCACGGCAGTTTCGCAATCTACTACGTTTGCGCCGATACGCGTTGCGTCACATTAAATTCTTCACGTTTAATCAATTTCGAAGTTTAGCTAGTAAAAAATGTAACGTTGAAGCGTTTCCTTCCGTATCGACAACGCCGAAGGAATAGACAGCAAATAAATCGTTGGCACAGTTTCAAAAAGCACCGAAATTGTGAGGGTGGTTTCGCGGACACGCCTTTTATCTGTTACGTCTATCAGCCTTCAAGTCCGTCGTTTAAACGTAAACAGAGGCAAAAAAATCGCTGAGAATGAATAATGAAGACAAAGAAACTAGGGATTCATGCAGTTCCACGAGCAGGATCGAAAATACTCGTTGAAGAGCTCGCTACCTCGCTAGCCTGACCTATTTCCTGCTCGGATGACTACCGCCATAATTATTATGAAAGCCCGTCTCATTAATAAATGCATTTCTAAAATGAACAACTCATAAAAACATGAAAAGGATTACTTTTTGCTTGATTCTAGGAGGATTGTTCTTTGTTATCTCGTAGGTGGATTGGGTAAATTACTAATGAGTCGAACGATTTTTTATAAGAAATAAGTCCCGATCCCGTGGGAATATCGGGATCAAAAGCCTATAATCTTTATCCGAATAATTTCGATATTAAGGGAGAAAACTAATTTTTTCATAATTTATTTTGGTATTAAGTTTGTATGGAAATGGTAACAGTAGCCGCGTTCTTAAGAAAAAGATATTTGCGCTATAAACATCACTCTCACGGTAAGGAAAACATCGTAAGGAAATCGACATGTCCTAGGAATCAATACGGTCCGAAAGCATGGGACATTTGCCAGTAGGCTCCCGTAGCGTCTTACTGCCTAACCCCTTTTTAACCGACTTCCAAAAAAGGAGGAGGTTCTCAATTCTTCGGGTTTTTTTTTATGTATGTTCCCCGCGTACTCGAAGATGCCTGGACCGATTTGGATAATTCTTTTTTTGTTTGAAAGGAGATAAGGATCTTCGGAGTGATGGTCAGGAATGCACCTCGAGGGTGCAGCAAAGTGCTCAGTTTTTGATTTTCACCAGTGGAATAAGGCCATAAAGAATAGATACCGACGAATAAGAATTTGGTTTCAGAGTCTCCACATCTGAAACCACCTTCTCATCACAGAACTCCGTAATGATTAAAGTTATGGATACAATTTTAATGATTTTAGTGGTAGTTGAAAGTAGGTACACTAAAAAGGATGAAATAAAAAAATAATTAAAAAAAATTAAAAACCGACTTTAAAAAAAGCATAAAATAACCTCGCCTACGTACAGTGCCACCAACTTATCTGTTTTGTAATCTGAAGTCGGGCAGATTTACTGGGTTGGTTGGGTAGGATTGTAAGTAGTTTGGCTGCCCGACTTCAGATCACAAAACAGATAAGTCGGTGGCACTGTACGTAGGCGAGGTTATTTTATGCTCTTTTTTAAAGTCGGTTTTTAATTTTTTTCTTAGAGGAAGCCCTTGCCCTACAGTGCAGAGAGACTCATTAAATTTCTGAGTTACCATGGCGGCTGAAAGGCGAGGATAGTGGTAGTGGTAGTGAACTTAAGCAGATATCGTGACTAACTGAAACTTCGAATTATAGTGTCTTGAATCTTAAATCTTTTAATTTATCCAGCAATTTATTAGGTACTTGTAAATGTATATGTACAGGTGGTACAAAGCATGTCCAATAATTTAATAGCAATTATGGGTCCCAACATTTTTTTAAATGGAGGGAAAATAAAATTGTTTGTACGAAATAAGTTCCGCGCGCCTGAAATAAAATTGGTTCCAAAACCTGATATGTATATAAATGAAAGTATATATAGAAAGAATTGTTATGGGTTTATTCAATTTGGTAACCAGTTACCTATAAAGAAATTTTGCTCTTTCCTCGTAATCCAGTTACAAACGAAGATTTTAACATAATGAAACTTGTTCTTTTTTGAAGTGGTACTCCACTAGCAGTAAATCAGATTAAATTCTCTTTACTGAATGACAATTAATCATCATCATCATCATTGTCAATGAATTGATACTGACATTTAATATATTCTGATTTCATTTGCGTTTAAATTTCTTTTGATTGTGTGAAAATAATTAAATTAAATATTTAATAAAAAATAATTAAAAAAAAATAAAGTAGTTGTTCAAAATCGTCGTAATTCTATAATGAGCCCGCATCCAATAATATTCATCTCCTCACGTAGAGGTGGCGTGTTGTTGTTGTATAATGGCCGACGATTTCATCGGAGAAAGATATACCGTGATGGTACCTGTTTTTGGCTATGCAGGAAAATCGATTGTAAAGGAAGTTTAAAGCTAAGCACTAAGAATGAAATAATAAAAGAAACGGAACATCATAATTGCTGCTGCGAAGACGTGGGTGAAAATATTTTTCGGGAAAGATTGGATAAACTGAAACAAAAAACGAGTTGCAACTTCGAACCCATTGAAAAACAATACAACAGAATGGTTTGTGATATAAAAGATGAAGGGGTCGCCTTACTACACAAAGGTACCAAGCTTTAATAACATAAAAACCGGTCTGTACAATGAACGCAATAAGGTTATTGGTGCCCCTAAATTGCGCTATCATCCCTCTGAATGCTGTGAAGTGGTTGTACCAAAAAAATTCAATAATTTTCTCCTCGCGACCCAAGACCCGAATGATGATAAAACACGAATCCTTGTATTTTGCAACGAAGAATTCAGAAATAATTTGGGTAATTATAATCATGTCTTAGCAGATGGAACTTTTCGATCATGCCCATCCAGCTTTAAACAACTCTATACTATACATGGATTTAATGAAGAGACCGGCAGAGTTGATCCACTGATATTCGCTCTACTTTCTGATAAGGAAATGGAGACATATATAATTTTATACCGATTGATATTTGCTACAGTTGGTGAACATTTTAATCCTGAAAAAATCACATTAGATTATGAAACCGCCGCAATAAAAGCGGTTAAAGAAGTGTTTCCGAAAATTATCACAAAAGGTTGCTACTATCATTTTAACCAATGACTATTCCGCAAAGCTAAGAAAATAAAAACTAAAGTAAAGCAGAGGCATGTTGCACGGTGCGTCGGATTAGCTCGTTTGCCTGAAGAAAATATAGAAATAGGATATGAATATGTGATGAAGAAAAGTCCAAAAGGTCAAGATGTTGAACAGTTCAATAGATATTTTAATAAAACATGGTACAATAAAGGGGCTTCTGTTTTTGCAAAAAAATGTGGTTGTGAAAAAGAAACCATAAGAACAACAAATCACCTCGAAGGGTGGCATAATAAATTAAATAGATTCATTGGGACAAAAAATCCGAATTTAGGCCTGATATTGGAAACATTGGAGATGGAAACAAAATTATGTTACATTAACAAAAGATTCAAAAATAACAGGAGAAATCAAAATTATGCAGAGATTGACGAAGAAATTAATGCAACTATTAATGAACTTAAGGCAGATTAAATTTTAACAGGACACTGCTTAGAAATTATTTGCCCCTTTACATTTATTTGGAGACCTAAAGCATAATTAGCTAAACATAAATGTCATATAAGAAGTTGATCTTCAGTTTTATTAATAAGTAGACAGGTTATTATTTTAGGTTTAAGGAAATTAATTATTTTTTAGTACCTACCTGTTTTTAAAATGGCTTTATTTTATAATACATTTAAATTTAAAAAAAAATGTTGTTTTTTAAGGTTCCGTACCTCAAAACATAAAAATTTACTCTTATAGGATCACTTCTCTATCTGCCTATGAGAAAAATCGCTTGCCACTTGCAAATAATAATTTCTTCGTGGTTATGAGGGAAGAGGGAAATTTCTTCTTTGGTAATTGGTTACAAGGGAAGAGGATAATTTCTTCTTTGGTAACTGGTTACGAAAAAATTACGAAAGCAGAAGGAAAAATCTTCGTTTGTAACTGGATTACGAGGAAAGAGCAAAATTTCTTTATAGGTAACTGATTACCAAACCTCGGTTACCATGGCGGCTGAAAGGTATCCTCGTTATGGGTGCTTTATGCGATGAGGACATAAAATATTGACTCCCAACAATGCGAACATCGAGTCATAAATATGGAACAATTATACCTATATAGATGTTTTATTGAAATCATTACTTACACGGAAAGGTGTCAGTTAATAACTTCAAAAAAAAACATTGGTGATTAATTAAGTAATAAAATGCAAAGCATGTCCATTGGAAATCATTCAATATTAATTAATCAGACTACCAATGAGCAGTCTGAGGAATAATTTGTTTAAATAATGATTTAAAAGATTCCATATAAATGGATCTACATTTTTGTTTTCTTTGTAGCTGTGATTTTCTGAATTTGGTTCCTATCAATCTATACAAATAACTCTGTACCGAGTGTAACGTCTGCCTAGTCATCTAAGGGAGAAATATGAATGTAGATAAGTGTTTAACGTAAGTAGTAAGCATCGCAGCTGATTTGCAACCATTACCGGCCACTCGAGCTGATCAGAGCAGTGATTAAGAAAAACGAATACGACCGAGAGCGTGACACAAAAGCGGAGCGATAACGGAGGAAAAACGAGCAGAGAATCGCCCCCGAGGAGACGGTATCTACGGCCGCCCGCGCGCCCGGGAGTTATTAAATATTAAAATAAACTCGCATTCCGACACGAGTCCTATGCGAATACGCGATACGTAAGATTATAGCCAACACAATGAGAGCAGCGCGACCGGCCCCCGATTCGCTCCTTTGCCATCGCCTTATCATATCAGAGCACAAGCAAGGTGCGTCCAGACTTGGGACATGCGATTATGCGATCCAACAAGCTTGACCGCGTCAATAATGCGCGTGCTATTTGTACTGCGAATTATTGCCAGGATATATTAATGTAAGGTGTAAAATGGATCATATTCATAGATTTTCAAGTATTATGTGAGTGATCGGAAGACGGTCAGACTTGTAAATATGTCACGCGTACAGGTCCGTCTCACATTATTGTTTCTGTCACTGAATTTTGGTGAATCACGCTACAATCCTTCTCTCATCTTAGAGACAACTTGCACGTATTTCATCTTGATATGGTTTGAGACCGTGTCAGGAAAGCGCAAAGATCCAAATTTAATGTAACAAGTTCGCGGTCATGTCACGCAATCCAATCCGACGCAAAGTCACAAGTCTGGACCCACATTTACATAATTCAAATGCGGAACGATATTCCCACGAGTTCGCTGTTGGTAAAACGCAACGTCAACGTAAATACGAAAACATACGAGTTTGAAATCTATCCTTGAGGTAGAATAAAATCTTTTAAAAAAATTACCTTATTGTTTTTTATTATCATAGAGTCTATAAAACGAATTTTATAACTCAAAAGGCTATTTTACACTTCATTACGATTTTCCGTATCTATCTAAAAAGTTTATGTTTCTTAGAAATATAAAAATTTCATATGAACTACTCAAGACCCAATTTAGTAAAAGGCAAAGAAAAAAGTGTACCCTACTCGATTAATTGGTCATCTCTGGCCCCAGTTTTCTGTTAATAAATTCTAATTCGGAATACCAATGATTTCAAGGAAAAAAATCAACACAAGTTAATGGGGTTGACCGAAGGTACTTAGTTTGGGGGCAGTACAATTCACAACTGTAGGAATAAAACTTACAACGCTTCTACAATTTGCGTTCCTCTACTTTTGCCCTTGAGTGTAATCTTCTTCGTCGTGTATTTAAAAGGTGGGATAACATTAATATTATAACTTACGAGAAGCTTGCAGCATCGCGCATTAAAAGTGTATCGGTGGCTCGATCGCGTTGAATGTGATGCATTGACGCGCCCACTTACCTGAAACAATACATCATTACAATATCATTGAGAATATGACACGGTCTTAACGAGATCAAACACCTACCTACATTGTTAATTTCCAGATAATAAAGAATAAAAAATGTTTAAATTATCGTGTAGAGCGTGTATTTTTTGTTCTATCCGCAGAGAACAGTAACCGCATAACAAGCACTAGACTTGTATTAACCACAAATTACGCTAAGAAAACATACAAATGTATACAAATTAGGTTTGTGTGTAAAAAGGTAGGAATATAAAAGCGGACAACAAATTAATTTAAATGGGTTATTCAGGGAAGAAATAAAGTAATGATGAAATTAGTTCAGTATGTAATTACATAACTTTTCATGTAGATACGACTATAAAACTGTGTTCAAGTCGATCAATAATGCATTACCTTTATACATAAAATCCAATGTCCTGCCTGACTGACATATACATCGACGCAGAGCCCAAACCGCTGGTCCTAGAGTCGTGAAATTTAGAGAGCGGAGAGAAAAAGAGGAGAGTTCTTGGTGGTACGTATGCATCTAAGAGAAAGGAAGGATTTTGGAATCTACTAGTTCTTATATAAATGCGCAATAGTGTCTAAGTAGGTGTAGGAAAACATCGTGAGGAAACCCACGCATGGCTTTTAAGATCACAAACTGTAAAAACTAATTTCTTCTATAAAAATTGGACATTGTGTAAAGCACCTTTTCTTTATTATAAAAACAGGTAGGCATCTATTTATTTGCCTTATTTAAGATGTTTTCGATTAGGAACAAATTGTAATATTATGTGAACTTATAATAATATGTTCAAGTAGAAAATGTCCACGATTTCTCTCTAGCTGTACTAGGATGCTTGAGAGATAGCACTTTGGTTGGTTATGATAAAATTTTATATAGAAGCATTAGCATTCGCAGCGGCTTATCAAGAAGTCTTCCTAGTCGCGTACGCGCAGTCGCGAGTACTAGAACCGCTACTTTTTTTATAGTTATCTACATAACCCTCATCTTTGCGACTATACCTACTTCTCTCATATTCATGTTACCTTTTATTTCTATTTAACTTTTATTTTACAATCTTAACCGAGCTTATGCTTGCCACCGCTATTCGGTTCACATCTCCTATAGTTATAGATAGGCTAAAAGTAATCATAGGAAGAGTCCATTTCACAAATGAAGTCTCCCAGACGATAGTTATTCCCAGACAGAATCTTCTTACTTTTACCTATCTGACTGCACCGATCGCCTCCTTATTTCTTAAATGTTTGAAGTCCTAAGTTTAGTTTTGACATTACCACGGACTTCTTTCTTGAAAAATACTCTAGGTTATCTAATTTTCATTTAATTTATCTAAGAATATAGCATCCTTACCAACTCTGCTCCATCAAGATTGAGTTGCAAAGACTATTTACGTAGTAGATGGTTAAATTTTTCGGTAGAAAGAAGAGGGTTCAGCACGACTTCGGTTGTCGAAGTAATCAGAGTTTGGATCTAACTTCGTGTGCAGGCGCCGATGTTCGGACTAATGCTGTTTAATTAACTCGTATTCATTATCGTGAGGAACACGGTGCTAGGCGCGTGTGCCCGCGCACACTGCACAGGTGCACGGGAAACGCGGAAATAGGACTACATGCACCATCCTTCCTTACATACGACTGTTCTAATTACAAGACCGCAATTAACATTCCGATGTTCATTTATGAATGTAGGTATCGACAAAGTCTATAACATAACAATATGTAAAACTAGACTAAGTCCTCTATATAATTGGCTAGCTGTGTCCCGCAGTCTCACCCCCGTAAATCTCAGTCTCGTGGTTTCCAAATAACTCTTTGGTAGTGGATATCTACACGTCACAAAGCAAACGCTCTTCAGTGATGTCTCTAGGACCAGCGGTTTAGTCTGTACGTTGACGTGTCAGTCAGTCAAGATTCGACTTTAAATTTTATATGCAGATCAACATAATGCAATCTCAATGCAATCTAAGATGTAGCATGCTTGACTAGAAGATACCTGGATCTATCGCCCATAGTTGCTGTACAGGCCTATGTATTGAAACACAGACGATTCCGCTTAAAATTATATCATATTTTGATAGTTTTAATGTGGAAACTATTAAGATAACAGATATTTATTTTATGGTCTCCTACAAAATGCTATGTAAAACATTTTTTTAATAAAATGGTAATAAAATAAAACAATAGAAAGAATAAAAATCACCATAAAAAATAAACCGTTTCCAATATGTTTAAAACTTGTTTGTAAAAAAGTATGGTAGGTACCTACAAATTAAATTTATAAAAGATTTTATTCAAAAGGACATTTAATTCTTTACAAAGTTAGATATCAAAAAGTAATATAGTTAAAGAGTTTTATGTTGTTCTGGCCAGTTTGAAATACGATTATTATCTCCATTATAATGAAATGAAAAAGCAATTCGATGTTATAAAACGAATATAACATCGGCTTAAGATTCAGTTGCATTACGCATATATATCTTAGAACGTACGAGGTATTAATCTGAGTGTCAGGCAAGTTTCGTCGTCGGAGCGGTGCACTTGAGAAATATTGAGGCTATTAATATTAGGACGTTGCACACACGAGATAGCGACAGTTACAGGGTCAGGTGACCGTAATACATTGCCTTGCATATTCCCAAGAGCATAGCTAGCGGCAGATTAAAGGTTACGTTTCCTTATAACAAAAATAACGTTTCAGGAAAATGTTAACATCGTCAATATGAGAATTAATATATATTTATCGTAATACAATGTTCAAAGGAAGTGAAAAATATTACGAGGCTGTTTTCTCGATGTATTTAGAATAACGACAAGCATGATATTCGCGTCCGGAGGCGGTAAATCTTCTAATTCAAGGAGCTGGAGCATCACCGGAATGCCTAAAGCGATTCCTTCGCACAAGAAAACATGCGTGTTCATCGTCATTATGCAAAACATACACCGGATACGCAAGTGACTTATTAACTACATAATAAGTCTCATCTCGTTACCCACAACGACTGATTTTACGTCTTACAAAATTACTTCAAAATCTTTAGATTTCACGAGCAAGTGGAAATAGGGTCTCGTGTTAATATTTTACAATTACGTACAAGTACACACTTCGCACCGAGCTAAATAGGCACAAGTATAAGGTTCTCTTTGCATTAGAGGCTTTGCATGCTTTATGAAAATGGAGAACAAATAAATTCTTGTTATGTCCTAAATGGAAATAGAATTTCGCAATGCGGTAATGAAATGGCTTTACAGTTATTGCTACCATTAGCAGTTGAATGATATTTTGTGTAAAAACTAGATATTCTATTTCTGAACAATTTTAAGTTAGATTTTCACAGGCATAAAATAAAATATTTTACCTTATTTATAAAATAAGTAGGTACAAAATTAGTTAAGCTTGCCGTTACAAAACTGAAATTAACTTGTAAACTATTGTGCGAAGTTTCATTAAAGTTAGCGCAATATAGTTGTGAAGATCTAGTTAAGTTACTGTTATTTTCAGACACTCAACACAACAAAACGCATTTAAAACAGTTAATTAGCAGCTAAACATGCTTAAAGCGTCCTCTACTCATTCATCATATTAATTACGTCGTAAAATTGATATAAAACCGGTTATTGGCTATACCTCATTAATATCATTAGGAAATCGAAATGATTATAATAAGGCTTGATATAAATCTATCACTATCTGGCATCTTGTAAACTGTCACGATTTAGCTTTTGACGCGAAAACTCGATTAACAGTTTGTACAATAAGGCGATCGAATCTAAACAAGTCGCCTTGTTAATATATGCAAACAAGTATTTTGAATAAATCACAAATGGCAAATAAGTTGTAATATGCCTGAACCTCTGTCGGACAATGTTATCTATCTATCACCATATTTTTAAAGATAAAGATCGCTAATGTAGTTCCAATGAAACTTACAAGTTGGCTATCCAACAATAATCGTATACATGTCAAGGAGATTCGTCGATGTGGCGACAAACACCAGAGCGGTCTCTGGCTCGGCCGACGCTTATGACCCCACTCCAGCCCCGATTTATGATCGTCCTTTGCTACGAGGTAGAGACACTTTACGACTTAATTTAAAGCAGGTCATTTATTTTTTCACAGTCCTTATAAAGTATTAGTCACACCTTAAAACTTTTAGGATAAGCAATTTCCTTCTACAACTTTAAATTCATTATATTTTCAACAGCACATCGTAACAGCAGACGAGCAGTTTGTACCACAATATTTTTATCTTAATGCGATGGCAATGATAGTAAACTTATATTTTTAAATATTAGCGCTCCTTATCTTTTACTCGTCTAATATGGTAATTAAATGAGGCACTAAAAAGGTCACAAAAATATTTAATTTTATAGGTTGTTCTGTTAAAAACCATATAAACAAACGATTTTTTCTTCGTACAGTTTTAAAAAGAAGAAAAACAAGAACATAATTTTTCTTGCCCACAAAAAGATTTAATCAAAAGATGACATAAGAATGGTAGTCGGGGCACATAAAATATGCCGAAGGCACCATTGCACGAGCGAGCCAGGCGTCAATCACCAGTTGCATAACGATATAGAAAGCGGGGTCGTACAGGCAAAATGTCACGTCTAAAGTGTGACAATAACTTGGCCCCTGCTATCAGAGTAGACCATCTCGGTGGAGTTCTTGCCAAATGCTATTTAAACTATGATAAGAATTCTGGTCCAGCGTTGCCGATGTGTTTGCGAACTGTTACAAGAGAACACATCATCGTAGAAATCGAGAAATTATGTAGGTAAGTACATTATTTAAGTAATTATCAGGAAAATGACAGTTAGGTACTTTTTGTAATGTAATTTGGCAATTTTTTATTGTTTTTTTTTATTATTGTAACTGTGGGTGTACCTATGTGAATGACGTTAAATATGTTTGAGTGTATGTCTGGTACAAAGAAGTTTAGTTTTATGTATTAACTAGCAGCGCCCCGCGGTTTCCCCCGCGTAAGTTCCGATCCCGTGGGAATATCGGGATCAAAAATAGCCTATAGCCTTCCTCAATAAATGGACTATCCAACACCGAAAGAATTTTTCAAATCTGACCAGTGGTTCCTAAGATTAGCGGGTTCAAACAAACAAACAAAAAAACAAACTCTTCCGCTTTATAATAGTAATAGAAGATAGATAACACAATACATATCTATTACACAAGAAGGACTTCATTAAACTTTATTAAACGTTGATAGATTTGTACAAAAAGCAATAAATGTCAAACGTGAATATTCAAATGACATTTCCAGGGCGTGTAGGCAGCTCTCATATTCCAGGGCTTGTCTGAACGCACATTAGAGACAATGCAATTTGCATAGGCTGGGCGTTCCTAACTGTCACCCAGAACATTCACATTAACTAATCCGAAGAACTCTAATGAATACGAAATAGTTTCATTATTCGCTCTGAATCCGATTACCAACGACACGGTATGAATCATTAACATTATGCATTCATTAGGAAGAACAATTGCATACCATCAGAAATATTCGATTTCTATTGGAGAATTTCACAATATCTGCCTAGTATGGTAATTTCTTGAAAAAGCGGGTCACATTTCCATGTAGGTATGGCTCAAAAAGCGATGTTCATTTCGACTAGCATTACACTCTGAATAAGTCCGCTAGGGAGCTTAGGGCGCATTGTACATTCGAGAAGCGTCCGCTCCGGGCTACACCACCACACCGCTCGCAATGGCCGCCCAGCCAGTCAACTCTCTTTGCAATAATGCGCTTACACTCTCTGAGGTATCTACCTAGTAGCTACCCCACCATAATTCCATTCTTTGTAAACCGCGACCCGTGCCCTAAGTCGAAACTCATGTTACCGTCAACACTCTTATTAAAAGGAAAGACTACAATAGGTATTCAACAATATTTCCTTTTTCTGTTTATAGCAAAATTAAGCTTAAGCTTTGGAAAAGCGCATTTCTTCAAGTGAAAATGAAAGGTTTTTTTTCGCTTTAATGGAGTAAAATATTTCGTATTTTTTGTTTTAACCCTTTACCGCATGGAATTTCTGTTTTTGTTTAAAAAAAAGTGAATGTTTGAGCCTATTTATAGCCTAGGAAAAATATCAAAAAAAATCTAGACATGTTTCCAAAAAGTATATTTAGAAAAAAGTATTTGTTCCAGATATGGAACTGTGTGCGTTAGTGGTAATTAAAATAGGTTGTGCCATATTGGGAACGCCATGCAGTTGAGACGTTCATAATTATGGATTTGAAATAATTTCGATCTTTTTTGCGACCAATGTCCAATGTAGTTTTACTGACTTTTTCCGATCTTGTAAATGAGGGTGCTACATATAACACCATATAATCACCTGATAAAATATCACCTATCGTTTATAAAAATGTAAGTTTCAACCCGTTCCTGAGAACAAAGGTCTTGACAGACTGACAGACAGGCTGCAGATTGCAGAATGATTTTAAAAGGGTTCCTTTTTACCAATTCAGGTAAGGAACCCTGAGAATAAAACCTAAAATAATAGCACGTATTCCTAAAAATATTGTTTGTTCATTGGAAAAAAAAAAACGCTCGGCGAAGTTTTATTCCGCTATTGCATTTTGTTCCATATATGTCGGAGTACCTAACTGAATGGTGTTCCACATATGCCCAGTATATATTTTCTTCGCTACATGGAGTTCCATATTAGGGACAAGGTTTCGTGGCTGTTATCTACTATATAAAAATAAGTCGGGTTTTCCTTCCTGACGCTATAACTCCAGAACGCACGAACCGATTTCCACGGTTTTGCATTCGTTGGAAAGGTCTCGGGCTCCGTGAGGTTTATAGCAAAGAAAATTCAGGAAAAATTTAATTATCTATAATTTATAAGGCAAAACAACGTTTGCCGGGTCAGCTAGTAAGTTATAATTAATTTTACTTGCGTTTCTTGCTGAAGAATCTTAGATTAATAATTATTTTTACACCACAAAATAAAATCAATGTTTTCCTTCAACAGAAACACACATTATAGAGTTTCCAAACATTGCATATGAGAGCGTCACCAAAAATGGCGAAACTTCAACTTAGAACATAAATCTACCCGCAACAGAAATTATCAAGAGGCTGTTATTTATGTTATTACTTTCTTCATACACATATTTATAGACCATATACAATTATATAAAAATAGACCGTGTAAAATTTTAATTATAGTCAAATTTATTAAGCGACCTCTGTGGCGCGTCGTGCGAAAGCGCGATTGCAATGCAGGAGGTTGCGGGTTCGATTCCCGCCGGGTGCAAGTATTTATGCTTATAAAATAAATATTTGTGTCTGGTCTGGGTGTCCCTCTATGTATAATATGTATGTATTTACAAAAGAAAAATAAATATAAGTATTATATCCGTTGTCTAGTCACCGTAACACAAGCTTAGTCGCTTACCACGGGGCTAGATGGCTCTGTGTGTTGTTCACAGAATTTATTTATTATTATTATTATTAAGCGTGCCATATCTGTCACGGGTAAAGGGTTAATGCTCTAACTAGGCATATCTACTGAAACGCAGAAACACGAGTTCGAGCTGCGAGTGAATTTTTAAAGATGTATTTTTTCCTTGAAAATATTTCAATGGAAACAGCTTAGCATTTAATTGTACCTGTACCACGTGCGTCTAGAATGTAGACTTTGATTCGATTGATTGAACTGATACGTTTTTGGTGGTACAAAAGAAGCTGCGGTAAATCACAGACGTGGATAGTTTAGCAATTAAAGGAGGAATCCGACTGGGCCGCTATCTCTACTAATGAGTGAAGACCGTCGGTCGGCGACCACATCGCACACTGGGACTTATCTACTCGATAAACAAGTACAAATGGGTGCTCTCAAGTTGGTGCAGTTGGTGTATTATTAAATTACTTTACTTAATTGTGAATAATTTAATTGAAATTAAAGACATTTTTCGGTTTGAATCGCGTGGTTTTTATTACTTTTAGCATTGTTACAACGCTCAACGTTTCAACATCGCGAAAACAGAAGAAGAATCAATAATTTGATTGTTAACTTACTCCACGTGTATTAAGACATTTTTCGGTTTGAATCGCGTGGTTTTTATTACTTTTAGCATTGTTACAACGCTCAACGTTACAACATCGCGAAAACAGAAGAAGAATCAATAATTTAATTGTTTTTACAATTAACTAAATGTTGTATCAATTTGAAACTATCAGTAAAAACAAAAGTTTTTTAGACCGTAAATTCGAAATGAAGGAAAAGACATACAAAAGAGATAACAACTTTTTTATATACCTGGTGAAACAAAGAAAACGAGAGTAACCATTCACCAAGTACTTATTGGTTACAATTACAGCACATAATACATTTTAAGTATTTCACACCACAATACGTGTCTGAAGATCTCATTATGCGGAGTGTTAAATTGTAAAAACGGCATAGCCGGAGGGTAGGTGCGTCCGCAACGGAAGTAAGCCGCTGGAGCGCTATTCAATACAGGAGGAAACCGCATCGGGCGATGGCGTGAAATGAAAAAGACCCTTAATGAGTGCTCTCATTAGATTGCATTAATATTCTTCTAGGTAATGTTTAGTTTGACATTAAATTATAAAGCTCGCATGATCCCTGTTACCTAATATCTATCCCCCTTACTTATAATTATAAACGATGGTTAACAGATGACTAAGTTACAAACGATGCTTAGTTTATGTAGCTGTTAATCATCGTTTATAAGTAAGGGGATATATCTATAAAATTCTGTCCTTAGTGAGTGACTAGACTGACTGATCAACACACAGCCTAAGCCGCTGGTAGTAGAGAGCGTCTTCTTTTTATGATGCAGGTATCCAAAAAGGGTTTTTTTTTTCGAATTTCCCACGGGATCGGGACTTACGCAAGTAAAACCGCGGAACACAGCTAGAACATGCGAATTAACAAACGTTACCTATTTAGGATGTGCGTTCCCCTTTCGCGTACGCGCTATGCATCCATGTTTCACGTACTTACTGCTACGAAGTGAACTCACTGCCCGCGTCAATATTCTCAATTAACTACAACCTTGGAGTCTTCAAGTCTAGAGTGATTAGGTTTCAAGCGTTTAAGCGTAGGTTAAATGTTACACCATCGACGTCATCATCTCTTCCCATCAGGTGCAATGAGATCGAATGGTAGCCTAATTAAACAATCTACGAGTATATTACGTACGCTAAAGTTCAAGCAATTCTTAATGGTACGATATCCTAGGTAATAACAATTAAAACATTTATAGCCTTATTAATAAACGTGGAGTAAGGTCGGAGTAATTTTACCACCTTTGTTTCTATCTGTCAACTTTGAAAGTTCTTGTCACGAAAAAAGACAAAGCATGTTCTCACTACTCCGACCTTACTCCACATTATTAAGGCTATTAGTAAGAACAATATAAGTAAATTCAACGCGATGCAAACGGAAAAAATAGTTTTATTTCTTGTAGCTGCGTCCCGCGGGTAAGCGTAAGTCCCGATACCGTGGAAATATCGGAATCAAAAGTACCCTATTTTAATCAGGGTGAATGTAGCTTTCTTATGGTTAAAGAATTTATCGGTCCAGTAGTTTTTGAGTTTACTCATAACAAACATACAGACGCACACACACACACGTACACACAAAAATACAAATCTTTCCTCTTTATAATATTAGTATACAGGGTGTTCCGTAATGAATGGTTAACCCGGCACGTGCGTATGCGGGGCCAAGGCGTGGATCCACTCCCTGAATTTCAGTTTTCTATTCCAAGCCGTTTGAGCTCTAGGCCATTTTTTGTGAATTTTTGAAAATTTCTACCTTTTTCCCACATTTATGGGTATCACGTCCACAGTTTAAGTCATAGCACCATTTTTTTTCTTCTAATATCTTCCCTAATAATGGTGTTTGCAAATTGCATTTAAATTATTTCGTTAGCTGGGCGTAATAAAGTACAAGACGTCCCTAAACCTAAATTTTAGTTTAATGTTTTTTTATCTGCCAACTTTGAGCACCTGTGGTGTAAAAATAAAGTGCAGGACCTATGTGACCATTTTAAAAACTAGCCCACATTATGAGGATTCTAAAACAGTAGCCAAGTATGTACTTTAGATCATGAAATTTCTGAGATATTGCCATTCGAGTATCGAAATAGGTAATTTTAGTTACAAAATCTCAATAGACAGTTTGTTAAAAAAGTTTCATTTTTGATTAAAATTCTTCATCAGGGTTTGCGGGAGATTGAATTCATCAACAAACACTGAGAAACATCAAGGTAACAACGACGCCAACAACAGTAAAAACACCAACAACAACCAAATCTGGAACATTCGACGAAGCAAAATCCGTGAACGTAACGTTACTATCCATTTTACCACTGGCGCAAGTACATCATTAGATGGCGCCAGTTGTAAAAATAAATCGCGCTAATATTGATGTTTAGGGACGTCTTGTACTTTATTACGCCCAGCTAACGAAATAATTTAAATGCAATTTACAAACACCATTAATAAGGAAGATATTAAAAGAAGAAAAATGGTGATATGACTTAAACTGTGGACGTGATACCCATAAATGTGGGAAAAGGTAGAAATTTTCAAAATTTCACTAAAAATAGCTTAGAGCTCAAACGGCTTGGAATAGAAAACTGAAATTCAGGGGGTGGATCCACGCCTTGGCCCCGCATACGCACGTGCCGGGTTAACCATTCATTACGGAACACCCTGTATATGAACATCGCGAAGACCGAATTTAAATCAAAAGCATATAATGTAGTTACTAACTATTTCCAAAACTCAAACGATTTTAAATATAACTTTTCATATTCATGACTTGTAATAAACGCAGAACTATTAAATATAGCAACCGCAAATAGTTTGTGCGTAAGTGTAAGTTCCATGGAAAATAAAATATTATAGCATGAAATTTACGAGATAGATAATTTAAATTCTATTGCATTTTGACTTTTTATGGCATCTTATAACAACATATCCGATTCGAAAAGAATTACGACGCCATAACATGAACTTATTTAATTTTCAGACGCTATATAATGGATTCCACATCGGTGTATAAAACTTTTACAACCTAGACATCTAGCTTTATTCGACAAACTTTGCAATGAATCGTTATTATTAAGATGTACCAGCAAAATAATATTTACACAAATACCTAGCACAAATTACCGATCAAATAATAATTGTGTAATTTTTACCATCACATATTCAATTAGAACTGCATATTAAATTGCCATAATAAATGTACCCAGCAAGAGGGCGTCCAGAGAATTGAATTCGCCACAGGTATCATTTTCGAATAGGCTAATAATAATGCGCTTTTCTTAACTTTAATACTTAAGGTACTTAAGGCAGATGATTTATTTATTACCTACGTAAACCTCATAATGTTTGTGGTAGAAACAGGGCACAGCGATTGTCATCGCACGGACAGAATATACCGTATATAGGTATCAGAGCATCAAGTTCCGTTGCAGCCTTCGCCTTCGAGATACTAAAACTCGTGAGTTTATCACTTCACCAATCGAGTCTTTGACACCTCAACTCGAAAAACAGGTTAATAAGAACCGAACTTCAATGAGATGTGGAAATAATGTGTGATATTATCGTATGGTAACAGCGTTATGGGGCATATTATTCTAAGTCGCGCGCGTTTCATTAACCGCCAATCCAGTTAATGAGCGTCGAAGTTTTTCGCTTAAATAAACATTAAGAAGAGAATGAACGGCGCACCCACAGAACCTTTTACCGGAATTACGTTGCGGTTAAGTGCTCGCTTTTAGGGCTATACTATGATACAACACCGTTGCATACGTATGTACAATGAAACTTCTAAATCCTACCATCAAACAAAAACCATGCTAGATTGTAATATTATACATATGTACATCTTCAATCAGCTCACGTAATATAATAAGATTTTTACTTCTATGGAGTCGCTCAGTGCCGTTTCTAAGTGTTTTATCTCGCTCTTCTAAGGGAAATTCAACAACTGCAGCAAACTTAGTATTGCAAGCAACCCAGGCCTCGGAGAATTACAGATTAACTTCGAAAAACTTTATTGTTTACAGGATTTACCTACTAATGTTTATAGCCACGCATTATAATTTAATTTACCTTGAGCAGAAGTAATTAAAACGGTTTTACACAACTGCGATAGGGCTATATAGTTTTCTCCTTGCGATTCTCTGAATTTGTCCATGAGTTGAAACAGCCACAACCAGGAACGAGATTAAAACTTTGTTACTTCAAGTGCAGTGGCCGCACTGTTGAGGAGAAATTTACTCGAAGCAAAAGTTAATATAAGCGAAATTTGTCCTGTGGCTAGCGGTTTGCGGGCCGCCTCTGTAAGTTTTACCTCGTCCTGACTAAAGTCTAGTCTAGCTTCTCGGTAAACACCTGTGTTCATTTCCACTTTAAGTCACATAATTCACAAGTTTAAAAAACTAGTATTCTGCTGTTTTAGGAACATTACGTGTCTATCTCATTTAAACCGCCCTTGCTTTGAACTTATTCAAATTACTTCTAATTAGCGTTTAAAATACTATATTTTTTCGTTCAAACTTGATAGCATCTGATGTTTGCAAATACTGAGCAAAAATGTTGAATTTAATTAAAGTAACTTCACAGGCCGTTTTTTAGTTCTGTTATCAGATGTGCGCTCAGACAAGCATCAGATGTAATTGCATCGGGAAACTTTAAAATGTGCCGCCAAACGGACGTTCCTACTACTTATCCATGTGTATTTAGACACTACCTTCAGCATAAAATGCGGACTGAATATTAAAGTCTCTGATATGGAAATTGTTGGGCTTTTATAGATTTTAATGCTCCGTATACTGCAAGTATAACGTGTAAAGTATTCGCATTATGACTGCTAAGTGTTCCGAAGTGCGTTAAAAATGCGACTAAATCCAGTCGGAACATTCACCCCGCCATGCATTGCAATAGCATAGCACATTATCGTAAACATTCATTTTAGAACGGTACGAGTACGATGGCGTAGTTTATTTTATAATAAAGAGAACAGCTTGCTTTTTCAGTGTTGTGAGTAAACAGTAACAAAGCCGTGGTCGCGAATGAGGTCGGAGATAGCAACGAGCTCGAAGTTAGTGTAAGCATAAATTAAAACAAGCGTTTCCATAAAAAGTTGATAAATGGCGTTACACAGGCGCGTCGCCACAAAAAGCGAGGCCGATGTCAACCGTAGCGTTAACGTGTTTCATTTTGCGACCAGACGACATCTGGGCCGCTTTCGGCACCATGCCACGTTCCTACTAAACTGATTTGTCTGTTATCGATAGTATTCAGTAGCGCTGAAAGTACCCCTAATATGATGCACTGTTGTCAAAACCGAATGCGAGCTATTTGCGTTATTGGAAAAGACAATAAGGCTTTATCTGTTCAATTGCATAGAATGTACCGTGTCGGTCGATAAACGTACGTAGTGATCCTGAACAAAAAACACGTTAAAAACGTTACGAGTACAAGCATTTTTCACTGATAGTTATTGGAAAACGGGCGGCCAATAAAAACCAAACCTTGTTACGCTTGTGTAAAAGATTCAGTTGACTTTTATGCAGGTTCGGTTTTAGTTTTAACTGTACAATTTGTTTTTGCCGAGTATTTTTGACGCAAAAAGTGTAGGAATTAAAGCTCTGGTAGAGAGGCTGTGAGGCCGGGCGTCCGCAATTCACGCTGCGCTGGCTGCCTGAGCACTCGACCGCACTGTGTCACACAGCCCTATATAGAACAGAGGTTCTGTATAGCCTAACACACGCACCGGAGGTATACCACACACATTAATTTACAATATTAATACTATTCAGGCATAGCTTTGCAATAAGTAGAAAGATCGTTTTATTGTCAAAAATGTGTAAGTAATACCTACGATCGATTGCCAATCTGTCAGAAACTCGTATATGTCGTCGCGCCATCTTCTTACAATTTATAATTACAACTTTTAAGTGTAGACATCTACCTACACTGTAGAGGGTACACTATAATTAAAGCAATTTATAATATGTGGAAGTGAATGTATTACGCAGGCACACCACACCACATATGTACGTAGGTAACTGAAGATCGTTATGAAACCGCAATACTCCATTAAAAGTGACCCGACTACGGTCGGTATGCGTAGTTAAACGGGATACACTGCAACATATGCCAGGCAACACCCACTTCGTGTAAAGTTTGTCTTCAGACACAACTGTTGGCAATAATACCATTTTACATTAAACTCCGTTACAAAAGCAGATATGTATGGCAATAGTTATACCGAAACCGACCTAAAGCGATTCAAAATACTATTTACATAGAGGATTAAACAAACGTTTAATTTCCCGTATAAGTAAAACCTACAAACTATTCGTATACAGAAAGTTGTGTAATCCACAAACGCTCCCTTTAATTGGTTTACCACAGACCTCTATTAACGAAATAAGATGGGAAATCAGAGTATTAGCATAACAGTGAATTCAATTAGGATTCACAAAGAGGATTACAACTTTTACAATGAAAGGAAAGTTGAAGCGGTGCGGAGGGCCGATTTAAACTAACATTGTAGGTATAATCAAAATTTGAATGAGTACAGACGATCTCAAATTTAATTTAGCTTTGGGTAGCCCTAAGAGTGCTATGACTCAATCATACTGGAACCGTCTATGTTATTTCAAGAATACCAAATAGAATTAGAAAAAATGTCGTTTATTAGGTTAGAATTCAAGGAATCCAAATTGCAGCGAACAGATAAACTCGAGGAAGAACGATATATCAAAGAGTTTGACACGCGGGCGTGCTAATGCTTTCAGATAATGGCCAATTGTTGGCAATAAAACTACCACTGCACCCGATGCAAATTATATTAACGGTTGCAATAGCTTAGTTAGAGTCCAGTTCTATTAAGTTGAAACTAGAATATAACAATAACTTAATAAACATTATTTTATACTGATTATGTACTATATTCAACTAAAGTGATTTTGTAATAGAACAATATTTTATAACAGCTGTTTATTGCAATGCTACTATACCACACAGAATGTTGTTTTGAAACAAATAAACTTAATAACTCTTTTAACTTTTTGGTACCTATATATTTTTGTATACCTATGGTTTTGTATAGGCATTTTACTAGAAATATATAGAAATATCCCGTACAGCGTAATGGTTAGCGCACTCGCCCAGCAAGCGAGGGGCCCGGGTTCGAATTACGAGTTTTCCCAAAAAAAAAAGTGAAAGTAAGTAAGAGTCCGATTTTAGTAAAATCTACTTTTGAATCTACGTTTTTTAAGCATAACTTACACAGTTCCAGTTTTTTGCCCTATGTACGTCGGTCGTTTGCTGTCTCTACTTAATTTTTAATAGGAGCATTAAAACCTCAAAAGGGCATGTAACACTTGTTGTTTTAGTTAGGAAGACGGCAAAAGACGTGTACAAGTTATCATCAGTTATCAGTTTAATACAGTATGGTGCTCGTTAGGCAGGTGAGTCGTGTCCGCTTCCGGACACTTGTCAATTAGACGCACTGGCCACCGCGTTCCGTCCCGCTGAGACATCGCACCACATAAATCCTAACTTGACGCCCGCTGCGATATCACTGTACATCGAACAACCACTGGAACACCTCAACTACACGCTTTTACACACCCAACTGTTATTGTTCTGACAATTTATAGCCCCGGAAAAATGTTACGTACCCGTTCCGATTGTAACTTGACGCTATCAAAATGGGAGTGACATTATGAATAGGCTAGGGCACATTTCAATTCAACCTTAAATAGCTGACAATAAGTTGAACAAAGAAACTGCAGCAGGACATCGGCAGACAGTAAACAGACACCGGTGCTTTGGCATGTTGCCAACGATCCGTGCGCATACCGGACTATTTAGGTTCGATAAATGCAAATTGCACTATATCTAGCACTAGTGGCATTTAGGTCGTGACGTCACCGTTTAGTGAAAGCCTCGAGAAGCGAACGAATCGTGTCTCTTGCGCAAGGAGAACGATCACGGGGAACAATGGTGGGTTAATAGAGCCATTCGACAGTTCATTGCTTATTCATCCACGCCCTGACGCCTCCGCGAAATGCACCACCGTTGCATCGTTGCGTTGTTAGATCCTCGTGAGTCCAACAACATGAGGTAGGTACTAGGTAACCATAACTCTTGTCGAAGAATTGTACTTCAATTTGAATTATTAAAGTCGTCATTCTCTTATTCCATAATCGACTTTCAGTTCTAAAATTTAATTATTGTAAGTCCGGTCACTGATTGAGCACTAGGTAGTGAATATTTTTAGGCATATTCAAAAATACAGTTCCAGTTTTACCATGACAATGAGAACTAGTCGGCGGACATGTTTGTCTGTAGCGACAAGCGGCGACCGAAGCTGAAAAGCTAAACGTTTTTAGCTTTTTAGTTTCGGTCTAACTGTTTTATTCCACTTTTCGATTATATTTGAATATTCCAATAATACTTCTAAATCATAAATATTTGAGTGGTGGTAATTGGAGCAGAGATTCTGTAGATACAACTGTATATTCCCAAGGTACTCAAGCTTCGCACTGGACAAAGAACCAGGGCTGTTCAACGTGAATTTCTCCAGAGAGACAGCACTATTAGGAACTAGGCTGAAGATTGCGATCGCCGCTGTGAGCCGTAAGCGTCCCGGCACGAACAGACGCTATCCTAAAGGCAACTTGTCGAGATATTTTATTCATAGAGGGAGAGGCGTTTGATAAATGAGGAGAGCCGCGGCAGTATCACATTCATTATTACTATTGCTTCACGCCACGCACAGTGTTATCAAAAACTTGTTGCTGCTAAGAGACCGCCTGGTGGACAAGTTTATGACCATTTGGCATTGACTACTCCAACACAGACCTGTTTCAAATACTTATCTACAATTTTAGTTGTAAACTTATTAATCGTCAGCTTTTAATCTCGACTCCATCTGTGTAAGTCGAGAAATATTTGTTTTTTCTTCATAAAACTTTAAAATGGCTATAAGAACCTTCGTAACAATTTTTGTTAGCTTCACTCATCACGATTTTACGTTTTAAACAAGTTGAATAGGTATAAAAATATCCTGAGGGTTACGTCGATTCTGTTATAAATTAACCTGTAAGTCCTACAATTCAATATAAATACATTCTGTTAACAACACACAGTGCCATCTAGCCCCGTGGTAAGAAACTAAGCTTGTGTTATGGTGATTAGACAACGGATATAATGCATATACTAACATAGTTTTAAGCTACTATTAATAACACATTTCTCTTTTTATAAAATATGTATGTTAGTTTATAAGGTATGTATCTATGGGCCTTAGTAGCCTGAAATAAATGATTTATTATTATTATTATTATTATATATATATTTTTCTTTTGTAAATACATACATATTATACATAGAGGGACACCCAGACCAAACACAAATATATTTTTTTAAGCATAAGTACTTGCACCCGTCGGAAATCAACCCGCAACCTTCTGCATTGCAGTCGTGTTTCGCACTACGCGCCACAGAAGTCGTCAATTAAAACTGTTTATGGAACGGTTATTATTCCTAAACTCCCACGACTATTTTAGGTAGTCTATGTGGTATTCCATATACCGCTCTTTCGTCCTTGACACCAAGTCGACACCCAAGTCAAACCCCTTATTCCACGTTTATTAATAAGGGTATCCAGGTATTAATGTTGACACCAAATTTCATATGAATGGGTTTTGTAGTTTTCGAATGAAATACACATAAATAAACATTCACAGAACATTTTTCTATTTGTTAATCGGTATAAAACTTAATATATCACAAACCAATCCAAGTAGACACTCGTATTTAACCAATGGTAAATCCATTTCTCGCAATTTATATAACAGTAACCTGAATACAAACATGGCTGAGAGTTAGTACCGTATTCTAACAAAATACGATATCTTCGTAAATATAATAATTCCGTGACAAGTCACGATATAGCAGTGTTTCCATGGAGCGGTTAACAATCGTTCAATTTGTATAGCCCTACGGCCGAGGGCCGACAATGGCCGTGCACGCGACGACTCCGGCCGACTCCAACATTCTCATGAGTAGAATAAGGCACAACAATCAAGATGTCATTTTTCAACCACCCACGCCCCGGTTACACCGATCCGGGTACATCGAGAATTATTACTGTCGACATATGTATGGTACGCAGTGAGCACAAAAGAAAGAAGTACACGCGATGTCGCGATACATATCTCCTTACCGAACAGCAGAACAATGCCACTTATGATGACACTACAAGTATATGCGTAGGTAAACGAAAGAAATTTAAATTAGAAACAAAGGTCTTTTTTAAATTTACGTGACGTAAATTTTGTAAAGCCGTATTACGAGAGATCTCTACTATCTATCTAATTCAATAATTGGATCTATTTAATTACAAAAACATAAAATAGAGTACTTAATCCTATTCTATCCTACTTAATATTATGTGAAAATTTGTGTGTAAGTTAGTGAGTAAGCATAAACGAGTAGGTATGTTTGTTGCTCCTTCGCAAAAAAACTACTGAACCGATTGCAAAGAAACTTGGTATTTAAAAGGTATTTAAAATTTACATACGTAACGGGATTTTCTCGTCTCAGGCGAACCGGGTCAACTTCTACACACAAAAATACACATAGACTTTATCTCGATATTCCCACATGATCGGGACTTACGCTAGTGAAACCGCAGGGCGGAGCTAGTTTAATATAAAAAAAAACCTTTAAAATGCAGTAAATTATTGCATTAGATAGTTAGTGAGATCTTTTGTATTAAGATAAGTTAAGATTTCAATATTGTACTTATGAAAAAAAAATTGCGACATCTCTAAGCGAATGTGTCAATTGTACAGTTAATCATTCGCGCAGGTAAATCACTCGAATGTGGTTCCTGTAGTTGCGTTCCAACGAGCTTAAGTCGAAAATAGTAGACAGGGAAACATACATATACTTAAATTCATCGCTTTGTGTGGGAACTGGCGTGGTATAATTCGTTAACACGCTGTGGTACAGACCCAGAGACGCGAGTTTGAGCCTCGCCGCGAGTGAATTTTTGAAGATGTATTTTTCCTCAAAAATATTTCTAGTAGATATAATTCTACTAATTACCGCGACCGATCTCTTAAACAGATAACGAGAGATAGGGCAGGTGTATGTAAGTACTCGTAGGTATTTTCTTCATTATTTCATGTCTACACTACACCGTTATTAACAATCAATGAGGTAAACACATAGCTAGGTCTATGCTATCAGAGGGACATGTGTGTAAAGTAGTTAAGTGCAGGGCTAGTATTTACTGCAACGGTCATTATGACCATTCACAGAAGTCAGCCGGTAATTTATCGGCTGCGGGAGATGGAAACTCGACGCGAAATGATAGTAATTATTGACACGGACCGAGACGCTCGGGGATAAAATCCGCCATCCGCTACTAAAGATCACAACCGGCCACTAACTCGAAAATTTTACATTCATAACGGAGCGGGCCCTTGGGCACGAACAGAGACTACGTTAACCACACAAGCGAATCGCAATTGATGTTCACTACGAAAATTATAATGTTGACAAAATGCTATACTTTCACATACTTGGTACATCCTACTAAAAGGTATTGTAAAGGTGAAAGGGATGTGTGTTTGTTGCTCTTTCACGAAACCAATTGCGGTTTTGCGATGCGATGGAACTCTGTGTGTAGATAGCTGTAGACCTGAATCCCAAGTCAGCCCTCAAAATCGTGTCTGAATAGGGGTTGGATAGTAATGGTCATATTTGACGTATATTTGACACATTTGACCATATTGGTCTCTCAAATGTGTGCATCATTTATGACAATGACTATTCTATCGACACTCTACTAATATTCAATAATATTCCACGACGTTACGCACAGCGCAATCTAGCCCCAAACTAAGCACTAGTAGCACAAGCACTGTAAAAATACATACACATGATACATAGAAAACACCCAGACACAAGTATTTTTTTAAAAAAATTTAACCATAAATATTTGCACACTGCGGGAATCGAACCCGCAACCTTCTGCATTGCAGTCGGGCCTTTCCCCGACGCGCCACAGAGGTCGTCTGTAATTAATAATACACGATTGTCAAATACACGTCAAATATGACAATTACTATTCTATCTGAGACACGATTGTGAGAGCAGCCTTGTGACCCTGGAATATCACATAGGCTACTCTTCTTACCGATATTCCCGCGGAATCAGGACTTACACGAAACCGATGCTAGTGAATATGATTGTAGGCGAACGTTTGACCACTACCACGAAACGGTACCTAAGTGATGATGAATCTCACCTAGAAGATATCTGTTGCCTAAATCGTGACTTGAAACGACGTTATTCAAGGGTCACGGCTAAAGGTAGAAAGGAGACAGTGCAACGAGTTCGACCCATCTTCGTTACACGATATCAGGACACGATTCCACTCGATAAAGCTTTAAATCAGCAGACGCGGAACTACAATAGCTATTCTCTTATAGTCAGGTAGGATCGGAAACGGAATAAAACCGTATGATATGACTCAAATATCTCCCAAAATAGGTGACATTGTAACTGCCGGGTTGAAGCAGTGTTGGTCTTGTAGTAGATACCTCGACTTTCATTCCGAAGGTCATGCTTTCGAATCCTGGCCGACCACGCATCAATGTCTTTTTCTTTAAGAAAAAGTTATGTGCGTTATTAACATCGCTTGTACGGTGAAGGAAAACATCGTGGGAAAACACACGGCTTAGTTAGCTTTAGAAGTATTGACCTGTTCTTTCCTCTGGGCATGGCGGACTAAGCTGGGAGGGTGGTACTGGTCCTGGGCAAGCCTACTCCACCTAACAATGACCCGGGCACTACAGCGCCATAAAAAGCATGGATTAAAAGTTGCTTGTGCTGTATAAATTATCTAAAAAATAGATGAAAAGGCCAATTATTATTAATTGGTGGTTAAGAGGCCGGGTGTCAAAGATCGGTGCAGGGTGAATTGCTCTTGTGACCACCGTGGCTTACACTAAAAATATCACCTATTTTTGGAGATATTTGAATCATACGGTTTTTCACCGTATCCAATCTTCCTAGATTGGATACGGTGGAAAACCGTATGTCAACCGTAAACCGTAGTCAGGAGACTATACTCTACAGAGCAAAGTTTCCGAGCGGGTAGAGCACAATAACACACGTATTCATTACTGTGCATCCTCAATCAAGCAAACGAACATCGTTATTCGTGTGCCTAAATACATAACATGACCTTAAGCGGAAACAAATAAGGGAGCTGGCCAAAGTAGCCCATATAGGGACAAGTATTTCTGTGCGGTAGCATCTTTTGTGTGATACACAATGGCGCATCGATCGCGCCGGATTGCGCGGAAACAGTCGGTAAAACGCTAACGAGTGCCGTCTCAAAGCTAATTGAAGTTATTGCCTCCTGTTTGTTCCTATACTAGAATACACCGTTGATTGTATTGGCTTGGCTCTACTCAGATGCTCTACTTTTGACTAACTGTTTACTCTCTTTATTGGTATGATTTTGAAAACAAATCAATCAAGTTTGCAATTAGACTATACGTGAGACAGCAAAGCATTCCCACATTCAAAGCAATTCAATTTATCGATTCAATGATTATTCACTAGTGGCATTTGAGACGTCGTAATTGACCTTTAAATTGACAAAAAACCGGCTAAGTGCGAGTCGGACTCGCGCAAGAAGAGTTCCGTTTCATTATCACAATTGACAACAAAACCCTAAAATAAACACTGAACCACGCAAAATCGCATACGCAACGACGTCGCCCGTTTGCATTTATCGTTACCACTGACGCCAGACGTTTATCACTAGATGGCGCCAGTGGTAAAAATGAATCGAGCTTGCGTTGCGTTTTACCGTGAAAAATCACGTCTGTTGTAAGTAAGTAGGTATATGAGCTTTATTAAATATTTGTGTATATTTTAGCTTTTGCACTTATTTGTTGTTATAGCGGCTACAGAAATACATCTTCTGTGAAAATTTCAACTGTCTAGCTATCACGGTTTATGTGATACACCCAGACAGACAGATGGTGGCAGACGGAAAGACAGCAGCGAATTCTCAGTAATAGGGTCCCGTTTTTAACCTTTGGGTACGGAACTCTAAAAAAAATGTTGTCTACGCTCATTACCTTGGTAGAAACCCGCTACATCTATATAAGGAGTCCCGCTGGTAGCATATAGGAACCGTTTAGGAATTCATGGGTACAATGCCATTACTCTTCATTAAGTCAACTATCTATAAATATTTAGGTTCGTCGCGTCGTACTAGTTTTTCAAAGGAACAAGTTAATAAAGATATGCAAATGGAATGTATATCAAGAATTTGGCGTGGTTGTATGTAAATATAAGCGGTGGGTATATCGATCACAAACCTACAATACATGTCAATGGAGTCGCAAAAGTATTATATTCATTCACGACACGACTAAGTTATTTAAATAATTTAATTTTGTCTTCAGCGTAGGTTATCTCACTATAATAAATTATAAATGCGAAAGTTTGGATGTTTGGATGTTTCTGTTTAAATCACGCAAAAACTACTTAACCGATTGTGATAATACTTGTTATAGCGGCTACAGAAAAAAACATCATCTGTGAAAATTGCCACTGTCTAGCTATCACGGTCCTCCTGGTGACAGACGGCGAACTCAGCGTCCCAGATAAATGTGAATAAATGAGTCACAGATCAAAATGTAAGGTATTTGTCTAGTCTAGATGCTAAAGCAACCCCCTCTCGAATAACCTTAGCCGAAACGCAATATCTAGTCTCAAGAGTGATTCATAGGTAGAAAAGTGGTGTGCACCAGTCTCAAATGCAATTTAAATGACCAAGTAAGTGCACTAACTAGTTAACTCAGCAGCAGTAAACATGGTGGAATAGTGATCTACAAGTCGCAGGTTCCAATATTTTTTTAAGTCTTTTTCACATTAGGTTTTTTGAGATAAACATAGATTTTTCTTCAGTTTTCGCGATGTTATTTGAAATCAAAATCTTTTCAGTTCTAATAGCGTTGCTTTTATTATATTGCACGTCTAACGTTTCGAGGTCTTTACAGACCTCTTGCTCGGGGCTAAACTAAGATGTAAAAATTGTTCTAAAAAGTTACTATTAGGTTAACTAATCATTAGACCAAGGCTGGCCAAACTCAGGCCCGCGGGACACTAAGTGGCCCGTCAAGGCATTTGATTAGCAAATTTTTATTACTGTCTTTTGGACATTTCCAGGATTTTAAATCTCACAAGAACAGCTATTTATGAATCTTCTTGGACTTCAATATGATTTGAAAGAAATACTAGAGGTATAAATTGATAATATGGATCGCAATAATTCTTCAAAATCACACTGCTCAAAAACAATATCTTCTACTACAAACTTTCCCATTTAAAACAGTGGCCCGGCCTTGTCTCGGCTTAATTTTTCCCACTATAAAAAACAATTGGCCAGGCTTGGATAAGATAGTTTTCACCATCTGATCTAATAATAATCGGTTAACACTCGAAAAATAACACCCTTGGTACCTATTTTATTGTAATTAGCGACGATAACTAATGGAGTGTTTCGATATCGGTTCTTTTGCCACTTCATCGATCAACAAGTGTCGTCACGCCGACGATTGGTAAATGATTGATGACACTTCTCTATCACAGTGTAAGAGGTGGCGAGTTACATTTGTTTTCTTATTGTTGAATCTACTCCAATTAGGATAATCAAATGAGACAATATATGTTTTATCATTCTTAATAAATAAATATTGGCTTCGCAAGACTAATTATTTATAGTTTGAATAAATTTTCGTAAATAAAGTATTTGAAATAATACCTGAAATCGAAAGTTTCGGAAAGTTTATAAGGCTTTACTAAAAAAGCGGTCGCTACTTTATCAAAACTTTATGGAACTTTTAAAGCATATCAACTAGAGAACTAAGAACATTTTCAATACATTTGCGAATTTTCGATCAATTTATTGTTTGTTTTATTATTATAATATTATTTCATTTTTATAATGTTTTTATTTGTTATTTTAAGTGGTTAAATTGTTTGTTTATAATAAATATTAAATTTAAATCTCCACCGAAGAACCACAATTTACACAATTTAAATCTTATTTTCAGAACCCATAACCGAAGTGATGAATTTTGTTCTTACAAAATTCCAAAAAAAAATAGATAGATTTTATCAAAATTCATGAACACAAAATATTCGTTTAGAAGAAATAAAGGTGGAAAGTGCGTACAACGTGATTTGGCGAAGGCGCATTTAATCAGACGTCGTGCGAATGCCCGTCTGCAATGCCGAAGGTTACGGGTTCGAATTGTCTCTGATAATATGTACTTATGTTTTAAATACAAGAGAAAAATAAATTTCAGTATTATATCCGTTGCCTAGTCAACGTAACACAAGCTCAGTAGCTTACCACGTGGCTAGACAGCGCTGTGATGTTCTCAGAATGAATCTATTAATTACTAGTCCCACGGTTTCACCCGCGTAAGTCCCGATTTCGTTGGAATATCGGGTTCAAAAGTAGCCTCGATAATGTATGACCAAATCACGTTGTATAGAAGTGAAAATATAGTGGCGCTCGTCACCTGTGAGATGGTTCCCGGTGAACTCGAAGTCGTCATCCTGGTCCCAGTGCTTCAGCGACAAGTTCCCGAGCGGCGTCGCGTTCGCGAACTCCAAGTTGGCGAAATGCCAGTCCAGGATCTGACGGTCGCGCACCGAGAGGTATACCGAACTAGAATAAAACACAACATGTTAGGGTTATGTTCGTAATTAGTAAGTAACTTAGTTTATTTACATAGGTACATATGTATAAGAAATATGAAACTAAATAATAACTTATATTAAAATAACCCACTCCGAATTGTACCCGGCGCAAAGGTGGCAGCGTTGCCGCGTTGAATGGCAATAGCTAACCTTTGCACCAGGTACGAGCCGGAGCGAGGGTCGCCTGTCCTCTCCCGCAACGTAAGTAAGTAACTTAACATTATGTTTCTTGTTATTATGTTGTATGGTAAGAAAGGAGATCTTAAATTAATGTATAGGCTTATTGGCATGGTCAAATCGACGATCTTGATTTTTTCGATCTCTTGTCTGACTAAGGATTTTCAAATCTTGTCTTGGTTCGCTAGTGTCCGTGTCGTCGAAGGCGACTAATCTAAAGGAACCAGATCCTTTAGATTAGTCGCCTTTTACAACACCGATGGAAAGAGATAGAGGACCCAACGAACTCAGAATAAATAATATGGAAGTCTCATTCATTTTAAAACATGTTCCACGGAATTTGAGACTTTTTAGGGGTGACGTAAAAATCGGGACTTGATTGCCAACAGTCTGTCACTAGTAACTTTGATAAGCAGTTAGTCTGCTTTATGCTTTATTAATACTTTGGTTAACTGTGTGGTTAAATGGTGTAGAAAAAGGAAAGAAACATCTAAAATTATAACCGGGTTATTTAATTTTATCACAGGTAAGTGAAACAATTTTTCTTGTTGGTTAGGTTAGCACTAGTAGTAACTGAAAATAATTAAGTTGCTTAAAAATAATAAGTTTATTGGTCGTTGCACAGCAGCGACATCTCGCGGTGCAGCCGCCGCAGGTTGAACTCCAGCAGTACGCCCGCGTCACCGTAGTATAGTGTAATATCTCACCTCGGCGGGTTAGAGTCTAGATGCGTCAACTTGTCCTCGATGGTCGCGTTGTGCGCCACCAGCTGGTCGTACTCGTTGCACAGCAGCGACATCTCGCGGTGCAGCCGCCGCAGGTTGAACTCCAGCAGTACGCCCGCGTCACCGTAGTATAGTGTAATATCTCACCTCGGCGGGTTAGAGTCTAGATGCGTCAACTTGTCCTCGATGGTCGCGTTGTGCGCCACCAGCTGGTCGTACTCGTTGCACAGCAGCGACATCTCGCGGTGCAGCCGCCGCAGGTTGAACTCCAGCAGTACGCCCGCGTCACCGTAGTATAGTGTAATATCTCACCTCGGCGGGTTAGAGTCTAGATGCGTCAACTTGTCCTCGATGGTCGCGTTGTGCGCCACCAGCTGGTCGTACTCGTTGCACAGCAGCGACATCTCGCGGTGCAGCCGCCGCAGGTTGAACTCCAGCAGTACGCCCGCGTCACCGTAGTATAGTGTAATATCTCACCTCGGCGGGTTAGAGTCTAGATGCGTCAACTTGTCCTCGATGGTCGCGTTGTGCGCCACCAGCTGGTCGTACTCGTTGCACAGCAGCGACATCTCGCGGTGCAGCCGCCGCAGGTTGAACTCCAGCAGTACGCCCGCGTCACCGTAGTATAGTGTAATATCTCACCTCGGCGGGTTAGAGTCTAGATGCGTCAACTTGTCCTCGATGGTCGCGTTGTGCGCCACCAGCTGGTCGTACTCGTTGCACAGCAGCGACATCTCGCGGTGCAGCCGCCGCAGGTTGAACTCCAGCAGTACGCCCGCGTCACCGTAGTATAGTGTAATATCTCACCTCGGCGGGTTAGAGTCTAGATGCGTCAACTTGTCCTCGATGGTCGCGTTGTGCGCCACCAGCTGGTCGTACTCGTTGCACAGCAGCGACATCTCGCGGTGCAGCCGCCACAGGTTGAACTCCAGCAGTACGCCCGTGTCACCGTAGTATAGTGTAATATCTCACCTCGGCGGGTTAGAGTCTAGATGCGTCAACTTGTCCTCGATGGTCGCGTTGTGCGCCACCAGCTGGTCGTACTCGTTGCACAGCAGCGACATCTCGCGGTGCAGCCGCCGCAGGTTGAACTCCAGCAGTACGCCCGCGTCACCGTAGTATAGTGTAATATCTCACCTCGGCGGGTTAGAGTCTAGATGCGTCAACTTGTCCTCGATGGTCGCGTTGTGCGCCACCAGCTGGTCGTACTCGTTGCACAGCAGCGACATCTCGCGGTGCAGCCGCCGCAGGTTGAACTCCAGCAGTACGCCCGCGTCACCGTAGTATAGTGTAATATCTCACCTCGGCGGGTTAGAGTCTAGATGCGTCAACTTGTCCTCGATGGTCGCGTTGTGCGCCACCAGCTGGTCGTACTCGTTGCACAGCAGCGACATCTCGCGGTGCAGCCGCCGCAGGTTGAACTCCAGCAGTACGCCCGCGTCACCGTAGTATAGTGTAATATCTCACCTCGGCGGGTTAGAGTCTAGATGCGTCAACTTGTCCTCGATGGTCGCGTTGTGCGCCACCAGCTGGTCGTACTCGTTGCACAGCAGCGACATCTCGCGGTGCAGCCGCCGCAGGTTGAACTCCAGCAGTACGCCCGCGTCACCGTAGTATAGTGTAATATCTCACCTCGGCGGGTTAGAGTCTAGATGCGTCAACTTGTCCTCGATGGTCGCGTTGTGCGCCACCAGCTGGTCGTACTCGTTGCACAGCAGCGACATCTCGCGGTGCAGCCGCCGCAGGTTGAACTCCAGCAGTACGCCCGCGTCACCGTAGTATAGTGTAATATCTCACCTCGGCGGGTTAGAGTCTAGATGCGTCAACTTGTCCTCGATGGTCGCGTTGTGCGCCACCAGCTGGTCGTACTCGTTGCACAGCAGCGACATCTCGCGGTGCAGCCGCCGCAGGTTGAACTCCAGCAGTACGCCCGCGTCACCGTAGTATAGTGTAATATCTCACCTCGGCGGGTTAGAGTCTAGATGCGTCAACTTGTCCTCGATGGTCGCGTTGTGCGCCACCAGCTGGTCGTACTCGTTGCACAGCAGCGACATCTCGCGGTGCAGCCGCCACAGGTTGAACTCCAGCAGTACGCCCGTGTCACCGTAGTATAGT
Source organism: Idaea biselata (assembly GCA_958496205.1). NCBI lineage: Eukaryota > Metazoa > Arthropoda > Insecta > Lepidoptera > Geometridae > Idaea > Idaea biselata. The sequence continues at coordinate 24,396,073 of OY292400.1, read as the reverse complement.
GTAATATCTCACCTCGGCGGGTTAGAGTCTAGATGCGTCAACTTGTCCTCGATGGTCGCGTTGTGCGCCACCAGCTGGTCGTACTCGTTGCACAGCAGCGACATCTCGCGGTGCAGCCGCCGCAGGTTGAACTCCAGCAGTACGCCCGCGTCACCGTAGTATAGTGTAATATCTCACCTCGGCGGGTTAGAGTCTAGATGCGTCAACTTGTCCTCGATGGTCGCGTTATGCGCCACCAGCTGGTCGTACTCGTTGCACAGCAGCGACATCTCGCGGTGCAGCCGCCGCAGGTTGAACTCCAGCAGTACGCCCGCGTCACCGTAGTATAGTGTAATATCTCACCTCGGCGGGTTAGAGTCTAGATGCGTCAACTTGTCCTCGATGGTCGCGTTATGCGCCACCAGCTGGTCGTACTCGTTGCACAGCAGCGACATCTCGCGGTGCAGCCGCCGCAGGTTGAACTCCAGCAGTACGCCCGCGTCACCGTAGTATAGTGTAATATCTCACCTCGGCGGGTTAGAGTCTAGATGCGTCAACTTGTCCTCGATGGTCGCGTTGTGCGCCACCAGCTGGTCGTACTCGTTGCACAGCAGCGACATCTCGCGGTGCAGCCGCCGCAGGTTGAACTCCAGCAGTACGCCCGCTTCACCGCTCGCGCCGCCCGCGCCCTTGTCGCGGTCCAGTAGTAGAGACACCTTCTCTATCTTCATTGATTTCAGCAGCTCTTGGATATCGGACATTCTACGGAAAAAAAAACAAAATAAGTCACTACCAACAAATTGAGGACGAGGACCTCATTCGCCTAGCTGTAACTGCCGATCTTAAATCGTCGCGCGGGTTAAGCAACGCTTGACACGGTTATTACTTGGATGGGTGACCGATAATTTGTGTGGCAAAAAAAAACACTTCCTTGAGCTCCTCTTCGAGAATTGAGAACTTCCTCCAAGTTCTTTAGTCGGTTAATGGTTACGAAAAGGTTCACATCTAAAATTATAGATAGACACTTACTTGTTAATATTATTCTTAAGCTTCTCTTGTAAAGTTATGACCGCTTTCAGATGTTGTATCTGGAAACCAACGAGTAAGATATAGCCAAACAAAAAAACCTATGATAATAACTATTATAAGTAGTAGTAGGTATACGATTTTAAACTAACGTGGTTAACTAGTATGTAAGCCAGTGCAGCCACTAATAAAAACTAATTAGAAGTTGTTCCACTGCCGTCTTGATATTTTTTAGGTATGCGAACTACATCTTAAATACCATCTAGTGAGATTGTGGACAACTAAATGTATTTTCGTAAATGATATATAGCCTGGAGTGTTGTAAAAAGGCATCTTTCCAATTTTTTCCGCCTTAAATCGTACATACAGGGTTTCCCGGAAATAGTGGATAATCCTGCACGTGCGTGTGCGGGGGAGGGGGTGGGGCCCCACATCCCAAAAAAAAAATCTATTTCCAACGGTCCGCAGTCTACGACATTTATTGTGAAATTTAGAAAATTCCCAGATTTCCTCACATTTGTGGTCCTCACGTCCGCTATATGCGGCTTAGTTTGGATTTTTTTCTGTAAATGGTTTCCCCAATAATGGTATTCTTAAATTACCTTTAAAAAACTTAACTACTTAGGATAGTTAATTAACTAGTAGCCCCTAAACATAAATTTTATTTCTGAAATTTATCTTACTGCTAAGTTTGAGCACCTCTGGTGTAAAAAAAATGTATTGGAATTGTGTAGCCAACCACATAAAAAGTTTACCTACATTATAAGGATTCTAAAACAGTAGCATACTATCTACTTAAATAGTTAAATTACTGAGCTATAGCTACTAAAGTGTAAAAGTAGGCGTTTTATTACAAAATTGTAAAAGAAATAAATAAAACAAAAAATGACCAAAAATGTATTTATTATAAAAATAAACACAAAAGTGTTTAAATTGGGCTCCTCCTGCCCTTATGCAAGCTCTGCATCTTATAAATGATCTTTGTAATTAATTTGTAATTATATTTTTTTTGATGCTATAGTCCTCGTTGCTTCGGCGACGCGTAGTCGAAGTTCTTCTAAAGAGGTTACTGGTTTCTTGTACACTTGCTCCTTTAAACAGCCCCAATAAAAAAAAACCAGAGGATTTAGGTCTGGAGACCCTGGTGGCTACAATATCGGCCCCAACCGGTTGTTGCCATTTAGGTTGCTCGGCAATTCAATTATTTACAATTTCATCTAATCCAGTTGCCAATTTTCCTAGAAGATGAGCCACTAGCCATCCGGCAAAGAATGTGGCTCCAGAACGATGGTTGTTCGGCACATTACGCTGTGCAAGTAAAGAATTACCTACACGATGCCTATCCCAACAGATGGATCGGCCGATTGGGGCCGATATTGTGGCCACCAGGGTCTCCAGACTCTGGTGGGGCTGTTTAAAGGAGCAAGTGTACAAGAAACTAGTAAACTCTTTAGAAGAACTTCGACTACGCGTCGCCGAAGCAAAGATAATTACAACATTAAAAAAATATATAATTACAAATTAATAACAATATTTCATTTATAAGATGCAGAGCTTGCATAAGGGCGGAGGAGCCCAATTTAAACACTTTTGTGTTTATTTTTATAATAAGTAAATACATTTTTGGTCATTTTTTGTTTTATTTATTTCTTTTACAATTTTGTAATAAAACGCCTACTTTTACACTTTAGTAGCTATAGCTCAGTAATTTAACTATTTAAGTAGATAGTATGATACTGTTTTAGAATCCTTATAATGTAGGTAAACTTTTTATGTGGTTGGCTACACAATTCCAATACATTTTGTTTTACACCAGAGGTGCTCAAACTTAGCAGTAAGATAAATTTCAGAAATAAAATTTATGTTTAGGGGCTACTAGTTAACTAACTATCCTAAGTAGTTAAGTTTTTTAAAGGTAATTTAAGAATACCATTATTGGGGAAACCATTTACAGAAAAAAATCCAAACTAAGCCGCATATAGCGGACGTGAGGACCACAAATGTGAGGAAATCTGGGAATTTTCTAAATTTTACAAAAAATGTCGTAGACCGCGGACCGTTGGGAATAGATTTTTTTTTTTTGGGATGTGGGGCCCCACCCCCTCCCCCGCACACGCACGTGCAGGATTATCCACTATTTCTGGGAAACCCTGTATAAAAAGGATCCCCTCTAAGATCACTTTCTGGTTTTCTGCCGTAGCGCTTCTTGGAGGTAGTCAGGTATTAAACTCTTTATTCCGGGAGCAATCCTGTGTTATACGAACTTACTATACAGGGTTTTTCATAACGAATTATGAAAGCGGTCGGGAGCTACTTCTTGAAATCCTGAGGAACTACTTTTGTTCTACGACTTTTGGAAATTCGAAAACAAAAACGAAAATTTTGAGGTTAGAAAAATTCTAAAATCAGCTGTTATTGGGGTACAGGTACAGCGCCTTGCAGAGAGCTGATTTTTTTCGACCTTTTTTTTTTTAAATTACAAAAGTCGTAGAACAAAAGTAGGTAGTTCCTTAGGATGCCAAAAAGTAGCTCCCGACCGCTTTCATAATTCGTTATGAATAACCCTGTATAAGAAATATATAAAATGGTGTACATACTTGTTTATGCTTAACATTTTTCTGTTGCAGTTTGATGACCCACTCGAGCGCTTGTCCGAGCGAGACAGGCGTGTCGTTGTAGTAGTTGAAGTCGACTTGGTGCGAGAGGTACGACGTGGCGTCGAGGAGACGGTTGAATTCGCGTTCCACCTTATTATGTGATTCAGTTAATTCAGTTTAGTTTCGCCGGGCTTTTCCGCACTTAGCCTCATGATTGGGCCATTGTACGTGAATTTTGATTCCCCCAAAACTTCACTCCAACCATACCAGGTTTTCCCAGAAGGCCAGCAGTCCTCCTAGACTGTTGAAGGCTCAAATGCTGAAGGCTGTTATAGGATTCGTTTTAAAATTAAATCTATCGTGACGACCTCTGTGGCGCGTCGTGCGAATGCCCGACTGCAATGCAGATGGTTGCGGCTTGCTTTCCCATCGGATGGAAGTACCGTAAAATGTTCCTACTTTGCGCCCCTATGGGTAACTATGCTCCCAATAATATAAATATTTGATCGTCAAGCTTTAAGTCTTAAAAATCTGATATTTTAGATATGTTTGCAATAAAATGAAATGTTACGAATATTTAATAGTAGATTGTATAACAAGGGAGCAAAATAGTATTTTTACGGCGAGGGCGTTACTTTGAATCACGAGCAAAGCGAAGAATTCTAGAATAGAATCCCGAGCGTAGCGAGGGATTCTAACGTAGAATTCTGAGCGCAGCGAGGGATTCAAAGTATACATCGCCCGAGGCAAAAATAATTTGCTCTCGAGTCATATACTCTACTTTTCATCCTCTTTCTATGAGAAAATAAAAAAGATATGGTGTTACGTAATTCGTGAATATACCTATTTACTTAAACAAAAATGTTGGGTATAAAATTTTAATATCACGTTTATTATACAGAAGCCCTCTATAAATATTTGTTGGTTGTTATAGCGGCTACAGAAATACATCATCTGTGAAAATTTCATATAAATACTAAAAAAATAAGCAAAATGAATAAAACAAATGAAACAAATGAAACAAATGTAACTAACGAAACTAACGAAACTAACGAAACTAACGAAACTAACGAAACTAACGAAACTAACGAAACTAACGAATCTAACGAAACCAACGAAACCAACGAAACTAACGAATCTAACGAAACTAACGAAACTAACAAAACTAACGAAACCAACGAAACCAACGAAACCAACGAAACTAACGAAACTAACGAAACTAACGAAATTAACGAAACCGACGAAACTGACGAAACTGACGAAGCTAACGAAACTAACGAAACTAATGAAACTAATGAAACTAATGAAACTAATGAAACTAATGAAACTAATGAAACTTAGGAAACTAATGAAACTTATGAAACTTATGGAACTAATGAAACTTATGAGACTAATGAAACTAATGAAACTAATGAAACTAATGAAACAAATGAAACTAATGAATAAAATGAAACTAATGAAAAAAATGAAAAAATGAAACTAATGAAACTAATGCTACTAATGAATCTAATGAAACTAATGAAACAAAGGAAACTAATGACACTAATGAAACTAATAAAATAAATAAATTCTGTGAACAACACAGCGCCATCTAGCCCCGTGGTAAGCGACTAAGCTTGTGTTACGGTGACTCAACACATATCAGCCAGTAATTCATATAATTTACGTTTGATTTCTATGAATGATACATATTATGTTCCAAATTCAAATTTACTTTGCTCCCGCCTATTTTATTTTGCTCCCGCCTGTTTTACTTTGCTCCCGCCTGTTTATCTCTTAACAGAAAAGAGCTACTTTGGTCGCACTTATAGAGGACCAAAGCGACACTTTTCGAATAGATGGGATGAAAACATATTAGGCGATTAAACATTTAATTTAAATAGGAGCAAAGTTACCCATAGGGGTGCAAAGTAGGAACATTTTACGGTACTTATTATGCTTAAAATTAAATATTTGTTTCTCCAGACTAGAAACAAACATTTATTTTGTCTCTCTATCTGTAATATGTATGTATTTACAAAAGAAAAATAAATTCAAGTATGATATCCGTTGTCTAGTCACCGTAACACAAGCGTAGTAGCTTACCACGCGGCTAGATGGTGCTGTGTTGTTCACAGAATTTATTTATATATAAAAATATATAAATAGTTCGAAAAACATACTTGGAAAGACCAGTATTTTTACCAGGTTGTACAGAAAGGGTTGTTTTTCGCGTTTATCTTGTATGTTTGTAATATTCTATTTTCTCATATCTCCCAAACGACTCGATGGATTTCTTTAACTAATCTTTAGATTCGTCTCATCAGTCCAATTATTAAAATGCATTCTTATTATTATGCTTAAATATTCATACTCATATTTACTTATTTGCAGTAAAATGTCTTGAAGAATAAACAAAAAAGAAATATTAAAAATATTATGGTCATACCATTTCATCCTTGTGTTTCGGTACTTGGTTCCCAGTGGCCTCATAGAGCGGACATTTCTGTTTAATTTTATGCAGTTCCATATTCATTTGTACTGATAAAGTAGTCACAGGGTTTCCACCAAGTCCGGTTACTACCATTGCTCCTGAAAAATGTTTCCAAAGAATATTGAATAACTGCTACCAGAGACAAAAATGAGTGTTGATAATTATTTTTTTTCTCCTTTATTCTGCTATCAGTCTTTCGACTATGCAGATGTTGTGTTATTAAAAATGTCAAATATAATTAATTTTACGATGCTTGAGTCTGCACTTGGTTTTATAGAAATATAAGTGCGCCCCGCGGTTCTTACCTTCTTACGTCCTGCCTGATCGCCTGGGAAGTTCAGAATTAACAGAAGCCTTTGTGTTATTCCATTGTTAAAAAAGTATGAATTTCAAAGATTTTTACCTAAATCAGCAACATAAGGTCCCTTTCTATAAGTACAGATCCGGCCTCCCACTCTGTCTCTTCCTTCCAACACGATCACCTCACAGCCAAAAGATTGCAACTGGCGAGCGGCTGCTAAACCTGATACTCCTGAAACACACCACACATAGTTTATAAATAATTAATTCAATACTTTGTAAACAAAGTCTAGCTTTGGGGGCAACCAAGACCTAAACTGAAATCCCTGTTGAATTCATCAAAAATTACTGATTTGTTTCTGATGCAATCTTTTTTAATATTTTCGTTTAATTAAAGCATTTTTAGATGACATTGTTTCCTACATGTTGGTGTAGTTTCACAAATTCTGATTTATGGAATCCTTAGCACATTTCACTGAAAAAAAGTCGTTTTTGTCCAATAATGCAGAAAAAATCCTACTCAAGACGTAGGATTTTATTTTGCATTTTTCTTGGGTCCCCTATATTGACAAACTTCCGAATCAACTTATTGTAAAATATTTGACTCTTTTTACCCATAAACAGAACTATTTCCTAAGTAAGTAATTTAATATTGTGCTTTAACTCACCTGCTCCAATAATAATTACTTTAGGCCTCTGTTTCCCTTTAGATGGAGTTGGGATCGGCGTAACTCGTTCATAGATTCCGTAATTTATAAAACCATGCCTCTCAAGGAAAGCATGGGTTCTCATCACCAAAGCTGGATCTCCATTGTAAGGAGTCTGGAAATATTTAAGGAGAAACATTAAAAGTAACTTCTTATGTTCGAAAAGTTAAGCCTTCATGGCAGACAGGTGTAGAGGTGTAATCAAATAGTCATAATGTTTTTTTCGGTTGGCAAGATTAAAACAGAAAAAAAAAAATCAATTTAAATAGTCATTATAACTTCTAATCATGGTCTGCTCCATGTGTCCCACTAGTTGATCGATGGAGGATCTGAATACAGCTACAGATAATGCTGTATCTGTCGCCAAGTTTTGGGCAAGGTACATTTGAGATTGAGTCTTTGACACGAAGAAGAAGACTTCTAATCATATCAAACCAGTTCCTGATTTTTACTCGACTCCCAAACTTTCTTTCTTTTGAGTGGGATTATGTTTTTATTCTATCAAACAAAACTGAACAGAAACAGTTTTGGTTAAAAAAAAATCTTCACAAACTCATAGTCAATGTGATTCTAAGGGTAAACACTTTTAGAAATAGCGTTTAGAAACAGTTTGAATAAGCTATGTTAATAAACTATTCTTACCTCCATTTTATGCACAGCATGCTCTTGAGTAAGTTGTTTCTTAGGATCTTCAAACCATAACTTCAAAATCCGATTACGAATCTGAATGAATGCCAAGGCAGAGGGTCCTTGAAAATCTGAGAAGCATTCTGCTTCCAAAGACGACATTTTATCAAAAGGCAATCTTGACTGGAAAGCAGCTCCTTCTAAACTGTAATTAAAAAAAAAACAAAGCATAACTTAAATGAAATCAATGGGTAGAGTGACGCGGTAGAGTATAAGTAACTATCTTACTAAATAGTAGAGTACTAACTTACGGCTTCTGGGGACCATCGGGCAAAGACCCGACTGCAATGGTTGCAGACGGTTGTGGGTTCGATTCCCAGAAGTCTAATACCTATAGTACACGCCTAGTACTTAGTTTGGAGCTAGATTAGGGCTGTGTGCAATGTTGTGCTATATTTATTTATTTAACTATAGTCCACTTTTCCAATACCATACAACATTGTCGAGTAGAGTTCAGGCTGTATTAAAATATCAAAAAACCAAGTTACACAAACTTGTTTATTGAATAAGCAGGAGTAAAATCAACATTGGTGAAAATAAATGGGGAAGACCTTTGCCTAGCAGTAGGACAGTTTATTCCTGGTTGCATCCCTATCAAGAGCTCAGGGTCCGGGTCCCCGGGCCGAAGTAAATAGGAGTAACAACCAAAAGTTTTAGAAACTAATTAGAACTCGGAGGACGGGCTGTAAATGCGACATGGAAGCAGCTGGTTATATATATACAACAGAGATCAAACAATAACTTACCTATTGAGCATTTCTTTGTAATTAATTTCCTCAACATCATCCGGTTTCGACTCTTCACAGATGATTTTCTCTTCTTTCTTTTCCCTGATGTCAACTGTCGTTCGACTCGAAGATGATTCCCTACGCCCTAATAAAGAAGTGGGGCTAGAAGATGTAACTTTACTTCGCTCCGACTGATCAGATTCCGAGTCATCTTGCTTTAACTTTTCGTCAAGTTCGCGGCTTTCGACCTACAAATCAATAAACATAACCTGTAATTTAGTAAACCCTAACAAGGCTCAGACTAACCGTCGGTATAACAATTACCTTTGCACGTTTACGGCGACTCATTTTAGAAGCTGTTTTATAATTAGGAGTTCCGAATAAACGAATTATTTCTTTTTGCAAGAAACAAAAACAAACACCGATCGAAATACACAAAAACAGAAACACTGACGTAACGAGTGATTTCAAAACGTTATCTGCCAGTGTCACCGACAGTAACTGCCAGTGTCATTCTCGAAAAAAGTAGGGTAAGAACATCTATGGCCAGTCATTGGCCACTAATATTTTTTCTATAAAGGTTGGTTTTCACAGAGGTCACAAAAATTGACCTCAAAACGCTACAGATACAGTTTATAGTGCGTTTCATCTTTGATTTAATTACCTATGCCGTCATGTTGGTAGCAAAACAAAAAAGTCTTACCTCATTATCTTGAATGTGCTATACCCTTAACCTTGTTTAAAGGAAGATTCGTATATTCATTCTTTATATACAAATTTTTTTTGTATTTTGCATTTTTTTTTTGTTTTGCTACCAACATGACGGCATAGGAATTTAAAGATGAAACGCACTCTAAATATACAGGTGTTTCCAGAGAGGGGTATTTTAAGCCGATACAAACAGCTGTCTTTTTTCTTCAAGTGATTCATTCATTCATTCATTCATTCACGACTTCAAAATTTTCGAAAAAACAAATCGAGTTTTCAAAAGTCGTACAATCGTTGTTCGTCTAGCTAGACGTCTAGAACAAATCCCTTTCGACTTTATACCCCTTCCTGGGAACGGGAACTGTATATTCGGCGCACTTTTCTCTACTATGCAAAGAGTACCTTATTTTACTAGCTACTATGCTTCGACCTCAAATCGAATGGAGAACCTCTTCCTTTTTTGCAGTCGTCGGTTAAAAATTCGTTGTGTGTATTACTTACAAGAATGTATTTCCCGACGAAAAAAAGTTACATCACTGGCCTGAATTATATGGACTGGAGGTCTCGCACTGAATTTTGTGCCTATTTGATCTGCGCCATCCCAGGGCTGGTAGCTGGGTTAGCCTAGCTATCCAGCGTGGGAACGCTGCCAGCGTTTTGGGCACCATGCCGCGGGCGGGAGGGCGGTGCCGACAATTTCTTATTGCTTTAGGTTTTAAGTCTTTTTTCTTTTTTGTGATTTATTGTTTACGTAAAATGTTTGCCTTTTTTTAACGTGTTCTGAGATGTAGCACTTTACTTTGAAAATATAATTAAAAAAATTAAATTAAAATTACCAGTTCATGGCCATGAAATATAGACGTAATTACCTATACTTAATATATTTATTATTAATTATATAAATTTTTTAGCTTGGAAATTTATTTTCTGCCAGGTGGTCACCTCCTAAACTACCAAAATTATTTGATTATATGCAATAAATAAAATAAACAGTAGGTACCTACCTACCTCTATTAAATTCATTTTATTTTTAGTTTTAGCACAGAAGTTATAATAAGCTAGGTAGATATAAATACTTACCTATAATATAGGTAGGTACGTATATACTTAGTACAATAAAATTATTATTTAGGTATTATTAATTTCTATTAATTTTTGTATGTAGCTCAAGGCTATTTTGTTTAGAAAATTTATTTACAAGGAAAAATAGCATTCAAAAATTTTCACTTGCGGCGAGGCTTGAATTCGCGCCTTTGGGTGAAAATTTGAAAAATTTTGAAATTTGAGTGAAAATTTTTGAATGCTATTTTTCCTTGTAAATAAATTTTATTTAGGTATTGATATTAAATGAAAAAATCTTAAAATGGTCAAGGGCTTTAATTAATTCTTAAACTAGGTTGTTGGGTCACAAAACGTCAGGTAGGTTTAACAAGCCAATCATCGCCATAAGTATTACAACATAATTTTCAAACCTACTTAATTAAATTTAGAAAGTTTTTATAAAATGGTGATGGAGAGGTCCTTCTTCGAGATATCCAGCAATTTCTTGAGGAATAATTGAGCTTTCATCGATACTGCCACACGGTCGACACATACATTCTAGAGGTGCTTTGGTGGATACCTGTTGAATAAAAAAATGACAAAATAAGTGGACACGCGTACAAAAAATAAGTTATTAATAAGATAATAGGTAAATAAAAACCGACAGAAATAGCTTGTTTCGTGCTTTTTAAAAGCCTCCTTTTTGCAGTCGGGTTTTTTAAAAAAATATTTTTATTTTCAGCTTTTTAGTGAAATCAAATTTAGCCCTCTAAAATCACCTTTTCATACCCTTTAATTGTTATAGGTAACAGGTTAGTAACCCACTCGATATAGTTCGAAGAAAAATGAATCGAAGTCAAAGTCAAAATCGCATCTGAATATAAATCAAAGACGAAGCCAGCAAAGCTGATATACAAATCCCAATTAAATCTTGTACGTACGGATATAGTTTATTATATTACCGGTAAGGAACTACGACGGCATTTATTAGAATAAGTATACATTTTATAAAAACTTAGCCCATTATAAAAAGTCAGAGATTCGGAAGATATTACTCTTGGTGGTCACTAACTAACCTTTCTAAACCTTTTATCTTCGCTTTTAGCGTCTGGACAATAAAGAACAACAGTAGCCTCTCTTTCTCCTGACTCTTGGCAACAATTGCAAGTTCTTTCCATTTGCCATATTTTACTGCCAGACACCTGGAAGAAATAGCGAATTAATAGTTTTTGGTACTTTTTTTGTATACATACCTCAATATAGGTACACGAAACTGTATTAGGTAGGTACCTAGTCTCTCTCACTCTCTTTTTAGGGTTTTTTGAATAGTGGTGTTGCTCACCTGGCGTTAAAGTTTTGTTGCCCTAAGGCCTCTAACTTGACCCAACGACTGCTATCTGAGATATCTACAGGGATCAACTGATTAACATGTTTTCCGAAACTCGTAACTGTTTCGAATTTTACAGTTATGTGAAGAGATAGATTAACGCTGTAATGTACCAACAACGCAAGTAAGTAACAAATAGGTAGATAAGTTATTAGTCCTTATGAGGAGATGACCTTAAATCTAAGTTGGCCAAGTGGGCGGCGTTTTCGCCTAAGGGGAATAAGGGCGATCTTCCAGGCAACCAATATCTAAGTACCTAGGAACCTATTTAAATGGGTACAAAATATAATTTACCTGAACATAACTGGAACATTTACCAAGACACGCAAATGAAGGTATTGCTTTAGGTTTACAACCGGGATGTGTTAATACATGGATAACTGGTGTCATTTGACATTCTTGACCTGAAAATTTACCTATTTAAATGCAATATCAACCAATTATAAGAACCAAAATACATTTACAGTATGGAATGTGAGCAGTACCATACTCACCGGGACTCATAGCAATTTCAATAGCTTTCACTGGTTTCTCTATGATTTGAAAAGATAAAAATAGTACCACATATTTAGTTAGGACATCGAAATTTGTCATTTTCTCAATTTTCGCAAGTATCAGTGTTAACTGCTTAGAAGGATTAAATATTTGTGAACAATCTTTACGTATGAAGTCCCTATTTATACAATACTCCACACTACTCACTATGGAAGTACATTTACAGATGCTGATAAATTGTAACACAGAAAAACATTTAACAACCGCGTCGTGGTAAATCTCCTGCTGCCCGAACTGAAAAACCCATTAATAGTAGCTATCATAGTTATATCACAGTTGTTGAGAAAATAACAACTCATTGAGACATTTTTTCTTACTTAAGCACATTTAATAAACAAGATAACATGCTGTGGTTTGTTCAAAGCAACCCAAGTGTAATATTGTATTATTTATTATACCGTAATTGAAAGTTCTTGTTCTTAAATACGACGTTAAATTCTCGTCCCTTTTCGTTAACGACATTTCACCATATAAAAGGCTCAATTTCCGTATAACAAATTCAGTCACATTGTTATTCTCGGTTATTAAATATCGTAAATAATATGGCTTCATTTATTTCGCATAAATTATTTCTATGTTTATTTCAAGTATTACTTATTTTTACTCTAAGAGCTGCCGCTGAAGAGAATTGTGAAACAATTCCATCTGAAATTCATGTGACCAAAGGTAAATAAAATAATCTACTATATAAAAATAAGTCGGGTTTTCCTTCCTGACGCTATAACTCGAGAACGCACGAACCAATTTCCACGGTTTTGCATTCGTTGGAAAGGTCTCGGGGAGCCCGAGACCTTTCCAAGGTTTGGTGAGGTTTATAGCAAAGAAAATTCAGGAAAAATTTAATTATCTATAATTTATAAGGCAAAACAACGTTTGCCGGGTCAGCTAGTCTACTATATAAAAATAAGTCGGGTTTTCCTTCCTGACGCTATAACTCCAGAACGCACGAACCGATTTCGATAATTCTTTTTTTGTTGTGTTTGCTATTGTCAGGAGAAGGTTCTTATGAAAGAAAAAATGCTGAACCGATTTTGATGAATTTTGGTATGAAGATAGATAGCCATTTTTTTATACTAAGCGACAGGACAACGTCTGTCGGGTCAGCTAGTTATATATAACTCGCACTGGTAAAAACAAATTACGTAGGTACTATCTACTTTACTTATTTTTCCCAAATTTTTCAGAGGATTACGATGATTTGGGACGATTATTACGATCGTGCAGTGGCGAAGTGACTGTAAGCAAATGCGAGGGAATGTGTTCGAGTCAAGTTCGGCCATCTATCGGCACACCTACAGGGTTTTTAAAGGTTCATTTATCAAAACCTATCTTTGATATTGACATAAATTCTATGGACATTTTGAAAATCAATTGATTAAATTTTTTTTCAGGAATGTTTTTGCTGTCGGGAAAATTTTCTAAGGGAAAGGTTAGTGACTCTTACACACTGTTATGATCCCGATGGCTTGAGACTGGAAGATGAAGATAACGCTATCATGGAAGTTCGTTTGAGGGAGCCAGATGACTGCAAGTGTTATAAATGTGGAGATTACAGTCGATAACGAGATTATTATCAATCTATCTATGACTTTGTGATTTGTTCTCATTATGGTATACGTTCTTGCTAATAATTGATGTAAATAGGGAGTAGTTTTTAAGTTGCAAAAAATGTGTCAAGGGCAAAATTAGTATTAACATGAGCTATGTAAATAAATGATTTACAACATCGTTTTGTGGTTAATCAGTTATTGAGACCTATATATTAGATAAATATTTTCCCGTAATATCTGTAAGTAAGGTACAGACCATACGATGTCAATATGTTAGGTATTATCTTTAACTATAGCCCAATAGCGGTAGGATTATCCCCCAACTATCAAATTTCATCACACGCTCGCGCTGTCAGGTACTCACCTATTGAGACTTTAGGATGGATAATAACGGGAGGCGGTCCAATTTAAGATCGATAAGATCACTTAATGAGTATTATGTTACGTATGAACATAATCCCTTAACTTTATACTACGTCCATAGAGGTTTGGGTCATTGCGAAATGGAAATTAAATTAATTAATTTACAACGTAACACGTTGTAAATAAATTAATCTGAACTGATTAATACAATAAAACCAACATTTTTTCGTATATGTACATAAAAAGGCGATTAATTTGTTATGCAACTAAAACACAATGACTTAGACTGTATTATCAGTTCTGCCTGATTAATTGAACGAGCAAGCGTTTCCTGCTTGATGGTGCGCATTTGTGCATTTGAGGCGCGCTAACTACCCAGGTAGTTTATTTCCAACGTAACAATTCACTTAATGAGTATTATGATTTGATTTTTATTTTCTATTTGAAATATTAAGCATATTAAATGAATGACATTATATATAATTACTTAACTAACATTGACATTTTATTATATTTTTACCTACTAAGTTGACTGTATACCTAATAAGGTGGGCCTAGAAGACATCATATTTATTGTAAAACACCTATTGTAATTTACCTAGTGCAAGCAGTTGAATAAATGAATTGAATTGAATTGAAATGTTACGTATGAACCTAATCCCTTAACTTTATACTACGTCCATAAAGGTGTTTCGTCATTGCGAAATGGAAATTAAATTAATTAATTTACAACGTAACACGTTGTAAATAAATTAATCTGAACTGATTAATACAATAAAACCAACATTTTTTTCGTTTAGGAACACAAAAAGGCGATTAATTTGTTATGCAACTAAAACACAATGACTTAAACTGTATTATCAGTTCTGCCTGATTAATTGAACGAGCAAGCGTTTTCTGCTTGATTGTGCGCATTTGTGCATTTGAGGTAGTTTATTTCCAACGTAACAATTCGATTTTAAAACGCGACGCGACCCAATACTTGTAAATTCATAACATGAAAAGAAGACCGTTCAAAATGGACCAGCTATGTTCCACAGATATCATATTCGGCACTTCAAACAATTTGTTACACGAACTTATTTCAATCGCAAGTTATGAAATATGGATTATTCGATTGATTACGTAAACTTAAAGCTATGGTGTTAGTATTTTCGTCCTACTCTTGATAAGTTAAAAGATATTGAATGTTAAAGTTTCACATCTGGGAGTGTTCACACAAAACACCACAAGATGTCGTTACTTGTCTCGAATATCCATAAATCTGAATTTGTTAAACCAATAAATGGCTACAGAATTCCACGTATCGGTCCAGAATTTATAAAGAAAAGAATTATTTTTAACTAATAAGGTTTATTGGGGTCAATTCGAGCAAACCACCGACTAAAACTTAACCTAACCAAAAACAGACTTATTTTAGTTAAGTTAAGTTTGTATGCTATTCGGTTTTGTCCACAAACTAAACTTAGAATTTGAAAATGACAGGACTAAACACGGACTAAATTGGATTCACAGATAAAAAAATGAGAACGAATGGTTTATGCTGTGAGGTTGGTAGTACTTTATTCGTCTAGATTTCTCTATGATTATTTGTTTACTTTTTGCAATCTGAATCAGTTTTGTTGTAGTTTTGTGTCGGAAAATGTATAGAAGACCTAACGAACGCAGCAAAAGGAACTGCTTGTGGAGTGGAGAGGCTTCATGCTCAGTTGGCAAAAGGTAGGTCTTATTTCTGACGCAATTTACGCTAATTGCTATTTCGATAGCGTAAGAGGAATTAGATTTATTTATCTACCAATCCTAGTGCCTGCGGCTTTACCCGCCTCCCGATTCCGCGAGAATATCAGGATCATTACTAGCCTTTAATCTTCCTCGATATGTGGACTATCAAACACAAAAATATATTTTCAATTCGGACCAGTAAGTTCCTGAGATTAGCGCGTTCAACCAAACTAAAAATTCTCATAAGCTTTCTATTCATTATTCTAAATATGTTAAATGGATTAAGTCTAGTAAATTTAAGCCTTACCGACGCAAATAGGTCCACACAGAGGGTCTGAATATAGTAGGTATTGCATAAAATGCAATTTTAAACCATGAGGTTCTGTGAAAAAACATTTTTGCTATGATATTACTTTCAACTTTCAAGTCATACTTTATGGAATCAACTAGCTGCGTCCCGCGGTTTCACCCGCGTAAGTCCCGATCCCGTGGGACTATCGGGATCAAATGTAGCCTATAGCCTTCCTCAATAAATGGACTATCCAACACTGAAAGAATTTTTCAAATCGGACCAGCAACCGCTGGTCCTGAGATTAGCACGTTCAAACAAACAAACAAAAAAACAAACTCTTCTGCTTTATAATAGTAATAGAATTACTAGCTCTGCATAGTTTTAAAGATCTAAGCGTACATACAAAATACAAACAGACACGACACAGAGGGAAGTCACTTTGTTTTAGACTATGTAAAGATTAAAGTTGTCCGAGTACCAGTTTTACCAAGAAACCAAATACCAATTATTACTCGGCTCAATGTTTGTCATTACAAGTACTTCGTGATTAACTATGTATGAAATGTATTTCCTCTTTTATTTTTAGAATTGGGATGTCTGGCGCAGCAAAACAAAAACAAAAGCTCGAAAAGTATGGGCTCCATCAGCGGAACTGGAGGAGGTCCTCCAGGTCCAGATTTAACAGATCTGGACAATAAAATATTGGAAATTGTAGGACCTGCCTCTGTGTATGGTTTTGCGACTGTAGAGCAGGTAAGTTTTCCTTTAAAAACCAAGTAATACATATAATTAAATATTTTTGCTGTATATCTTAAATTATTTATTGTTAATTTCAGACCCCAAATGGAACATACTGCTGCTGCTGTTGCTGAAGTTCCTCCTGCTGTGCCTGCTCAGCTAGAAGATCCTCAATGAGTTCATCAATCACCGCCACAACCTGAGCTGCCCAACCGCCCCCGTATATGCCGGCCTGAGCGGGTGCGGGCCCCAAGACCACCAAGACCGCCTGTTGCCGATAGCCTGACAGCAGCGTTAAATGAAAATATTAGGCTGCTGAGCTGAGCAGATATTGCACTGCCATTAAGAGAAAATGCCTGTGCTAAGGTGCGGGCAGCTCAAGTTTTAGCTGAAGCGTTGAGGGGAGACACAGTTGAGGAAATTTTTGTTGAAGAGGCACAGTAAACTCCTAACTGGTTTAACTGTATAGATAATTCTAGCCAAATCTGAATCAAATTCTATTTTAACTACCTACCTAGTATATATTTTGAATAAAACTTGTAAATGATATAAAATGACTTTTATTGAAAATAATTGTTGCCTCCTAGTATGTGCAAATAGGCATAATTGCCACAGGTATTTTATTATTATTTACTTATCAGGCAGGCAGTTGATACAATTGATAGATGCCTGTATCCAGCTATTCTTAGTCTGTTTCTGTATTGGCTAAGTATTTGTCAAGTTTGTTCTTGAACTGGCTGATACTGTGCCGAGATGATGTCCTTTGGTAGCTTGTTCCACGCTCTGACCACTCTGTTGCTGAAGAAATGTTCGTGAGGGTTGTTGTCCGAGAAGGTGGTGCGTAATTTGAGGTGGTGACCTCTGAGACGATCATTGGTGTCACGACTGAGTAGTTTGTGAAAGTCCAGCAGGTCGTAGTCATTTGGTAGGTATACAAAACAGTTTTTTAAATGTTATCCGGCAATACGAATGGATTGGAACAGTCTCTTAATCGTTTTAATCTAAGCCCTTCGTCATTGCTTTTGCAATAAAATTAAACAAAAACATTTAACAAAACACGTTTTTCTGAGGGTTTTCACTAAATCTGTCCATAAAGGCCGGCACTCAGAACACCTTTCAGCCCGTACTACAGCCAAAATTACAAATTTGTCAATCGTAACGTTATTTATTCGATAAATGTTGTTATTTACTTCAACGACCAATTTTAGTCCACACAAAATTAGTCGCGACTTAATTTTAGTTCGACGTTTACTATTTTGACAGTTTTGTGGCCGTTTCGAATAGCTAAAAACGTTTTCTAACCTAATTTAGTTCGACCTAACTTATTTTGGTTTAGTCCTGTCATAATAAGTTAAGTCGGCGTTTTCTGAATAGCAATCTGTAATTTGACACGTCTTAACTAATTTTAAGTTAAGTTAAGTCGGAATTTGGCTTGCTCGAATTGACACCATTGACTGAAAGATGACTTGACTAACTGCCATATTGGTATACCAATTCAGATTTATGGATATTCAAAACAAGTAGGTAACGACATCTTGTGGTTTTTTGTGCGATGGCACATAAAATAAAATTAAG
Organism: Idaea biselata; assembly: GCA_958496205.1. Classification (NCBI taxonomy): domain Eukaryota; kingdom Metazoa; phylum Arthropoda; class Insecta; order Lepidoptera; family Geometridae; genus Idaea; species Idaea biselata. Next base: position 24,377,645 of record OY292400.1, on the reverse strand, counting down.
GAACCTCTAACCCCCAGGTAAAATCCCTAAGGAAAAACGCCGATCTTTTTTCCGGATCGGTTTTTTTCTTAAGTTTTCTGTGTTCGTCTGTGACAGTTGTAAGCCCATTGGCAAGTAGCAAAGGTCACAAATCATTGATCATTGATGATTTGTGACCTTTGCTACTTGTCACCGAACGAAACTGGCCAATTAGAATCTTATCTACGTTGCTGTCAGTGTCACTTGAAAAAAAGCATGGCGGCGGGTTGTTGTTGACGTCGTCGTTTACGGATTTATTGCATTTACAAGAGGAAAAGCTGAATTTGTTCACACATTCCCATTACAAGAACAGTTCAACCGACATAAGTTAAAATGGAGCTCGATGAAGACTCACTTCTCATCTTGATTCTAGCATTTACATGGTGCGAATTTTCTTGGGAAATGTATCTCACGTACCGGCAGGTAAGCTAACTTTGTGTTATTTAGAACAATAGCTACATCTTTTATTAGAATCTAAAATAAATTGTAATCTAGCATTATCACCCGCTTATGAATATTACACGTGCCGGCCTTCACTGAAATTGATTTATTTCCATTAGTACCTATATGTTCAGATAAATTGAGGAACTTATTGCATTGGTCCATCATTGTCCTGTCTATATCAATAACCTAATCATTACACTAATGGATTCATGATCAGTAAAATGACGTGTTATTTCCACTGTAGGTATAACATAAGTTTTAAATTTAATTGTACCTTAGCAAATTTTCTATTACTTACAGATAAGAACCTATAAAACAATGAATCATATACCAGAAGTTTTAAAAGAACATGTTACCAATGAATCATTTGAAAAATCTCGCCTTTATGGTTTAGACAAGTCTAAATTCAAAATGGTGAAGGAGATTTATTCATTGCTGATATTGACTGTTGTTCTATACAAAAAATGGATGTATGTGGCTTGGTGTAAATGTGAAGAAATTGGTGGATATTTTGGTATCATGCCACACAATGAGATAGCAATAAGTTGTATTTTCATCACAGTCACCACCTTATTCAACTCTGTGACCCTAATGCCTTTCACCATCTACTCAACATTTGTATTGGAAGAAAAACACGGTTTTAATAAACAGACTGTGAACTTCTTTATAAAGGATCAACTAAAGTCACTACTGTTGAATCTGGTCATAACATTACCAATTGTATCTGTAGCCTTATATATTATTATGTTAGGTGGGAACATGTTTGTTGTGTGGCTATGGTTGTTTACCACTGTTGCAACACTTTTACTTTTGACAATTTATCCTTCAGTTATTGCTCCGATTTTCGATAAATTTGTACCCCTACCTGATGGCTCCCTGCGACAGGGAATCGAGGAGCTAGCTGCTCGTCTCAAGTTTCCCCTTTCACAAGTTTATATTGTTGAAGGCTCTAAACGATCAGCACACAGCAATGCATATTTCACTGGTATATTTGGTGAAAAAAGAATTGTTCTCTTTGATACTCTGTTAGAAAAATATAACGAGGAAAAGAAAGTGATGACCGGTTGTAATGAGAAAGAAGTGTTAGGAGTTTTGGGTCATGAACTTGGACATTGGAAATGCAACCATGTAAACAAATCAATAATTCTAACTGAACTTAACCTTCTGTTAGTTTTTACTGCTTTTGGTTTGCTATTCAAGTATTCTTTACTGTATAAAACAATTGGATTTCCAGCTGGCCAAGAACCTGTTATAATTGGACTTATTGTTATTTTACAAGTAATTCTGGCCCCCTACAACACTATACTGTCATTCTTTGCTACTGCAATGCATAGACATTTTGAATATGAAGCTGATAACTTTGCTGTGTCACTATCATTTACTGATGAATTAATAACATCACTAATTAAACTTGGTAAAGATAATTTAGACTTCCCTTACTATGATAAGTACTATTCTATGTGGTATCACACACATCCCACTCTCTTAGATAGAATTGAACATCTGAAAACGCAAATCAAAGTCAAGAAAACTGACTAGTATATGCTCTAAGAATCAAAGTACAACATGCTATCTAAATGTTTAATGGTACAATTTTATTATTGTAGAAACATTATTGTAATATTAATGTTGTGTTTTAGACTACTATATAGTGAGCAGTAAAATGCATTTATGCTAATTTGTCAATTTCTTAACTTTATTATTTTTCAGTCAGTTACCTACATCATTTTGTAAGTCTTAATTTATTCAATCTTAACCTTTTATCAGACACTTTCTTCATTAAGTACTGCAATTTTCTTTATATTTGTCATTTGTATTGTATATGTAAAATTCGTATTTTATGCATTACTCCCATGTCTCCTTACTTAGTCATTTTTTATAAATTGTAAGTCCAAAACATCTATGATAGATTTTAATAAATTTTTTAGGAGATACAATTTATGTAGTATTTTATTTATTCAATTTTATATTTTAAAAGCAGAATACTTACTCTCGTAATCTAAAAGTATCTACAATTCGTAACTCAAAAGTTTTTATATGTGCATAAAATATAGTTAAATTTGAATGCCGTGTAACCCAGCCATAGAATAGGGTTACCCCCATATCTTCCCGTGGGTGGCGTTAAAGGCAAATAAATAACGGATCTAGGGGAGACTAACAAACCTTGAATTCTCCCCGCGCGGTGGCGGATAAACAGCTGGTCCCCAGGAGGGTTGTTGTCAGGCAGGCGGCTGACCGTAAAAATAATGCCAAATCTATTTGCTAATGATGATTGATTTGATGACTGAGGTAGGCACCTGTGCCGATCCCAAATAATTTAGGGGCTTAGCAGACCCCGGGCTTCAGAGAGGAAAGCAACCGGGAACGTCGCCTAGATGAGGAAAATATTTTTAAATTATTTGTGCATCTAAAACTAAAAGGTAACTGAAAAATATAAACAAATTCATATTAGCAAAATTACTTTAATTTTACACACTGATACAATAATCAAGACAATTCAGCTTCCTCCAAAGTATCAGGGAGAGGAACGTCTTTAGTTTCAGGTAAAGGCAACAGAAGAAATATCTGTGCGAATACCATTACGGCCAAAATAATCAGAGGAAGATCTTCGGAAATGGAGTCTAAGTAAACAATGGCTGGTGCGACCATTGAAGCGATTCGAGCAAACATCGTTACGCCGCTGATGCCCACATTGCGGCCCAGTGTTGGGAACAATTCTCCAGAAAACAAGTACAGTGCTGGTATGGAACCCTATAAAATTATTTCGTAGTTAAATATACATATACTTATTACAGCATTTTAAAACATTGTAAATTTTTGTGATGGACGCATTTATATGAATTGACTATGCGACGCTAAGCTAAGCTAAACTACCTTAGTTTAGTTTGAGTGAGTTTTAACTAATATCACCAGAATGTGCGATGTGGTCTAAGATATAACACGCTCACTTATTCGACATCTTTACAATTGCAAAAACGAATAAGTCCGCTTGCGCTACATACAACTTGTAGGTGGTGTCCAGCCATTGCCGAACCAAGAAAAAATCGCAAAATTATCACGGCCGGCTAAATAATAGATGTTTGTAGCCTAGGTTCAATTATTAGGTACCTAGTTTTTATGTAAGTGTACCTACCTACTTTTCGTAATTTTTTTACCGACTTCAAAAAAAGGAGGAGGTTCTCAATTCGACCCGTATATTGTTTGTTTGTATGTTTGTATGTATGTATGTATGTGGATATGTCCGCGCCGTACTCCGGCATATGAAGTCCGATTTTGATAATTCTTTTTTTATATGGAAGGTCCTGAGTTGGTCCCATAAAAACTTGATGATCTGGTGAGTATCTTCGGAATGATGACCAGAATAGCATTCCAGAATGCAGTTAATTACTACCTACTTTATGTTTTTCTACCTATGGAATCGGCTCTTAGGAACGCGGCGACTGTTACCATTTTATACAAACTTAATACCAAAAAAATTATGAAAAATTTAGTTTTCTACCTTAATATCGATATTATTCGGATTAAGATTTTACTTTTATAGGGTCCCCACCCCACCACAAGGTTTTCCAAAATATTCATTCGAAATGAAATAAAACGGAGAAACATTTTTTTTTTTCCATTTTTACAGCGTAAATTACTTATTATTGGGAATAATATAAAACAAATGAGATGTAAACTAGTAATTTACGCTGGAAAAGGCAAAAAAAAATGTTTCTCCGTTTTATTTCATTTCGAATGAATATTTTGGAAAACCTTGTGGTGGGGGGGGGGGGACCCTATAAAAGTAAAATCTTAATCCGAATAATATCGATATTAAGGTAGTAAACTAAATTTTTCATAATTTATTTTGGTATTCAGTTTGTATGGAAATGGTAATAGTCGCCACGTTCTTAAAGAACTAGGTACAGTTTGATGGAGCACCTAAATCATATCAATCAGATTTTCATCAGAAAACTCCTTGATTTTTAGTGACAGTCGAAAGCTTACACTAAAAAGGATGAAATAAAAAAATAACTAAAAAAATTAAAAACCAACTTCAAAAAAGCATAGAATAACCTTACCTACGTACAGTGCCACCGACTTATCTTTTATGTAATCTGAAGTCGGGCAGTTTTACTAGGTGGGTCCAGATTGTAGTTTGGCTGCCCGACTTCAGATTACATAACAGATAAGTCGGTGGCACTGTATGTAGATAAGGTTATTTTATGCTTTTTTGAAGTTGGTTTTTTCGTCTTTAGGAATCTCGCCTAACCACGCGCATCGTCGTTTCTCATTCACATTTTATTAACTTTCACAATAGCTAGCTTTTACAATTTTATTTCACACATGATCGACTTACCGCCATACCTGCGAATCCAATCCCAGCGAACAATAGCCTCATCCAGTCGTTCGTAGATGAGTTTTTTGGTACCAATAGTATCATTATAAAACATAGACAAGTGATAAACTGGAATATTCCTATAGTAAGCTTTCGCCCTACTCTCGTGATGATGAGTATACAGCAGATCCCGCCCAAAGTTGATATAATTCCGGTAAGTGATACGGCTAGGAATATATTTCGTCCAATCGAGCCTAAGTACTGTGAAAACGTGTAAAATGCTAAACCAGTGCAAAACCTGCAAGAACACAAAAGATAATAAGGAAAGTGGGTACCTTTGTAGGTATAGGTAGGCCTAACATATGTAGGTAAGTATATCTTGTTGTAAATCACTCTTACCAGTTAACCGATAACAATATAGTCCTCAGCCTCATGTTTTTCGATTTTAAAAACGCTTTAAAACCAGGATCATTTCGCTTTTGGTTATTTTTATACTTTGGCATTAATCTATTAATCTCGCGTTTGTTGAAATCCATGCCATTCGTTCTTGCTGCGCTTTTTAATGTTTCTGTAAAATATAGCCCATCCCATAACTACTGTATATATACAGATGTCTAGCTAGCTCATGCATGATAGATCATGGCTTAACTAGAGTAGTAATATCAGAAACATAATAGGGGGGGACATTTGCATGAAAACAGCGCTGGGAGGTTACGCTCTTAATAATATTAAACTCACAAACAGCATAATTATAGATAACCTAGTAAGTATACCTAAAGCTTTTTCCGTCTGACCAGTCGCCAACAACCATCGTGGTGATTCCGGTATGAAAAACCAGTACACGAGGAATAAGGCAGAAATAGTAGCCAAAGCAAACTCTAGGTGCCTCCAATCTCTCAACCAAAAGGCTAATCCTGCCATCGCTGCTGTCCCAAGCCCGAACGGTAGTTGATAGAGTACGGGCAAGGTAGTTCGGTATTTTCCACTTACTGCCTAAAATCCATAATAAAAAATCATTTTTGGCAATGGAAATTTATTACCTATGAACTATGAATTGTTTTTTTTTCTAAGAATCTTACCTCCATACAAATAACGAAAGAAATAATCCCTACACCGCCAGATGCGAGCGCTACTATGAACCAGTGTACTAAAAACCACCAATAACTTGTGATAAAACAAATTGTGTAACTGAAGATTGTTTGTATTAATATTGATACCATGAGAGGGGTTTTTCGTCCGTATTTGTCTGCCAGAATTCCGAATAGTATGCCTCCTAAAAGGATCCCCCACATCATTATACATTGGGTTAGCTAAAAAGTAATGAAATGAAATTACAAAGTAGATACCGTCAAACCAATCAAATATGGACCAAACGATTTAAAAATATATAAGTACAGTTAGTTATACACAATTACATTTTTTTAATTTATCCTTGGATCAACACTGGCCGCCTTCCACCGGGAGCGGAGCGGAGCCATTAATGTGTCAGTTTAACAACCAACAATCGCTCTCATAGCGCGAACGAGACCGAAAGCGCCGTATGGTATGTCTGTGAAAACGATCGTTGTATGTTAAACTGTCACATTAATGGCTTCGCTCCGCTCGCGGTGGATGGAAGGCGACCAAGCTTGATCCAAAGATAAATTTAAAAAAATGTAATTGTGTATAACTAACTGTACTTATATACTGTACTGGGTATGTAGGAAATTACTAACGATAAAACTTACATGAATTAGCCAATGTTTATCGCAAACTAAATCCCAATCACTCGTCATGGTCCGTTTAAAACTGCTGTTGTCGTACACAAATTTTGGGCACTGTATCAACGGTATGTATCTTCTCTCTATATCCGGACCGATAGCTAGTATATCCGGGTCGTAGATGAGACAAGGATGTTCTTGTATGCGCTACAAATAGGTACATATTAAGTTAAGGCCTTTTAGTGAATTATACTTTTGCTAATAATGATTCTCTACCAACTTACTACAAGTAAAGATTGTATTTTACGAAAACATGTTAGGAAATTAAAATCGTTAATTGATATATCCAGCCAAACGTTTTATTCGGTTAATAGGAGGCATATAATATACCTACATCTGTAATGCATGCGCTGATAGGATTCGCTCTTAAACCTTATAAATAAAAAGCTAAAAACGGTAAGGAAGGTAGGATCAATTATCAGTGCTCCTATTTCTTAGCATACCTTTAAAATCATAATCCGTTCTTAAAATAATGTTTTAAAAATACCTACTAAGGTTTCTTACCGGTGAACAAATACGACGCCATTCTTCTTCAGAACAATCAAAATGTTCCGGTTTCACACACCAAAAATCTTGGGGCGGAGCCATGAATATAATATTCAATTGATACCATGCGATAGGTAACTTTAATATCGTCATTGAAATGCACATCCATAGTTGCCATCTTCCAAAATCTCCGATAACTCTTGCAGTTAGATCTTCTGCTTTAGGTTTTCTATTTTCTTTAAACACTGCAACATTATGAAAAATAATAGGTACTTACGGTAGCTGTGTGCATAATGCGTTGCGTGGTCTAATAATAATAAATGCCCAATTTGGGGCACCTCCTCCATAGCCCTAAGCGACATGAGTTTATTGAATATATTAGGTAGATTTTCGGTCTTCGATTTTGCAGAGATGAAAACACGATTTAGTACAAAAATCACAGAGCTGTACCTAACAGTAGCTAGGTAATTATTAATTTGTATGTCAGAGAAAAATACGATAAACTTGAAAGTTCGCTGAATAACAAAGTTTAAATTTAGATAACATATCGGAGCTTTCACTTCTTAATAATTTCCTAATTCTTTTTCATTCTTGACTGTTTTAACCAATTTAACCTGAAGACACAATTTCGCCAGTTCCGTATCTCATCGTGAATGTAAAAATCCACTGAAGTAGGGGTAGTAGGTATAGTACTATAGTACTTATAGTAACTAGGCAGGTAGATATTAATAATTCTGTAAAATTAGCATTGAAATTCTATTTTTATTGAATAATTCATATAAATAATATTATTGTAAACATTGACCATCGACTCATGATCGACTCTTCTTTTATTGCTTTGATTGATGTGGATTGATGTAAAAAGTTGAAATGTCTCAAACTAAACACTTTATTCTATAATGTTCAAACTAGCCTCAGCCCGGTTCATCTATTATGGAAGTTCCATCTAAATCTTAACTTCAAATACATGACGCCATATAGAGCACACTTATATAAATTCGAAACGTAAAATATCGATGCAATAATATGTGTCCATTAATTTCATTAGCTCTATTTGTCGTGTGTATTTGAAGCTTTATTTAACCAGCTAGGTACACTGGTTAATTCTTAGTGCCTACCTTCACCGTCTTCTGTGTCCATTTGAAACTTTTGCTGACTTTTGCCTTGTTAAAATACCTACAAGGTAAGATGACCCAGGACGAGAACTAGAATTGATAAGGACTTACAAGAGATAAAATTATAACTTCAAAACACCTTTGTAAAGAGTACCCATCGTTCTTTAGTCCTCAAAGGAAAGACAGTATAAAAAAGACACTTTATTGGAAGGATAGAGCCTAGATAGCCCAAACAAACAAATAAATCTTTCCCTTTTATAATGTTAGTGTTGATGTAAATGTAATACAAGTCATCGTGTATTTTGAGCTTTAATGGCCCTATTTGTTGTACGCATCGAGAGATACATGTTAATCGATTTCTCGATTTAAAACAAAATTAAGTTATTTTTATTAAAAAATGAAAAAAATTGGAAAGCGAATCGTTTCGTGTAGTTAGTTATTAATTTAAGCCTATAGAGTTTAAATATAAGTTTAGCCTATCATTAGCCCGATGATTGTCACCCGGGTCCACTCTACCTGCAAGAACACCACTTCACTTTAAAATAGGTTTCATACTAAGACGTGATTGGCATTAGGACACCAAACCTGACTAGGAATATACCGGTGTGTTGGTAGCTAGCAAATACCTAGTAGGCTAAATAGCTAGGTACGTAAATGCTAGCTAAGCATTGATGTAGGTAGGGTAACTTTCACTTCCATTACAGGTTGCACCTTCACCTAAGGAAATTATTAAGTAAGTTTTTAGCATCTACATGGCTGGAATGTACATAGATTACGATTACGTAAATAGGTACCTATTTACGTAATCGTACCCTTGCTTCATTTCATGTCACTTCACAAACTCAATATCTTAGCCAAAACATATGGCTGGCCGTTTCGCTACCATACATGGGTTTTCTGTTGAACAATTGTTCTTGCGGTACCTAAATAAACGGCCAAGCCCATATATTTTGGCTAAGATATTGAGTTTGTGAAGTAAGGTGCTTGTGGAGTTGGGGCGTGTAGAGTTATAAGCTTGGCTTTTGGTACATGACATCTGATAACTTTTTGACAGTGTCCATCATGCATGATCTCGCTCTCGTCTTGGCTACATTTTACATGAAAATGTTTTTGAGAGGATTTCATCTCTTTTTGTAGTTTGCCTATTGTTACATTTTTTTTCCAATTAAACAAACTTTCAGCTTCATAATTATAACGCAGCGTCCTACGTGAGCGATCGGATGCGAACGCGATCCGATCCGGTGCGGTGCGGAAACAAGGAAGGAACAGTCGAGAATCGCGCCGCAACGCAGCTTACGTGCGTTTGGTCACGTAGGACACTTCAATAGCTATCGACTGTTTGTTTTTTCCGCACCGCACCGGATCGGATCGCTTCGCAATCGCGTTCGCATCCAAACGTCCACGTAGTACGCTGCGTTAGTAGGTAAAGCAAACCCAGTTCTCTACCTACGCTTATATTATGTTATAGCGTCCCCAGCTATGACCAGCAAGGGTATTAAAAGAGGGGTCCGCTGTACCGTCAGGCCACCCCCAGGGGCAACCGTCAGGAATCAGTTATTAGTAGGTAAAGTAGGATGTATTTATTTACCAGTTAAATATATATTTTTTCTTTTTTTCATTTCCAATAGGTCGTGAATTAACGACATAGGTACGCGTCACGCCGTAGGTACGGCGTTTAGGACGATGTTTCCACTGTTCACAAGTCGTTTGGCCACCACTGGCGGATAGCGAAAGAACTTTTAAAAATATTCTTATTGTTGTCCATCACTGTACGACAGCGGTAAACCTTTCTAATTATCAATTAATTTTCATACCTTTAGCACCTTTAATACACATTAGGTAGGTGCTGTGCGCGCGCTTAACTCCATCCCCTAATTTAAAGGGTAGAGGGTGAATTACTAAAAATCCTGGTTTTCTGTATTTTATTATTTATAATAAGAAGTTGTAGTACCTCTAGCATCAAAATTTGCGAAAGTCTCATACAAATAGCCATCCCTTAATTTTAGGGGTTGGGGGGTGAAAGTTTCAACTTTTAGAACTATTTAGTTGTTTGTGTACTAATACCTACCTACATACCAAATTTTAGCTTTCTAGGACTTCGGGAAGTACCATTTGAATTTTGATGATCATCAGTGAGTGAGTCAGTGACGAAATTGGGGGTTTTTAGATATCAATTAAATCTAAACTATAGGAGCTATGTAATTGAAACTGTGTATTTTTATTAAATCCCCTATTGTCATTATACTCCGTGAATTACATTCATCTGGTATATTCCAAACCCAAGTTATGAGGGTTCAAAAATCCGACGAAACCTTTCGAGAAAAAGGTAGCTCGGTAGGTAGTGCCCGTACGCTTCGCTGGCTCGTCTTGGCGGGGGCACTACCGTGCCCCCAGATAGTGCTTATGTCAGAAATGTGCTAGGTGGCAACTAGTGGTGGATTGGCTCCTGCTTCTACTACCGGGGTGGCCGGACGGAACAGCGGACCCATCTCTTCATACCCTAGCTGGTTATAGCTTGGGACGCTATAACATATATGCGTAGAAGTCTTGGAACGGGTTGCTGCTTCTACTACCATGGAAATGTGGTAGGTGGCCTCTCCACCGGCCCCAGCGAGGTTGTCGTTAGCTCCTCTTCCGAGGAACGAGTGGTGAGCGGCTTCATTGCTCCGGTACCAGTCTGGAAAATCTGGTAGTGCCGTTTTGGGTACGGGGAAGCTCTCCCTTATCAGAAAACCGAAACTAGCGTTTTGGGGACACGATCTGTCTATAACTGATCCCGCACGGTTGCCCTCCGGGGTGGCCGGACGGAACAGCGGACCCATCTCTTCATACCCTAGCTGGTTATAGCTTGGGACGCTATAACATATATGCGTAGAAGTCTTGGAACGGGTTGCTGCTTCTACTACCTAGTAGGTAGGTACAGGTTGTGATCGGTTGATCACCTACTTTGGTTTTTTAAAGTAGGTAACCTATACCTACTAGTAGGTACAATTTCGTCTGACTCTTCGGGAGAAAAAATCCTATAATTTAATTTTGTGTTTCGATTTCGGACCTCTTAGACAGACAACCTTCCCGCCGTGGAAGAAGTAGGCACCTAGGTCTTAGCGTAGGTACATTTACCACTTACCACCTACCTCTTCTTGGAGAGCCATATTGTGCTATTACAGTAACGCGGAGGCACACCGAGGTGTAGTATGGTATAAGTTGAACTTGGTCAATCTCGTCCAACGAACTCATCGCGTCAACATCTACAGAATACAGGATCCTATGAAGCGAACTTATTCTTAAATTTCTCAATATAGGCGGCAAAAGAACAAAACCACGTGACCTTGACACGATTCGATGTTCGATCAAAATATTTTTTCTCCTTCAATGTCATTTGGCTAAGCCTTCAGTGTTGTCATTTTTATTTGTTTCCCAAAACTTGGGGAAATTGATAATATGCAATAGCTGCTGTGCTGTGGCAATAATGGCAGAATCTACTGGTATTAAATACTTGGCATCTGGCAACCTAGAATCTCAGAAATAAATCTCATAACTCAGAAATAATTTAATAGCTAGTTGTTTACAATAATATTTGCTTACACCATACACACTGACTGCCTTTTGTATAACTGGTTTTAAGAAAACATTAGTTTTTAGGAATAACACCATAAAATAAAAGATATTTTTTGCACAAACTAACATTTTCTTTTAATTGAATATAACTAGTAGTTCTGCGAATAATAGCCTTCACGAACAACATGTGAACACAGACCACAGTTGAGGTACCTAGTAAGTAGTTCGCGCACCTCAAACGAGCAAATGCACATCATTTTGTAGCAGGCAGCTGATACCTCTTTTGTTTTTTTTTTATTCTAGTGCGCCCGCGTAAATAAAATTGCTAACTTCGTTGTTTGGTGGAAGATTAAATTATTGACTGACAACACTCGTTTAACTGTCGAAAGTGAACGTACTGTCAATGTCAAAATAATCTTTCGCTTGTTTGCCTGCGCGTTGTGGTGCTAGGCTACCCTGCCTATTTTTACGAATGCTAAATGAAATTGAGTTTTATACGATCAAAGAGTGATTTAATTTCTATTTGTTATTATTTGCAAGTTTTTTGTTCAATGTTTGTTTAGTTACAACAACCAGACACGATGCCTTTGGCCAATACATCAGATCCTTGGCGAATGCAGAATGTTGGAGATAACACGGTATGTTTCTAATAACAGCCTCTATTTGCGTACTTTATCACATTTGAGGGTTTTTCCTCCAATCATTTTTATTACTCACGCTTCTGTCTATAACAGGTCTAAATCAGGATATTGCCCAATTAATTTGTGTCCTAATAGATTAAAATTACCCAGTATTGTGAATAACATTCCTCATTAAAATTACCGTGAAAGATAATTATGAAAAATCTATGATTCACAGCAAATTGTGTAAATCAATATTACAATATTCACTACAATTTTCAGAAGAACATTATAGTTTCAAATAGTTCAGTATAAAACAATTAATTTGATAGTGAGATAATATTTAATTAAAGTGATACTTATTAACCTTTTCTGTGATAGAAAATAGGATTTAAACATTTATTTTATTTTATTACCAAAATAGTATATCATGTTGCTATTGTGCTAGTGTTTTCCATCCTGTATTATTTTATGTACCTAACTTTAATTTTATCTCCAGTTATCTTGGTTGTAATATCATCCTAATGAATAGTATCTGTTTCTCTCTTGAATTATTAGTTGTGGTTTAATATTTAAGTAGTATAGTATAATGGAAAAATCACCTGTTGTTGCTTATTTGTGTTTGAATGGAATAATGTGCAGTGAGATTAATAATCTAAAGGTCTGTAATGTTGTGTATGATTATTTTGTTTGAATTTAATTATTGTATTTATGGTGAAGGAATTTAAATTAAATCCCTTCTTTGTGAGGAAACCCACACCTTATTAACTCCAGATGTATTGAGCTGTTCTTAACATCTGGACATGGCTAACTAAGCTAGGAGGACTTTATAGGAGCTTATTCAGCACTGCCGGGCAAGCCTACTCTACCTAATAATGTCCCAGGCACTACAGCACCATAAATAGCCAAAATATTAAAGCAAATTGTGCTATTTAAATCATTACAATATCCAATTATTAATTATTAATGTCTTAATTTCCACATGTCTGTACATATTTTCTATTGATCTATTATGTTGTACAATTCACACAATTTATAAGGTGCCTGTCTATCCTCTTCTCCATCTTCACTTAGACTTCATTATTATTTTAAATGTTTAGAATAATTGTATCTTTTTTTCTGTGTGTCCAGCTTGGTAGTTCCGCCCCAACAAACAGTCTTCCAGTAGTTGTTGAGAACTCTGCCGAATCCCGTCAAGCTTCCACCACAGAGAGCTTAGAGTCCTCAGGAGAAAGCTATGAAAGGGAGGTGGAAATACAAGATGTGGTCAAAGAAGGCCATGAAAAAGCTGACCCTTCACAGTTTGAACTACTCAAAGTACTTGGTGAAGGTTCCTTTGGGAAAGTGTTCCTTGTTAGGAAGGTGACTGGTGCTGATGCTGGCACTTTGTATGCTATGAAGGTATGTTACCTACCTTTAAATTATCATTTTGCTACAGCAAAATAAAAAAATATATTGAAAGTTTACACACTCATTTTCCTCAACTAGGCCTTTTAACCCAACTGCCTAAGTTTTTTTTGTTTTTATTTTATTCAGCACCCATTCTTCAATGAAAATTTTTCTAACAGCTTAATATTATTGGCTCTTGTTTAGTGTTAGTTTATATTCTAAATCTTTACAGGTACTTAAAAAAGCTACTTTAAAAGTGAGAGACCGAGAACGAACTAAAATGGAGCGAAATATTTTAGTAGAAATGGGCCATCCATTCATTGTTAAATTACATTATGCATTCCAAACTGCGGGAAAGTTATACTTAATATTGGATTTTCTAAGAGGTGGTGATTTATTTTCACGGTTGAGCAAAGAGGTAAGTCCTAGTATTAATTATTTAATTACAGTTTATATTTCTTAGTTTTAGAAGGTTTCTGACAAGCAGTGCACAATGCCTAATTTGCTGCTTTGATGTAACATGGTAATCATAATCACTAGTGATTACCTCAAAGCAGCATAGTGTCTATGAAACTGAGTTAACTATGACTTAATATTATAAAATAGGTACTGGTCTAGAAAGTCTTAAACCATGAATCTTTTAGCAGTAAGCAATATTCACTAGTAAGATTTTCAGGAACAATCAAAACTCAATTTTGTCAAGGGTGTTCCTCGCGAAAATTGAATTTAGCAAATCAAGTCCTGCAAGTTATTCAATACACGTAAATTGTATGTATAGTTATTGGGTAACTTGTTCTCGATGTTCTCTCTAAGTAATTGGATTGAACCACTCACCTTGACATTCTCACACTGCTCAATGTTAACTCTATCTCGTTACTTAATGTTACAACTTCAATGACTGGGTTTTTAATCTACCCTATTTTCAGGTGATGTTTACTGAAGAAGATGTTAAATTCTATTTAGCTGAACTAGCATTAGCGTTAGAACATGTGCACAAATTGGGAATAATATACAGGGATCTAAAACCAGAGAACATTCTGTTAGATGCAGATGGGCATATCGCGCTGACTGACTTTGGTTTGTCAAAATTACCTCCAACTAGTGATAAGGCTTACAGTTTTTGTGGTACTGTTGAATATATGGCACCTGAAGTTGTTAATAGAAGAGGGCACACTTTTGCCGCTGACTGGTGGTCTTTCGGAGTATTAATGGTAAGAAAATACTGGTTATTTTTCCTTATTAAAGTTTTAAAAATATACAAGGAAACTTAAAAATAAGATGCAGGCCAAAAATGATCGTCAAGATCGATTTCTATTTTTTTATTTTTTATAACTATTCTAATTAGAAAATGAAAAAAATCAAAAGGTAGATGCATAGTCATGCATGACAGATATAGGTTTTATGGCATAAACATATTTGCTCTAATGTCTTTATCCAGGGAGGAAAACGTCGACTTCGTTTGTATGAAGAAAGAGAATGGAGACTGTCCTCTTAAGGAAAATTGTAAAAAATAATTCTGTTATAAGTACTTAATTGGTCGTTTTTATTTCAGTTTGAAATGTTAACGGGTAATCTTCCATTCCATGGTTCTACGAGACATGAAACAATGACGCAAATTTTAAAAGCTAAACTTGGTATGCCATCAAATCTTAGTGAAGAAGCACAATCATTACTTAGAGCACTCTTTAAAAGAAATCCACAGAATAGGTAATTAGACACATAGAGAACTTAACGTAGTAATGTATCTTTAATATTTTTAATCAATATTATTTGCTTATTTTATATTTTAGGTTGGGTGCTGGTTCAAACGGCATTGAAGATATTAAAACCCATGAATTTTTTACTAATATTGATTGGGACGCTCTCTTTTTAAAAGAGGTAAGTCAAATTTATTAAATATGTACGCCTTACAGCCTCACCTGCCTGATTTAACAATTGAGATAAACATAATCTATGTTAAGTCTACGAAATTATGAATTAAGTTATTTTTATAAAGAACAACACAAAAATACTCATGACATAAAATTATACTAGGTATGTACTAAAGTCCAAAGCTTATGATAACATTCTTAAAATGAATATTGCTGTGTGAGTCATTCATTAGTACCAGAAATAAAACGGTCTTAGCTTTGAGTCATCAATGGAGCTGCACTTGTTATGGTTAACAATATTGTTTATTGAACCTGGGTATTTCAGAAATAATAATCTTAAGAATTTACTTACAACTAGTTTGACGAGTTTTGTTTGACGCAGTCGTTTCTTAATTATGATTATTTATTATACATATTAAGTATGTATGACGTATGTATAGAGCGACTTAAAAATGGTGATCTACGCTTGAACTGGAGTTGAGGACAATATGACATTAAATATAAAACTTGCATTACTCTTAATTTCTATGTGAATGATTTACTCTTAATAGCGGTATTACACCCTACATACTTACTAAAAATAACGTAGTAGGTATAAAGGGCGGTCTTATCATTTATCGACCTAAGCTTTGTAATAGACAGAAATTAGCTTTTAACTTTGAGAATAGTACTTTGACATTTTAAATTATTAGGCTATTAAATAAAATAAAAAAAAATATATTTAATTATAAGTAAAACAAATAGGGAATATTTCAAATATTGCTACAAGACAATTTTTTATTTCTTTCTTTTCGTATAGAAGGTAGCGTGGCTTATCAGTGTTATAGTTTTCGGGTCGGTCTAACTAAGGCCTCTAACTTGACCAAACGACTCCTATCAGAGATAACGACCTAGATAATCCTGCTTATCATGCCTTCCGAAGCACGGAAGAACTCAAGTTGTTTTTTTGTCTGACGCTTTATCTGTCACCCATCCAAGCAATGACCGCGTATGACAGGCATAGCTTAACTCGCACAACTATTTGAGATCGGCGGACACAGCTAGCCCAATGAGCACCTCAAATAAACAAATACATTGTAATAAACGGACAGTCAATCAAATCGTAATCCTGATCGCATCGGGTGCAAAGGAGCCAAGAATGCTTACCGCATTGCCTCTCAGCATGGCAATGGCTATCCTTTGTACCAAGCGATAGTCGAGACCTCAAGCTCACCTCTGCTCCAGTTGGGGAGTCTTGCTCTGTCTTGATCGCTTAGGACGCAAAATATAGTTTGCCAGAAGAGTACATATTTGTCGCGTAATGATTTGTTCCATGTTTTTCCACCAGGTGGTACCGCCATTCAGGCCCGCAGTGTCGCGAGCAGACGACGCATTCTACTTCGACTCTGAGTTCACGTGTCGGACGCCCCGAGATTCGCCCGGGGTACCCGCTTCAGCAAACGCTCACGAACTGTTCAGGTGAATTTATACAGTTATTTTGCAGCAATTATCGTTTGTTTTTATTTAGCTCTTATCCCGTACGCGTGTCCTGTTCTCCAGCTATGGCTGACAACTCTGCGTCTAACGCAGCCACAGCCACCACGCAATGATAATAATGGAAAAATAATTCATACTTTAATACTTCATTTTGGTTTTTCAAGCTTAGTTGTACCTTGAGTTGTGCTCATAGACCAATTACTTGGTGATCGCTTCCACTTATCGGCAGGCAACCGTAGGGTTGTCGCCTATCTCAATAGCGTATCTCTACGCGTCTGCAAATTATTATTTAACTGTTATCAATCTAAAGTGTCAAAATCAATCCGCTTATCGCAACCTGTTGCTAGTATATTTAAGCCATCCAGATTGTAGCAAGAGATAAGCTACAAACGAAACGGCAATGGGAATATGATATTTAACTGGTATCTAGGCATTTAACTGCATAAAATAATATCAGTTAGAAAGACGCCCCTCTATTGTATTACATTTTAATTATTATTATATGTAATGCTAACGCTCGCTCAAGCGTATATAGACTTTTTTTTTTAAACCAAAAAACTTTTTCTGTATAAACAAATGTACAACTCAACTATGTTTAGCGAACAATGACAGCGAACTAAGTAGGCGGGGCTCGGCGACATTAGTCAGTTCGAATGCGACTTCTCCTTTTCTATATTCTGAGGTTATTCCCAAAGACTCAGTGTTACCTCTTATCAAGTAATATCAAAAATGGTTTAGCACTCTCAGAGCCTATTCCAGTTAAAAAAAATTACCACTTTGCTAATGCTCGATTAGACCAAACTGGAATAAGCAACGAATAGCAATTCTACGCATAAATCTTTTGCGCGTCTTTGCCGGTGTATGCGGAGAATTGTCATTCATCGCTTATCGCTTGAATGAATGAATTGTCATTCATCGCTTATAAGTGATATTCATCGCGATTTCGGTCGAATCAAGCCTTAGCGCAAATTAGTAAAAAAATACTGATAACTATTATAAACAAAATGACGTCAAACGAAGTCGTAACAATAATTCAGGAAATGTGTTATATTTGACGGATGTTTAACCGCGATTGCAGGGGATTCAGTTTCGTCGCTCCGTGTTTGCTCACCGAAGACAATAACAAGACTGTCACTAATCAAAACGAGAATCATGTGACGCAAAACACGAAGACTTCCACCGAAGAGTTTTGGTCCGGATTCGTTAATAGGAATAACTTCTTTGATGAATACAGGTTTGTTATTCTTTCGGTACCTGTAATGGTAAAAGTCACCCTTATTAATTTTCTTTCTTGTCCGTCTGTCTATCTGTGTTTCACACCGATTTCGTCAGAAACTGGTGGAACTAGCAAGTTGAAATATACCAAATACTGAGATTTATATGGTCCCTATTAGGTTAATAAATCAAATACAAATCCAAGTCAATACGATAAAAAAATTTGATCAAATTTAGATTTATTTTTCATAGGCTTGTTTTTCTAACCACTAAGGAAAACAAGTCGGAATCACTCTGATCTTGTGGGATATTGGTCAAACGCTCGTCAAGATCCCGTATTTCTGACCAATACGGTTCAGTGCTTGAATTCCGTATTAGCTTCTTTCGTTGAGTTAAATATAGCCATGTTCTTCTCTCCTTATACAGACATCAACATCGTCTAGGGATATTTTATATAAAGTTCTTAAACATAAAAAATACTGGCCGATTTAAAAATATTTTAATGGAACCTTATTGTGTAGGCCTTATTGTATGATTCCAAATTTGAATTTTAAAAAAATAATTAAAAACATAAGATTAGCGCGGCAATTATTGTAGCGAGTTCGAAGGTTTAAATTTACTTAACGCAGTTTTAAGCATTTTGTTTAAACAAATTGAAGTTTTAATATTTTTTTTTGATTAATTACAATTTAATACAACTGTATGCATCATGCAGCGGCGTCATTTAACAAGAAACGAAATGTTAAGGGCAGTAGGAATGCTCCAAGCTGGGGCTACTCAACGGAGTATTGCCGAGGAGATTGGAACAAGACAAAACGTGATATCAAGATTGTGGTCACGTTATCGTGCTACTGGTGAAGTGGCTGAAAGGCATCCAGGCGGAAAGCGGATAACTACCCAAAGACAAGACCGATTTTTGCAAGTGGCCGCGAGAAGACAACGAAATGTTACGGCCATGCAGTTGGTTCAAACGCTCCAGTAAGACCACCAGGTGCTTGTCAGTGACCAAACTGTGAGGAGAAGACTGCACGAGGCTAACCTTCATTCTCGCAGGCCGCTTCGTACTCTAGCACTACGCAGAGGAAATCGTGGACGAAGATTACAGTGGGCTAGAGAACATTTGCCTTGGGAAGATATCGAGTGGTCGGTAGTGTTTACCGATGAGTCCCGATTCGGATTTCATCCTGATTCACGTAGAGTACGCGTATGGCGAGCTTCTGGTCGTGACAACCGTCTGCAACACCCTCAGGAGGTCCATCCATACCATGGCGGAACAATTATGGTTTGGGCGGGAATTCGTATTGGTGGAAGAACAGACCTCGTTTGGATCAGAAACACTATGACTGCCGAAAAATACCGTAATCAGGTGCTAGCACCAATAATCTATCCCCATCGACTGCAAATGGGCCAAGTTTTCACGCTCATGCACGACAACGCCCGTCCGCACACTGCGCGAGTGGTGACCAGCTGGCTAGAGGAGCACGACGTGTCGGTCTTAGACTGGCCCGCGCAGTCACCAGACCTCAACCCCATAGAGCACGCGTGGGATATGCTTCAAAGAAGGGCTTTGAGGAATTTGCCTCCAAATGTTGCGACTGAAGAGCAACTTTTTTTGCATCTTAGCAGGACCTGGGACAATATTCCGCAGCAAGATATTGACAACCTGATTCAAAGCATGAAAAACCGTTGCAGGGCCGTGATTAACGTCATGGGTGGTTTCACTGACTACTAATTTTAACTTCAAATAAAAAAACCTAATAACTTCGTTTTACTTTATTTTTTTCCTTAGATAGACATTTTATCTTAAATTTAACATTATTTCACTTTTTGCGTTTTTTAAAATAAAAAAATATTTAAGCATAAAACAATATTTTGTTGTATTCTAAATCATAGTCTGATAAGTAGGCTTTACAAAAATATATACATGTTGTTTGTTAGTAAACACAATTTTTGAGTAAATTGAGAAATTCTGAATATCCCTAGACGGTGTTGATGTGTGTATGTCATATCTTTGTGAGTAAATGAGGTAATATTTTATCAGCAAACAGTTCCATTGTTATCTGCTATTACACTAGTATATCACTGTTTTGTTTACATTGTAAATTACAATCGCTTACTATCTTTCCTTACGTTATTTCAGATTAATGGGCGAACTGGGTACAGGGTCGTTTTCAGTTGTCCGTTTGTGTGAACAAAAGACTTCTCGAACACAATATGCAGTCAAAATTATGGATAAATTACAGTATGACCCACGGGAAGAAATTGAAATTCTTCTGAGGTAATTATAATATGTTTAAAGAGATGTAGAGCCATTTAGGTGTATAAGACATTTTTAATTATTATGATTTCTTTTGTATGATTTTGTAATCGAGGGACAATACCTAAACCTCTTGTCAAAATAAAACTGTCTGACCTGCGCTGATCTCTGTATCTTATATGGTTGCGGATGTCTCCCCCAAACCTCCCAGTCAAACCTGTGCGAAGCCGAGGCAGATCATTGGTCGCTAATTACGAGTGTTATTTCCCTCCAGATACAGCCAACACCCGCACATAATAAGCCTGCGCGGCGTGTACGAGGAGGCAGGCCGCATCCTCGCGGTCACGGAACTGTGTCGCGGCGGGGAGCTGCTGGAACACATCACGCAACGCCGCGCCTTGCCCGAGCACGAGGCCGTGCCCATACTGCGCAACGTGGTGCAAGCTGTCAACTATCTACACAGACATACTGTCGTACACAGGTGAGGAACGGTTGTCGAGGAAGGCGGTCACATCCTCGCGGTCACGGAACTGTGTCGCGGCGGGGAGCTGCTGGAACACATCACGCAACGCCGCGCCTTGCCCGAGCACGAGGCCGTGCCCATACTGCGCAACGTGGTGCAAGCTGTCAACTATCTACACAGACATACTGTCGTACACAGGTGAGGAACGGTTGTCGAGGAAGGCGGTCACATCCTCGCGGTCACGGAACTGTGTCGCGGCGGGGAGCTGCTGGAACACATCACGCAACGCCGCGCCTTGCCCGAGCACGAGGCCGTGCCCATACTGCGCAACGTGGTGCAAGCTGTCAACTATCTACACAGACATACTGTCGTACACAGGTGAGGAACGGTTGTCGAGGAAGGCGGTCACATCCTCGCGGTCACGGAACTGTGTCGCGGCGGGGAGCTGCTGGAACACATCACGCAACGCCGCGCCTTGCCCGAGCACGAGGCCGTGCCCATACTGCGCAACGTGGTGCAAGCTGTCAACTATCTACACAGACATACTGTCGTACACAGGTGAGGAACGGTTGTCGAGGAAGGCGGTCACGGAACTGTGTCGTTGAAAGGAACCGACCTGATTACGGTGACCGCTTAAGATTAAGACAGGTTTCCAGAGTTTATTTCTCATAGACCACGTTCAAAATTTAGCTAGTTCCAGTAGACTCCTTGCAGCTACATTTCTACCATATTCTCAAAACCTAAAACAAGTTACTTCTTATCCCTTCCAGAGACATAAAACCTTCGAACATATTGTTCGCGACAGCAGAGAAGCGTCCCGAAGACATCCGCCTCGTGGACTTCGGTCTAGCGAAGCAGCTTCGCGCAGAGAACGGGCTGTTGATGACCCCTTGTTACACGGCCAACTTCGTCGCGCCGGAAGTGTTGAAACGGGCCGGATATGATGCAGCTTGCGATATATGGAGTTTAGGTATTATCGATTTTTTTTTAACATCCCTTTTGTCTTTACAAAGAAATATTTTTTACCCCTGTCTGCCGTAAAAAGCGACCAAAAAGGGTTTCCTATTGGAAGACTTGTTACCACTCACCGGCGTAAGTCAAAGCGCCAAACGGATTGTTCTGTGTTCCGATAAGTAGGCTGGTCCAGCCACTAAGATAGTTCAGAAGTTGTTCTACTGTCTTTCTGTTACCAGGGGTGGCCTGACGGTACAGCGGACCCCTCTCTTCATACCCTTGCTGGTCATAGCTGGGGACGCTATAACATATATGCATAGGTTAGAGGAATGGGTTTCCTGTCTTTCTGTTACGATCGGTCTATAACTGATCCCTGACGGTTGCTCTTCGGAGTAGCCTGACGAACGGTACAGCGGTACCCCTCCATTTATACCCAAAGTGGTCACAGTTGGGAACGCTTATTCATTGGTTACATTTTATCCTAGAATTGCCATGGATTGACTTGATACACTCTCAAATAATTTAATTGACTCGGTTTTCCAAACTGGCCTACTACAGATTTGTAATCAAAGATTAGATCCGAAATTCTAATTCGCTGTATACAGCCACAGCATGTATAGAACGTTGTACTCAAACACAGTATCGTCAACAGGTGTGCTAGCATACATCATGCTGTCCGGACGAACACCCTTCGCCTCAACCGGCGACGATACACCGGAAGCCATTTTAGCCAGAATTGAATCTGGAAAGGTGAGACTTTGATTCATTTTAATTATAATTTTAACCCACATTTGATAAATTATATCGAACCGTTTTAGGCCGGCCGCACTTTGGATACGTCTTCGTCCGAAATCATTCGTGCGCTAACGTACGAAGACGAACGCTTCCATCTTTTCTAGTAGGTACTATGGAAGCGCGCACGCTGCATACAAATTTGTATACGGACGACTAATTAGTTTGCAGTCTGCGCGCTTTCATAGTATTTGGAAGGATGGGTTTGATCGTACGTCTTCGTACTGTTACCGCGCCAGTGGAAAGTTCGTTTTTAAAAAAAGAAATTTATTAGCTAAAAGAAATGATTTATTAATTAATAACACAATTAATAAAAACGCGGTAAATAAGGATGCGAATAGGACGAAAGATGAAAGCAGACTGACATATTGTCCAAACGCCACTCCCAGCCTGAGAGTGTTGAGTCAGCACCATCAGCAACTTACTCTACAGGGTGAGTTTATAACACCTCCCCCAGTAGACTGAACTTTGGGGAAGAAAAACAAAAGTTCGGAATAAAAATTATAGATTTCTCCTGATGGTAGGGGCTGGATGTTCCACCATCTCGATAGATACTTGGACATCTGTTGGCCCGGGCGAGGGTGGTTCAGGCTCTTGGTCAAGACTATATGTCATTCTTTTCAGATTACATTTCTTAAGTCTAAGAAAATAATAAAGTTTAAAAAATATATAAACTAAAATTATCGTCACTACAATAATAGTTATAATGGAATAGTGAGTTCCATACTGAATAATAGGTGTGGATTTTAAAATATTATCTAATGAGTTTAAAAACATTTTATTATTAATTTTAAGATCATCGAGGTCGATGTTTTCTAAATGGATAGGATTTACCCTATTACTAACAGTTTCATTAAATTTATGAATGTTACAGCATGAATCATTGATCAAACTAAAATCTGGTAAATTTACAGGAATGCTAACATTATGGACATTGTTGTCCTTCGGGATCAATGTGGTGCTTTTACTATAACCAATACAATTGGAAGGAATCGTTAAGGTTCCGATACCTAAAATTCTAATTTCAAACAATTTGGAATTTCGACATTCTATGGATACTTTTCCAGGAGTTGATTGAACATATAACCATTGATTATTTCTAATTGGGCTAAAAATATCTAAGTGTCCATAAATGAATTGAATTTCACAGTATTTCGGTATCTCCTTAATCACTCTTGTCATAAACTCACTTTCACATATCGGTTTCGTGTCCGCGGAGTAAATGTTGTTAATTTCACATAAAAACGATTCTGTTGAAAACGGTTTGCACATTTCAAGATCACTTAGGATACAATATTGGGTTTTGTCTTTGGTCATTGCTATGTATTTATAACTGGGTATAATTAAACTAAAACTGTCAGGTTTTTCCAAATTATATGGTGTCGGTAATCCAATATTATGGAACAACATGAATTCCTTTCTAGTAGTTAATGGTACTTGTAAGACGAAAAATATTTTATTACTAATATAATAAGTAACTAATTTAGATAGTTGCAAAATAGTATGCACAGAACTTATATCTAAACTCACAGGTAATTCTAAGTCGTTAGGTAGGTATTGGTGGTTATCGGCAAGTTCTCGGAATAATTGTTGTGTAGTTATAATCGACGGGTGAAGGATGTTTTGACTACCGAATAGGATTGCATTTGTTATGTCCTCGAGTTGGATTGACAGAGTTAAGATAGACGTCTCTAAGTTACTGAGGATTTGGGTTATATGTAATTGCAACGCGATTTCATTAGTAGCTATGGATATATTTCTAAGATTAGCCGAGAGATTGTCGATAGACCTGCCGAGGTTGATCTCATTAATTTTAATTTTATTCAGCGTATTGTTATAATTTGAAATTACTGATGTAGTAAGTAAGATATTATTTTTCATTAATGAGGCCAGCTTCTTTTGGTTATTTAATAACACATTAATTTCGTCGTCATATTTTAATCCATCGTTCTCATCTAAATTGCCAAATATCTGTTTGATTATTGTGCCAATACCTCCTACCCATGCACGTTTTGACCTTTTGTCTAATAGATGCGAAATCGACGAATATTGATTATACATATCATGGTAAATGACAAACAATGGTTCCAGCATACTTTTACAATCGTTGATAAGTATAAGGTTTGTTTGATAACATAAGCTTTGAGCGGATTCTAAAGTTGAATTTATATTTTGAATATGGGGTGTGAAATGTGATATATCTATGGGCATGAGTATATTTAAATTTCCACTACTGATCTTCATAACTCCGAGATAATCAAAATAAATTCCGGGACTTGATTTGATTTGTTGTACAAAGTAATCTGGTTGACTTCTGCCCTGACTTGAAGTGACTCTGTAATATTAATTATAGCTAATTTAATTCTACAATAAAATCCCTCAATATGATGGGTAAGAAAGGTATATAAAATAAAACTTAAAATTATTGTTACATACTATAAAGCGTCACTGCTTTCGCTTCTAAGTGATGCCACACGCGATTATAGTGACGAGAAAAAATAAGAGACGGGAACCTCCGCCAACTTGACTTCATCATAATGATGACGTACATGTCGTCGGTTAATTAAAACCGAAAGGGTATTATTGCCGTGGATCTTAACGACTTTGTATGGGCCTTTCCAAATAGGAGAGAGAGCTTTGCGTAAACGTAAATGATTTTTAATATATACGTAATCTCCAATCTTATACGATTTGGGAGCAGTTTTCTTATCATAATGAGTTTTTGAATTCTCCTTAGATTTATGCATATTTTCAATTGCTTTCTCCCGCGAGAATTTTAATCTTTGTTGTAAGATTCGGACATAATCGGGATAAGTCGCGTCAAGCGTCGAGTCATATACCGAAGTAGGTATATAAGGTTTATGTCCGAATAACAATTCATACGGAGTAAAGTTCGTAGTAGAATGGACACTGGTGTTATAACTGAGCATAGCAGTATAAACGTACCGAGGCCAGTCATCCTGGTTGTTATTTACAAAAGATTTTAGATACTCTTTAAGGGTCGAATGGCTACGTTCTAACGCGCCTTGTGTTTGGGGATGATACGGAGTGGACCAAAGCTGTTTGATTTTCAGGAATTCGCAGGTCTTTTTGAAAAGTTCTGCGGTGAAGTTGGTGCCCTGGTCAGTTAATATAGTTTTAGGTATTCCGAAGAGAGAAATAAAGTGTATCAAGCATTCGCTTGTTTCTTCCGCAGAAGTGGAACGAATCGGATAAGCTATCGAGTATTTAGTCAGGTCATCCTGAAGGGTTAGAATAAACCTTAGTTTAGCAGGTCCGGATTCTGGTAAGGGACCGACGATGTCTATAGCTAGACGTTGAAATGGGACCGTTGATGTCGTGGTTATTTGCATCGGAGCTCGATTGATTTTTCTAAGAGCTTTATTCGTTTGACACAGTTCACACTTTTTGACATAGGATTCGATGTCACTACGCATATTTTTCCAATAATATTTTTCTTGGATGCGTTTTGTCATCCGGTCTATACCCAGATGACCGGCAATTGGAATATCATGGTTCTCATAGAGGATCTTAGGTATTTCTGATAGGGAAGGATATATTATAGTATTCTTATGTATATTAATAGTAATTCCTAGATAGTTAAATAGATACAGGAACATATTCGAGACCTTGATTAGTTGTAAATGATCATAAGGATTCTTGAAATCGGTGATTGCAAAATCGGTTAGCTGACCACCGAAAGGATTGTTAGTTAATTCCTTCTTAAAGTTTTGTAAGGATTTATAAATATCTTCATAGGTACATGTATCAAAATGGTGAACTTTGGTGAATAATAAGTAATATCGTTTATTGTTATAGTCGAAGTATACGAAAGAATGTAATGTTCTTTCTTTATCAAGAGTGACTGACACTTCAGGAATATTGGAGAGTATATTGTGAACCATCTGGTTGGATTCGTCTAGATCAATGGAGGTAGGTAAAACAATTATTTTACTTGTGGTTTTACTTATATCGGAGTGATGTTCTAAAATTGAGACATCACTGGTAAAATCTTTTGAGGCTATTATCCTATTAAATTCTGAATATTTTATTTCTTGATTATAGGTTGAAGACGATGGTTGCGGATCGGGTGCAACATCAGGAATAGGAGCAGGAGCAGGATCATCACCAAGGTAAGTGAAGGTAGGTGAATCATTACTTTCAAGAAGGTCGATTAGAGGTAATTCATTGTAATCGTTAGGGTTCAAAGGAACGTTAACGTTAAGGTCTTCTAGAGTAATTGGGCTAAAAGATTCTTGATCTGATTGCTCTAGAACAGGATTTATAGGATTTACAGGAAAACGAGATAACGCATCAGCGTTTGAATTTAGTTTGCCTTTTTTGTAGATGATTTCGTATTCGAACTCTTCGAGTTTGAGACGCCAACGTATAAGGCGTGCACCAGGATCTTTACAGTTAAACAACCATTGAAGAGGTCTATGGTCGGTTATTATTTTAAATTTATTACCGTACAGGTAGGGTCTGAAGGCTTTTGTGCCAAATACGATAGCCAGACACTCCTTTTCGGTGACACTATAATTACATTCGGCTTTATTTAGAGTCCGAGAAGCGAATGCAATTGGGCGATCTTGGCCTATGACGCCTTGGGATAAGATAGCGGATATAGCGTAGTTAGACGCGTCGCAGGTAAGTAAGAATGGTTGATTAAAGTCGGGATAAGCAAGAATAGGTGCGGAAACTAATTTATTTTTCAAAGTTTCGAATGCGAGTTGTTGCTCGTGGTTCCAATCAAAAGGAACATCCTTTTTAAGGAGTGAAGTTAGCGCTTTTGCTAATTTAGAAAAATCGGGAATGAATCGGCGATAGTATGATACCAGACCGAGGAAAGATTTAATATCTTTGGGACTTTTTGGAACGGGAAATTCGGAAACAGATTTCACTTTGTCGGGATTCGGTTTAACACCGTCCTGACCGATTATATGACCGAGGTAAGTTACCTCTCGTCGAAGAAATTCACATTTTTCTGGTTGCAATTTCAAATTGAACTTTCTAAGTCTATCAAAGACGGCCTTGAGGTTTTTGGTATGCATTTCAAGGTCGTATGAGTAAATAACAATGTCATCTAAATAGACAAAACAACGGGATCCTTGAAGTCCAGAAAGACAAGTATTCATTAATTTTTGAAACGTAGAAGGCGCATTTTTGAGCCCGAATGGCATTCGGTTGAATTGGAAGTGACCTTGGGGTACAGAGAAGGCGGTTTTAGGCGCATCTTCAGGGTTAATTAAAATTTGATGGAAACCGGAAGTTAGATCCAAGGTTGAGAAATATTTGCTCTGACCTAATTGGTCAAGGATCTCAGAAATTTGTGGGATCGGATAAGTTTCACCGATGGTTACATCGTTTAATTTTCGATAGTCGATGACTATCCTCCATTTACGTTGACCTTGTGAGTCAGCCTTTTTAGGCACAACCCAGATGGGTGAACTCCAAGGTGAAAATGAGGGTTCAATGATGTCTTGATCGAGCATCTTTTGGATCTGAGTTTCCACTTCTTTTTTATGGCACTCAGGGAACCGATAGGATTTAGTATGGATAGGGATATCGGTATTCGTTCTAATTTTATGATCTAAAGCACTTGTATGGGTTAATTTATCGTCGGATAAATGAAAAATGTCCGAGTATTCGGAGCAAAGATTTATGAGGGTTGTAAGCTCCTCTTGGTTCAGGTGTGAGGTGCGTAACAGTCCAACAACTTGATCTCTTCTATCAGTTGCTGTTATGCTATTAACTCTTTCTGATACTTTTGAATTAATAATAGGTAAAGGTTGGAGTTGTAAGTTAAGGGCTGCATTGATTTGGATCGGTTTTTCGGAAATATTGGCTACAGTTAGATTTACCCTTTTATTATCTTTTACCTTTACTATGCAATTTGAAACGAGTAAAGACTCAGACAAGTGTTGATCTAAAATTATACCTTCTTTAATACTAGGGTTTGATATAGTACATTCTATTACAGTTTCAGTACGAGGTGGAATCAAATATAAGGGTTCAAAGAAATGTAAGTTGACCTTCAGCTTTCCTATTCTAAGAATATCACAAGTATAATCGATGTTACAGCCGAAGGTTGTGAAGAAATCGGATCCTATAATACCATCGTATGGTAAATCAATGTTTTCGATGATGTGAAATTTATGTGAAATAGACTTTTGTTCATTAAATTGTATTTTTAATTTGGAATAGCCTAGAGTGGGAGTAGTTTCATCTCCGGGGTCTATGCCCTTGAGCTTGATAGATTCTTTAATTAATTTTATTTCTTTAGTTATACAGGATTTCTTTACCAAGCAAACTGCTGACCCTGAGTCAACTAGAAGGGTCAAAGGAACATCAGAAATAGATGTGTTTGCAATTATATGCGGAAGTAGTTTTTTTGATGTATCAATTTTAATTTCATAGATTTTGTCTCCGTGGGATTGAGGTATATCTGAAATCGATTCAGCATTTTGAGATTTATTTTTAGAGATTAAGTTCAAGGTTTGATTCCTTTGGATTAGTTTAGGGTGACACGGTTGTAGGGGTTGGTTACCCAGGATATGGTCATCACAAGTTGGTTTGAGGGGTTGGTTACCCAGGATAGATTTAGGGTGACGCGATTGTAGGGGTTGGTTACCCAGGATAGGGTCGTCACGAACTGGATTGAGGGGTTGGTTACCCAGGATAGATTTAGGACGACGCGATTGTAGGGGTTGGTTACCCAGGATAGGGTCGTCACGGTTTGAATTGAGGGGTTGGTTACCCAGGATAGATTTAGGACGACGCGATTGTAGGGGTTGGTTACCCAGGATAGGGTCGTCACGATTTGATTCTTTGGGAGGAGTGTTGACTTGGAAGGGTCGTCTCGTGCAACACTGAAGCGAGACATTTACTCGTTTAAAGAGTCCGTCTCGTCAACACCTTCGAAGGGACATTCATCGTGGAGGTATTCATCCACGTGTGTGACACGAACTTGGGAATCATTATTGGATTTTTGGTTAAGTCGTCTGTTGTTGTTGTCGATTCGCGTTTTGCAATCTTTGATATCGTGCCCTGTTGCCTTGCAGTATCGGCAAAATGGCACAGACCCGGATGGCTTAGGATAACTCGGGTTTGATGGTTTAGGCGTATTAGTGTTAGGATTAGTCGACAATGTTCTTGGATTTTGTCGAGATGAATTATTATTAGGATAGGATCTGACGTTAGAAGGCGTTTGGTTATTGCTATTGGATTTGTTAGTAGGTTGAACCTGACTGAGGTTTCGTTTAGCAAATTGGCTGTTTTGAATTTTCTCTTCAGACATAGCTAAGTTTACAGCGCTATTAAGGTTCTTAGGGCTACGGGCTCTAACCAAATTAGAAA
This sequence comes from Idaea biselata, assembly GCA_958496205.1. Classification (NCBI taxonomy): domain Eukaryota; kingdom Metazoa; phylum Arthropoda; class Insecta; order Lepidoptera; family Geometridae; genus Idaea; species Idaea biselata. The sequence continues at coordinate 24,347,553 of OY292400.1, read as the reverse complement.
TTCTTGGTAATAGACCCATAAGGAAGTGATGGAGGGCTAAATCCTCCATAGAGGCTATGCGACCTGGTATTTCCTTTTGTGGATAATTGGTTAAGGAAATTTCCGTCAGCAAATTGAAAAGGGATGTTTCAACCCGGAGTGAGAACTGACTGACTGTTTCGTTTATACCTTGTTTACTTTCTTGTAACTCAGTGAGCAGATGTGTGTAATGTTTATGCTCACTGAACTGAGTTTTAAGGAAATCTTTTAATTGTGTCCATTCACTAAATTCTTTGATAGCACAGGTTGTTGCTGCTTTGCCCTCTAAGGAATTAATGATATATTTAAAAAGTACAGGTTTCTGTATTTCTGTTGCTAAATCCATAGCATTAGTGCATTTAATAATAAAAGAGTTAAGGTGCTCTCGGCTCCCATCGTAGGGCTTAATGAATTTTAGCAAAGCATTAATATCCATTTCGGATGCTTTAGTCTTTGACCTAGTACTGACGGTTGACCTATTAGGTGAAGGTTGACGAGGTTTTTTAGTCTCTTTTATGTCGTCTTGTTCTAAAAGTTGACCGGGCTTGTCAATATTTTCGGACAGTTCTTCTTGTTTAGGCAATTCTAGCTGGTTATTAGACATTTGTTATAAGCCACACTAATTAATAAAACAAAACTTTTACAATACAATGACCAAAGACTCACAATAAGTACGTCGCAACGGTGATAACAACTTCCGAGAATTTCATCGCGATAAGGCGAGACCGGCGAGACTGTCTGGATTCCGATGCACGACGAATATGTAGAATGATGTCTTCTTTACAGGAACAGGACCCCCGATGAGTAGGTAAGTACCAGGTAAGTAGGCAGGATACACAGGATCTTCGCAGGATTTTTCTTAGCAGGATAAATCACGAATTGTTTATGGTATTTCGTAATTGTTTCCCGGATCTTCGGATTTTACACAGGATACGGTGAGTGTTTTCACTTCGTAATTACGTCACAGGATAAAGTAAGTACTTATTCTCACTTCACGATTACTGCACATTGGGTACGGTAAGTACAGTCACGATTTAGGCACTCTGGATACGGTAGGTACCTTTAGAGTTTAGCACTTTCACAATTTCGCAGGAATAGTTTTTTAGAAAAAAACGGGATATGGTCCCAGGAGTCCGCACTACCTATTTATAGTAAATTAGGCACTGGGGTTGTCCATATCCCACCGCTGCCACCAAAATGTTACCGCGCCAGTGGAAAGTTCGTTTTTAAAAAAAAAGAAATTTATTAGCTAAAAGAAATGATTTATTAATTAATAACACAATTAATAAAAACGCGGTAAATAAGGATGCGAATAGGACGAAAGATGAAAGCAGACTGACATATTGTCCAAACGCCACTCCCAGCCTGAGAGTGTTGAGTCAGCACCATCAGCAACTTACTCTACAGGGTGAGTTTATAAC